>QUZD01000001.1:272598-373896 GCA_003693505.1 Pseudonectria foliicola
CTCGCCTACTCCATGATGCTCGGCCGCCGCGCCGGCTACAGCTCCTCGCGCGGCCTGCCGTACCGCCCGCACAACGTCACCCACGTCGTCCTCGGCACCGTCTTCCTCTGGGTCGGCTGGTTCGGCTTCAACGGCGGCTCCGTCCTCGCCATGAACCTGCGCTCCGTCATGGCCCTCATCGCCACCCACCTCGCCGCCTCCGTCGGCGGCATCACCTGGATCCTCATCGACTACCGCCTCGAGCGCAAGTGGAGCATCATCGGCTTCTGCTCCGGCGCCATCTCCGGCCTCGTCGCCATCACCCCCGCCGCCGGCCTCGTCCATCCCTGGGCCGCCTTTGTCATGGGCATCGTTGGCGGTGTCGTCTGCAACTTGGCTACAAAGATCAAGTTCCTCCTGCGCATCGACGACAGTCTCGACATCTTTGCCATCCACGGCGTCGGCGGCATCGCGGGTAACCTGCTGACTGGCCTCTTTGCTGAGTACATCCTTATCCTCCTTCTTTTTTTGTCAACCATACCCAATGCCTCTTGCATCCGTCAGCTAACCCACATCCTCCAGCAACACCATCCTCTCCCTCGACGGCTCCCCCGCCGACCCCATCGGCTGGGTCAACCAGCACTACGTCCAGCTCGGCTACCAGCTCGCCGGCACCTGCGCCGCCTTTGCCTGGAGCTTCGTCCTGACCTGCCTCATCACCTTCCTCATGAACCTCGTCCCCGGTCTCTCCCTCCGCGTCTCCCCAGAGGTCGAGGAGCTCGGTCTCGACGACGGCGAGCTCGGCGAGTTTGCCTACGACTACGTCGAGATGACTCGCCACGTCGCCGACCCCTCGCATCCCAGCCCGGGCGGCAGCGAGCGCTACAGCAACGACAAGGCGGCTACGGTTGTGGCCTAGGGTTTTTTTGCCGGGTTTCATAGTTGCTCTATGCAGAGTAGAGGAGTTACGAGGATGCATACTCAGACTGCTGTGTGCAACCAGGGCCGAGTGACGACTTGGAAAAGGGGCCTGAAATGGTATCCACCATCATCGGGCTTCGCTATTAACAAACTAGGGTTTCCTTTTGACTTGATAGACACAGGCCATCCAACAAAAAAAAAAGGCTGGATCGTTAATTCTCAAAAAACCTGCTACTCGCAGTGCTGACTGGCTCGCTCGTCCATGTTCAACAAGTCGGCTGAAACCTGACGCGAGAAACTACCGTCAGTCACCCTTCTGCAAACAGTGTCACATCAATGGTGCAGTTCCATGTTCTCGTGGTGATAATAAACCGATTCGCTCGTAACCATACGTCTTCAACAGTGAATAACATATACACCGGCTCAATCTGCCAAATACCCTTGATGCACTTGTGCCCTCGTGGGCGGTCCGTAGCAAGATGAATCCATTCCCTTTCCCATGCTCACACAAACTCAAACATAAACACCAACACCTGATCATCTCGCTGTCTTGTGTAATCCGGCAAAAACATTAATTCTATGTCGCCAGTAGCGAAACCCTTCTCCCCCTTTGACAAGCCCATAAGAAAGCAGTGTTTCAGCAGAGGATAACAGGGTGACGAGCTCAGATGATGACTCGTCATTTGCTAGTAACGGGCTCCGGATGGATTAAGGTATAGGTCGTCCTCGTCACTTGTACTTCCTTTGCGGGGATATCCTTTTGTCGCCATGTCGCCATGTGGTATAACCTGGTCGTTTCCGTGAGTCGTTGCCGCCAAGCGCAGCATGCCAAACACTAAACTCCGCCCTTGTGTCCGTATTTCGTGTACTTTGCGCAGGTGGAGGGCGCACAGCTGGTCTATCTGGTTCTATATAAAGCCAGTCAGTACGATGAGACAGGGGCAACGCGTGATCGGCGCCTGCTTACCGGACAATTGGTTGCGTCGATGCGTCAACACTATTAAAAATATATTGACCCGGTGCTCTTCCCGTCGGCACCCTTCAGTTGAGCTCTTCAATCTGGCCGTCGGGCTCCTCCCTTGGAGGCCGGTGTATCGTCGCCGTGCTGGCGCCGGGCGGCGTGGCACTTCCATTTGAGCTCGATCCGCCAGCTCCGAGACTTGCCATGCTGGCCTGCGCCGGTGGGAATCGGCCTGCTTGCTGGTTATTAAGGAGGCCAGAAAATGCCAACGACCCGAGTATCCCGCGCATGGGAACAAAGTTCTGCGACAGGAACTGGGCGTACGGAACCAGATTGGAAGGGTCCTGACCTAGACTCGGCGCTGGAGGCGGCACTGGAATGGCATGTGTCGCGCCTTCAGGAGTGGGCTGCCCGGGAAAGTGAATGAGGCCGTTGCCGTTGCCGTTGACAGGCACAACAGGATTCTGGGCCTGCGCGTCCACGACCATCTCGGTGCCGTCCAGTCCCTCAAAATCGTTGTCTTCGTCAGCCATCTCGTCATCAAATCCTTCACCGTCTCCCGCACCGACGGGTCGGGCGGGGCCTGGGGCCGCGTGTCTTCTGCTCGACCCGTGGAACTGTCCCAGCTGGCGAGGTGAGAAGCTGTCACGAAGCTCCTCAAACTGAGGCGAGGTATTGAGAAATTCCCGAAATTTGCAAACCATGTTCCCAGAGAAGACGCAGAAGACGTCTCTCTGGTGCTGAGTGAACTCTATGGCAGGTCAGTATAGGCTCCACGGTATATATGCTTCTCCCCTCCGTTTCCAAGACGTACCTGGCGGCGCCGCCCGGCAATAGGGCTGGAAGTCATCTCGTTGGAAAGCCGCCACACCTGTCAAGCTCAGGTGTGTGAGCCTCGGGCAGGAGTTGAGAAGCTTCATTATACTCTATTTTTAGGTATTAGGACATTGTCAAGGCTGAGGGGGCGGCAACGAGGCTTACCTTGAGCGTCAGGTTGATGCAGTAACTCAAATGAACACGCTCTAGGCTGGAGGCGTAGTATTCTCCACCCACAAACATGCCATTGGCATCTCTCCGGACGCGGGGACGGTAGGCGGCCTCGGCAAGGGTGAAGACTGACTCATCCGTGATGGAGCTACACTTGACCAGACCGATGCGCTTCAGCTTCGGCAGGAGAGCAAGTCGCTTGACTGATTCGTCCGTTAGGTTGACGCAGCAGCCCAGGTCAATGTACCGAATGCGGTTGCAGTTGGTGACGAGCCTCTTGACACCCTCGTCCGTGATCTGCCCACAGTGGCCGAGGTGCACATAGTGCAGGTTCTTCCCAAGCTTGGAGATGGCATGGACAGCCGTGTCGGTGATGTTGCGGCACTTTGCCAGCACAAGGTTTCGGAGGCGTGGAGCGACGTCAATAATCTTCTGGACAGCAGCATCGGTGAGGCGAATGCAGGAAGTGAGATCGAGGATGCGAAGGTGCTCAAACACACGGCCAGAGGGCAACGATAGAAAAGCGTCGTCGTCAATCAGGTCGCAGCTGGCCAAGCGCAGCTCACGCAGGCAGTTGCCTCGAGCCATGAGGGACGTGATGGGGCCGTTTCCAATCTGGTTGCACTGATGAAGATCAATCTCGAGAATGTTGGGGCAGTGCTCGGCAAAAGCTAGGATGGCGTCGTCGCGAAGCTGGGCACATTCGTTAAGTTTCAACTGCAAGGCAAGAGTATGTCAGCAAGCATCCTAAACATGGCCTAAACATAGAGTAGACAACCCAAGGTTGGGAGGAAGGGATAGGGTAGACGGGACAGGGGAGAAGGGAGGGGATGCAAGTGACGCATACCCGCTTAATATATCGACAACTCTGTGCTAGGGCAGTCATGCTCTCGTTGGAGATGTTTTCGCATCCTGAGATGTTGAGGCCCTGTAGGCGCTTGCAGTGTTGTGCGATGGCGTGAATCGACTGTTCCGTAATGTTCTTGTCGTTGGAGATGTCGAGAGCCAGCAGCGATGAGCTGTTCTCGACGAGGGCGATGAGGCCGGAATCTGTCAGACCGCGGCAGTTGGTAAGCGTCAGTCGCTCGACGCGGGTGCAAACGGCCAGAGCCTGGACGCTGCCGTCGTTGACCTTATCGGCAAGGGCAGCGAGGTTGAGGCGCTTGATGAAGTCTCTGTAGCTGAAGAAGGGCGACTCGAGGCCGAGCGTCTGGCAAATGCTTCTATGATTTTTCCAGTTGACACAGGCGGGGCGGTGCCACAGCAGATCGACGGCATTCCTAGCCCACCGCTTGGAGACGAGCATGCAGTGGTAGAGGTCCGAGGTGGCGCTGAGCTTGGAGAAGATGCTGATGAAGATTTCATTGGGGAGGCGATTGACGGGCGGCCAGCAGCTGTCGTCGACCTGCATGTCCTGGATATTCGGAACGCCGAGGGAGGACTGGGAGTCGTTTGCGCCGAGGAAAAAGTCGGATTCTTCGTTGTCGGCGGGGGCGGGCGAGTTTGTTGACGACGAGGAACGTGAGTCATCCTGATCGTCAGCTGTGTTGATGTTGGTGTTGGTGTTTGCGTTGGCGGAGGCAGCCGCGGCGGCGGCGGCGGCGGCGGTGGGAATGTCGGGGGCAGCCATGCTTCAAGATGCCCCAGCGGCAAAGGGGCTGGGTGAAGCAAGTGGGAGAAGCGGCAGGATAGATCGAGGGATGAACGAGGCTATCACGAGGGCGGCTGCTGCTGCTGGGGAGTCGTTGGTGGCTGGCTGGTCGGTCGGTCGGATGGTTGTTGATTGGTTTGGTGGTTGGTTGGGTTGGGCAGAGAGAGCGAGACAAGGGCGGGCGCCAAAGCCAACGTTACACCCGTCCGTCGTCTCGACGGCGAGACACGACGAGGCAAGACGCGACGACAAGACAAGACAAGAGGAGAGAAGAGAAGAGAAGAGAAGAGAAAACAGAGGCGGAGATGCAGCAGATAGGCACCCTTGCTGGCGGCGGTGTTGTCTGGAGCTGGAAAGCGTCGCGTCGAGTCGACTTGGGGGGACGAGGCAGAATGCAGAGTGCGTGTGTAGATTGTAGATTGTAGATTGGAGATTGGAGACGCTCAAGGGAGTTTAGTCGGCGTGCTTGGTCGTGCGGGCGGGCGGCCTCGACTGCTCCAGCTGCCTGTCACTGAATTGTTAGTGGACGTACCTGGTAGAAACTGTACCTACTGTAGGTACTGTAGTACTGTAGGTACTGTAGGTACTGTAGGTACTGTAGGTACTGTAGGTACTGTAGTGTGATAAAAACCCCCTACAATGGAGCCACCGCCGCCCATGAACCTGGGCGCTTATCCCCTGGAGCTGGCTGGACGCCCACGACGCCATCCATCCACCCGTCCATCCATCCCTCCACCCACCCATCAGCCTCGCTGCCTGTAGCAACCTGGAGCACCCGCTGGCACCTGCTGAGCGACCCGGGCCACAGCGGACTGACCGCTGTAGCTTAGACTGCGGGGGCCCTGAAAGCTGAAGCAATGGATGGATGGATGGATGTGGATGGACCGGTACGTCCCTACTGTACCTACATGTAACTTACTGGTCGAAACAAAACAGACCGCTAAGCAAAGGTGGGGTTCGGATCTACGCGGCTCCTCATTTGTCAGCCACGCTTTTCCATGCTACAGTATGTCATGCTATTCTGGGCGGGAATCCATGTTAGCGCTTAACAATGAGGGAGAAGAGAAATCAATTCCTCATCATGCACTCTGTACTGTACCTACTGTGGTACGGATTGCACAAGAGAGACCCAACAGGTTCACATGTTCCTACCTAGCCATGACCTACAGTACAGCTGCAACATCTACCGTAGGTATGCAGGTGCTCACTAATCCCTGCTACTTACATCCCTCCTCATGCTTCTCTACATCTTTCTAGCTCTCTCATGTCTTGCAGCCAACATGTGACGAGTGACTGGTCCATCACATTGCCTTATCACACACATCGAATCAGCACCTACCAGCTTCCCCGTGCTCTGCTCACACTCAACTCACCGGCCCTCGTGATATAAACCTCTGCGCGTCATTTACTGTATCTACCTCACTGAACCAACCATCGTTCATCCAAATAGGCGCTCAGCCGTGCCAAGGTGATAAACGTCTCACTCTCCAATGATGCCTTCAGGGTAAGGTACCCACTTCATGATAGATGAGGTAGATAGGTACGTACCTGAGGGCGGCCTTCCCCAGATGGAGGTGACGTCGCTAAATCGACGCACTCTGGAGATCATAGTCACGTGCTTTCCAACTCGTACGTTTGGCTACCATCTCGAACTTGAAGCTTGTCGGCCCCATTCTCCATTGCAGAGATCTCGTATTTCACTCGACGTCACCGGCACCGCCCCCAATGCTTCGTCCAGCAACTCTCAGGCCCGTCGTCCGGCGCCAATGCCAGTCGGTGCGATGCACCGCCAGGACGACCAAGCGAACCGTCTTCTCCCAGCGCCAGACGGCCCGCATCGGCGATGAATTCGACGTCAACAAGCTCAACTCCCGCCGCCGCGACTATGAGCACAATCGCACCGCCTTCCTGGCCGCCGGCGCCTTTGCCGGCATCGGCGCTTTCATCTACACGGCCTTTAAGCTCAAGGAAGCTCTCGACCTGCAGAAGGAGAAGGAGAAGCGCGCCATCAAGTGTGATGCTCCGGCCCCCACTGAACTCTTCAAGACCGAAGGCGGCGAGAAGCGCAAAATTGTTCTCCACGACGACCAGGGCCGTGAAATCGTTCCTACAGGCAACACCACCGTCAAGATGTTTCCGCGGACCCTTGACATTGCCATGCCCGGCAACGAGCAGGCCGCCGGTCCCATTGCCGCCTCCATCAGCAACAAGCAGGGCACCGAGTTCACCCTCGTCGGCCTCGGCACCCGTACAGTCACCTTCATCGGCATCGAGGTGTACGTGGTAGGGTTCTACGTGGCTACCCAGGACATTGCCAAGCTACAAAGCTACCTTGTCAAGAAAGTCAACCCACTGGCGACCACCCTCATCCCCTCTGAGAAGGAGACGCTGCGAAAGTCGCTACAAGACGCCGTTGAGAGCGAAGAGACATGGAACACCATACTCAAGGACGCTGGCTGCCGCAGCGCCTTCCGCATCACCCCAGTCAAGGATACCGACTTCCCCCACATGCGAGACGGCCTCGTGCGGGCCGTTCAGGCCCGCTCTAGCCGGGACCCAGCCTACAACGACGAGGCTTTTGGCACGGCGATGAAGGAGTTCAAGGTCATGTTTCAGCGCGGCACGGTGCCCAAGAAGAAGGAGCTGCTGCTCGTGCGGGACGAGGCCGGCCGGCTGTCCATTACGTATGATTCTGGCGATGTCGATACGCCGAACAAGAGCTTCATGGGCTCCGTAGCCGACGAGCGACTCTCGCGCCTCCTGTGGCTCAACTACCTGGGTGGTAAGAAAGTTGCCTCGGAGCAGGCACGTGGCAGCATTATTAACGGCGTCATGGAGTTTGTCGAGCGGCCGGTGGGTACTGTGGCTACGCAAGTGCTGTAGAAGGTCGTCCCATAGACCAGCAAAAAAAAGGCAAACAGGACAAGACCAAGACAGAAGGGGCAGGGCAAAATGGCAAAGAAATTCATGTACATTATGACTGTATATCAATAGCGGGAACAAGACACACACATGCATGCTGGCATCGACAGCTCGGACATCATTTGACGGTATACTTTATTATTTATTCTTCTATCCCATTTAGAGGAGAGACGATCTGTGAACGTTCCGTGTCAGACCCAGACGTGCATTCTCGTTTACCAATGTTTACAGCTTGGACCTGAAGTCGACCTCATCAGCGCCTGGGTCCCTCTATGCGCAACCTAATGTGGGTGCGGCGAAGAGACTGTCGGAGCACAGCTTACAAGGCGCCAGCCTCGGTGAGCAGCTTCTTGAGCTGGCCAGACTTGAACAGGCTCTGGAGGTCCGAGTTGCCGCCAATCGACTTCTGCTTGATGAACGTGTTGGGGACGGTGCGCTGGCCGGTCAGCTCCTCGATGGCATCCTGGAGAGCGGCGCCATCGCCTGTGAAGAACGTTAGACATGTGGGAGATTCCCGCGAGTGGAAAGGGTAGCGATGACGTACTGGCCTTGTCGAGCTCAAAGGCCTCGAATGCGGCACCCAGCTCCTTGAGGGTGTTCTTGGTTTGCGTACAGTAGGGGCAGTACGACTTGGAGAAGACAACTAGCAAGGCGGGCAATGGGTATTAGCGACCATGACAGCAGGAAACGGGCCAGAAGCCCCACTGGGGGAAACCAAGGCCCATCGGCGAGGCGCGGCGAGGCGAGGCGAGGCGAGGCGAAGAGGGGGCCATCATGAGCCATGACGAGAGCGTGCATGAGACCGACCCAACATGGGGGAGCAACGTACCGACGGGGTTGTCGTTGACAATCTTCTGGACCTTTTGCGAAGCTTCAGCCATTGTGCCGGGACTTGGGGGGCGGGTGGTGAAGATGGAGCGGATGAAATTCATGGGATACGGAGGAGGGGAGAAGAGAGGCGGGAGAAGAGAAGGCGGGATGCTGTCAAGATAAGGCTGGCGGGGGATTTGTCAGAGGGAAGCAGGCCGTGGTGGATGGAACGCCAACATCCCTTGGAGCTTCCAGACATCGGCTGCGATGATGCAATGGAAATGGGCCTGTGAGAATTTGCCGCCCGCGTGCCCGTTTGAGCCTAGCGCACCCGCTGATCGGGGTCCGGAGATCTGGAAAAGCCCAAGGTAGGCAAGGTACCTAAGGTACCTAGGTACCTACATAGAGGCTTGGACAGTACGTACCTCACCTCTAGGTTCTCAGATCCATGGTTTATTATCGAAGAAATCCACGGATGGGGCCCTGATGCAGATGGAATGAATGGAAGGGCGGACAGACTGCTACAGCGCATTCTAGCGGCGCCTGGGGCAGCCACCT
The DNA here is from genome assembly GCA_003693505.1 of Pseudonectria foliicola. Taxonomy (NCBI): domain Eukaryota; kingdom Fungi; phylum Ascomycota; class Sordariomycetes; order Hypocreales; family Nectriaceae; genus Pseudonectria; species Pseudonectria foliicola. The sequence continues at coordinate 281,388 of QUZD01000001.1, forward strand.
CCTCCATGGATGGAAGCTGGATGGACGCCAAACCGCCCAGATACAGCGTCTTCTAGTGCCGTTGAGGCCCCTAGACGCACTGTAGGTTCCCTGTGGCTTAGGTAGGTCCCTTCCCCGCTGTCCACCGTGGCCAGCTGGCGGACACTGTCAAGTCCGTCGGTCCGCCATTCCATCAGGCCATCTGCGATTGCGGCTCAAAAAAAAAAGTAGAGTTGCCGCGCTGGCCTTTATTCTTTCTACCAACTGGGACAAAACCACCATCGGCAACCATCGCCATAACCGACCAGTCGTTTCCCGCTCCATCCTCTTCCTTCTTCCTGGAGCATCGTCTCTTCTCCTTGGTATCATCTCGTGCTCGCTCGCCATCGATTCCAATATCTTGCTGTGCCCCAAGTCGTCCAGCCGCATCTCACTGCATCTCAGCTCTCTCTCGGCTCCCCTTTCATCAGCCAACATCCCCCCCCCCATCTACGCCCCGTCCGGCCAATCACCTCGATCTAGCCTGCAGCTTCCCCCCCGGCAGCTGTTCGTCTTGCATCATCATCACCGCCTTGTTACAGAGACGCATCCGCCGCGTCTGAACCCCTCACGGCGCCATCCGACCATCCGGCCTCCTTTCCCCCCCGCTCCTGGTGCCAGCTCACTCGCCCGTCTGCGGAGCGACATCCTACCCTCCAGCTCGCTGCCGTCTTCTAGTATCGATCTGCTAGTATCTACATATCGACCTGCTCTCCGGACTGACCCTGGTACTTGCCGTCACGTCAGTGCTTCCCAGAGCCTGATCTGCCTCCCCAAAGTTCACCATCGAATCCTCGCCCGCCCGCTGGGAAGACCCCTGAAAGCCGGCGCCCATCGATCCGTCCATCACCCGCTCACTCGTCGTGTGCCCGCCGCCCACCCCCGCTCCACTCTCCCGCGCACTACCAACAAGCTACCGGGCTACTAAGCCCGCGAACAGCCCACGCTGCAGTGCAGAACCTGGCCCAGGCTTCCTGTCTACATAGTACTGTACCTCTGTTGACGTCTGCATCCACGTTGGCCCCGTCTTACCTCACGCCTCACTCGGCACTCCCCCATCCCCGTACATGACCTTGGTCCCCTCTCGCCGCTTCCGCTCCTAGGGTGTCCTCTTTTGGGGCCACCACTTAACCGTCGACAAGGTGGATTCCAGCCAGGAAATCGTGGCATCCTCGGGTGCCATTCAAAACGTCACGTCCTACCTCAACGGGGCGCTGACGAATCTCTCCTCCGTCTTGCAAGACTCGAGCGACTACATCTCCGAGACCCTGGGCATCCCTCCCACCATCGTATACAGCAGTCTAGCCGTCCTCGTCGCGGTACCCCTCACCATGTCCAGATACGGCTGGCCCATCGCCCGCGAACAAATCTCGCCCTACACCTCCATGGCCGGCGGTGCCCCGGCCGTTACCGACGACGACTTTAGCTACATCACCTCCCAGGACCTCGATGGTGTCTCAGACAATCACTACTACCCCAGATCCCACTCGGCTGCCCCACCGACGCCCGACGACGATGTCTTGCTGATCAAGAACAAGGGAGTTACCTATCCCACACACTTCCCGGCCTACTCCATCGGCGACGGCAAGGTCCAGGTCAGGGATGTCAGGAAGCGTGTCGGCATCATGCTCGAGCTGTCGGAGCGACAGACCCGGCGGATCAAGCTGCACTACAAGGGTCGTAACCTCCGCGACGCGTCGGCGTCGATTCGCGACTACGGCGTCAAGAATAACAGCGAACTGCTTGCCGTGCTCTCCGATATGAGCGACGGAGCCAGCAGCCCGTCAGAGGAGGAGGAAATGGTCATCGTCGATGCTCCCCGCGACGACGGCAAATCAAAACGACGCCGCAAGAAGACCCGTAACAACAAGAAGAAGCCCGACGGAGGCGACACGGACTCCATTGGCCCGGGTAGCCCTCGTGAAAGCACCTCGACGCTGGGCAATCGCTCACCACCCCCGCCCGCGGCTGCGACATCGCCAGCGCCTACCACGGCCATCTGGACGGATCCGCTGCCGACTACTGGCCCCCTGAAGCAGCTGTATGACATCTCGACAGAGTTTACCAGCAAGTGGCTGCCGCTGTGCGAAGAGTTCATTGCGGCACCACCCTCAGACCCCAAGAAGCGAGAGGACGAGCACAGAAAAGTGTCGGAGACAATCATGCAGCAGATTATCCTAAAGCTCGACGGCGTCGAGAGCGACGGAAACCCCGAGGTCCGCAGCAGGAGAAAGGAGCTCGTCAAGCACGTCCAGGCGACGTTGAAGAGGCTCGATGTTGTCCGGGACTCTTAAAAGGTCAAGCGTGGACCAATGCCAGGTCGAAACCTCATAGACTGCCGCCACGAACACTCGGTGTACGTGTGGGAATTGGCAGACCAGAAGAACGATTTTTATCTTTCGCCACCAGCCCAAGGACTTTGCCTGGGGCTGCCGTGGCCGTGTGTTGATTGAACTATACGTTGGTAGAAGGCGTGATACGATGGGCATTGAACAGTTGGAAGGTTGTACCATTAGATAACTGGTACAAGATGCATGGGGAGGTAATCATGACGGCAGCGACTAGCATAGAGACTCATACTGCATGGATGCCAGAGCGTGCCAAATAGTCTCGAATTAAGGGGGTATGCAGCTGAACACAGACTGCGTTTGCTCAGCTCTTTTCCAATAATACCAAATCATTGTGCGCCTGGAGCAGAGAGGGCACACAAACCGGCTTCAGTTCGTCTCCGCAACAACGCTCTCGCATCATGACACAGTACGTAGTACATCCCCGATCATCGGGCTAGGCCATGGCACGGCGACAGGGTCACGAGGCTGCGACACGTGATTGCGCCGTTGGCCCGCCCGCCTGACTGTGGCTTTTTCGGCAAATTATCGGCGAGTCCTGGGCGCCTAGGTCTGGAAGCCCTAAGCACCACGAGCAAACCAGCCCTCTTCGCTTGCGGGCCTAGGCGGCCTTTCCAGACCCGGCTAGCGCCATTTCTCCCACAGCACAACGAGCCCTCGAGCGGAACTTGGATTTTTTGCCCGTCAACCACTATCGCGACCACTTCCACCCAACACTTCCGCAGGGACGACTAACCCCAGCAGCACAGCAAACAGATTCTCGCCGGACCGGTCTGAGGATTTGTGTGTCATTACCCGAGCTGCCTCTCTACTCTCCTTCAGTTCAGAAGTGACGGTACACCATGTCGTCTTTCGAGCAGGTCGTGAGTGATCCCCGTCGGATTTGATTTGAGAGAGCGGGCGGGACAGAGAGAGAGAGACAAGAGAGAGAAGCGAGCGTGTGTGCGTCGACGGCGAGGGCATCGACACGAGGAGGACAAGCAACACATTGGGATCAGGGCGATGAGGGTGCGGTCAACGGCGAGCGCAATGGCGGCAATTGGGGTTTGGCTTCGCAACGCCCGCCGCTCTTCGTCCCCGGCAGTATTGCATCGACGCACCGCCGCGCCTCATGATGAGGATGCCCTCCCTTTCGTCGACGCCCACGCACACGCACACTCACACCACTCTCAATCCAACTCTCTCCCCCTCTCGCTCTCCACGCTGCTTGCAAGAATTCACAAGGCTGACCAAGTTTGTGCGTTTCCACAGGTCGTCATCGACGGCAAGGGTCATCTCCTTGGCCGTCTTGCCAGCATTGTTGCCAAGCAGCTGCTTAGCGGTCAGAAGATTGTCATCGTCCGCTGCGAGGCCCTCAACATCTCCGGCGAGTTCTTCCGCTCGAAGCGTATGTCTACCATCCATCCACCCCCGAAGCCTTCTGCCCCCGAGAGAAAGAGACGCACCCACAGCCCACATCTACACATCCAAACACACCGTATTCGATCATGGGCGGAATGGCACAGCGACACGAGATGGCGAGATGCAACCCCGAGAGATGCAAGATGCTGACGAACGACTACAGTCAAGTACCACGCCTACCTGCGCAAGATGACCCGATACAACCCTACCCGCGGTGGTGAGTTTCCGAATGCCCTGGCTCGTCCATGAAAGCGAACAGCCCCGTTGACCCCAAGCCCAGGTCCCTTCCACTTCCGCGCTCCTTCCCGAATCTTCTACAAGGCCGTCCGAGGCATGATCCCCCACAAGACCGCCCGTGGTGCCGCCGCCCTCGAGCGCCTCAAGGTCTTTGAGGGTGTTCCCCCTCCCTACGACAAGAAGAAGAAGATGGTCGTCCCCCAGGCCCTGCGTGTCCTCCGTCTTCAGCCCGGCCGCAAGTACTGCACCGTTGGCCGTCTGAGCCACGAGGTCGGCTGGAAGTACCAGGACGTTGTTGCCCGGTATGTCATGACCACCAGGAGGATGAGAGGAGAAGAGGAGTCGTTTGCTAACGAGATTTGTGTCACAGCCTGGAGGAGCGAAGAAAGGCCAAGGGTGCCGCCTACTACGAGCGCAAGAAGGTTGCTGCGCGACAACTGTCGGACGCAAAGAAGAACGCTGGCACCAAGAACGAGACTGCGAAGGCCCTCGCGGCTTTTGGCTACTAAGCTGGCCAATCCCTCGGACTCTGACGGGTCTTAGGTAGCTTCGCATTGTCTGTCATTTCTCGTGTGCGTTTCCATTAGATTGGCGCGGCGGTTCACAAAGGGTCTACTTGATTTGCTGAGTGATGGGCGAGGGCGGCTCCAGTGGTGGCGGGGTGGCTTATTCCCAATTGTTCTAAAATGAATCCCGTCGGACCCCGTTCCCGAAAAAATAAAGCACCAGAAGAAAAAGAAAGAAGGACGAACTCGCCCCGAATTAACCTGATGATATTCCAACTGATGGCCACCCACGGATGCCGTTTCGTCTTGCTCTTTTTCTCACTCTCGTGCAACTTTGTTTTCACTGGGCTTCGGGGGTTTCAATGACGTGCGACGACTTTTCTGGGAGCAATGGATCTTGGGTTAATGAGGCTGCCTGCCTGCCGCCGCTTTGGAGGGTGTTTTTGTCATTATTTTCACATGTCAGTCCGCTCAAGGACGCCAGTTCACTCGGTCGAAGCAAAGAGGCAGGGCAACACGCGTGGGTGAAGAAACGAGATGATGGGTGATGGAGGTTGATCTTGTTGCACCCCCGGGGGAGGAGTGGGAACAGGGTCTCGCATTTGCACAATAGGAGTAGAAAAGGAATGGTACATCTGCTTTCTTAAGCATAATTGTCGTGCTGCGTGAGGCCATCATGAGTCCTGGGATGACGCTCGCTACGCACAACCTGGTTTGTGGGTGCGTGGAGCACTGCGTATCGTGACAATGGTTTCCTTTTGACTACAGAAATTTCCTCATCAGGTTTCATGGGCATGTTGTTCTTGGTATTCTTTTCAATCCTGGTTCATGGTGTTCTTTCTAGGTTTTGCACACAATCAATCGCATGCCGCAAATTGGCCGCAAATTGAATGGAACCTCCTGATGTAGGCACGGCTCTCACGGTCAATATACAATAGACTCAGTAGACTCAGTAGACTCAACTCCTTGACATTCTCTCTTTCCATCAGGCTGCCCTTTTATAAAATAAAAAGCGAGTAGTTGTTTTGTGGGACGTGTTTCCGTATTCTGATGCTGACGTCGTTTCCTACCCTAATTCCATCAATTGGCCGCCGGTTGTTGCTTTGAGTGTCATGATTGATGTGGGACTTGAGTGTTTACTTTCCATTGAATAGCGAATGTCCAACACAACTATAGCGCCTCTTCCAATTTATGATAGATTCTGCCATCAGTGTACATGTGCATATGTAAATGTATAGAGCAAGCAATGTTGGCTAACTGATTATACCATAAGCCAAGTCTGTGTCAATGATTCATGAATCCCTACGGTGTCTGGGATCTATCAAGGCGATGTGAGACACGGTGAATACAAAAGACGCTATCAGTACGTGACCAGCATCACATCCCCGCCAATCTATTGGAATGGCGAATAGGCAAGTAGGCAATCGTATTCTGTGAACCTCCAAATATCCAGCTCCTCCAAAGGGCATTGCAGATCCAAACTCATCATCCCGCCCAAAGCCATTGTCACCCACCTCCGGTTCAGGGTAGACGCACTACCGCATGCGGCCGTCATGTGCCGATAAGATAAGCACTCCACATTTGCTGTAGAGGTGTCCTTATCCGGCAGCGCCAGCACTAACGAACGACACATGTCTACTGTCTACATCAAGGCCAACGTCGCCCACTGCCACAAAAACAATCAACTCGTCTATAGGCGCTTCTCTTGTCGCACACCTTGTCGGTACATACAGGAGACGGAAGAGACGCACACGCGAGCTTGACGGCTCATAAAGTACCCGGAATCAAGGGTCACGACCACACCAGCACTCTTTTACGACACGAATACTTCACGATACCTCACGTCTCTCACCCAACAAATCACCAACGCTACAATGTCGGACCTCACGCATTTCGACCTCCTCCCCCTCCAGATGGACCCGCAGTCCAAGGCCATCTCGTCGGCGCAGCCCTCGCGCGCCCTCAACGCCGAGCTCGAGCAGCTCAACCTGCTGCACCGCGCGCTCCTCAACGTCGAGACGCCCGGCGGGGTGCCGCCGCCGCCGGTGCCGGTGAACCCGAAGCGCTCGGCCAACGTGTCGAAGCTGCGCGACAGCGGCAACGGCGAGTACCGCAAGGGCCGGTACCCCGAGGCCATCAAGTTCTACACGCTGGGCCTGCAGATGGCGCTGACGCGGCCGCTGTGGGAGCCGGCGGCGCTGGTGCGCGAGGAGGTGGCGGCGCTGCTGGCGAACCGGGCGCAGGCGCACATGGCGACGCAGAACTGGCCCGAGGGCGCGGTGGATGCGCACGCGAGCGTCGAGGCCAAGTGGGTGGGCAACGCAAAGGCGTGGTGGCGCCGCGGCAAGTGCCTGATGGAGATGGGGCGGCTCGACGAGGCGAGGGACTGGGTGCGTCGCGGGCTCGAGGTCGAGGGCGAAGAGGGAGAGCTGGTCGGGCTGCTCAAGGAGATTGAGACGTTGCGGGAGAAGAGCGGGGAGGCCTAGGCGATCTTTGCAGGAGGGGAGGAGGAGTGAGTGAGTGAGTGAGTGAGTGAGTAAGAAAGAGAGAAAGGAACAAGGACGAGGTAGAGACGGTTGCTCCCGCGATCTGTAATGTGACGAAAGGGAATGGCTGAGCAAGGGAGAGAGATATGAGAGTACGGGGAGGAGCATGTATACATATGGGCAGAGGAGCAGAGCGCAAGGGATATAGCAACGCGAAGCCACGCGGGCACGTGGGATGACGAGCAAGGCGCAACAAACCACGATACCAATATGCGCTGCGCTGCCCGATCATTAAGCAATTACCAGGTCAAGAGACGTCCCACACCACGTAGCTTGCACCAAGAAGGCTGCCCAGTTCGTTCGTTCGTCCGTCCCCTGGTCCAGTCTCTGCTTCGCCTTGACGCCCGTTCAGCCGGCGTGTGGGCCCTCCCTCCGGTCCAGAACGGCGCCGGACCGGACCGGGACACGTCCGACTCTCCCATTGCATTCCTCTCCCGTGAAAGAAGGGGGGGAAAACACCGAGTGGAGGGGGAGGGGGCGAGCGCGTGGATGGCCTTGGGTGGGTTCTGAGATGGTGTCTCAGCCATGCAACGGACGGGGTGGGGGTTCCTTTTAGCAGGTGGACAGGCTTGACAGGCACGCATGGCACGCACGGGGACAGATGGACGGTTAGGTGGGTGTTGGGAATTGAGGAATGCAGAGGCATCCAGTGATTTTGCGCTGTCATTTCAACAGCCCGTCGAACCGCCCATGCTACTGGTCAACTGTTCCGTTCATCGTTATGCGCATGAGGTTGCGAGACCTCTCAGCCAAGTTCACTGATGGTGGCATGGCTTTATTCGACCCGACTTGCATACGTGCTTTAGACTCGATGAGAAACGCCCTGTATGCTGCTGCAAAATATCACCGGTAGGGGGAATCAAAATTGTATTGTACACCGATGTTGCTTTCCATGGGAATAAAAGAAGAAGAACCAGTCCCGAAAGATGAACACGCCCGATGAAATAACCGAAGAATGATGCTGCTGTCCCTCCCTCTGATGAATCGACTAGTTGCAACAGCAAAAAAGGTCAACTTGGAGTACAGAAAATCTCAAAAAACAGTATACCAGGAATAAACGAGCCACCCCGCTCATTCCCTTGCCGCTTGTGTACTCTGGATAGCCTCCTTCTTTCGATGTGGCTACCGCAGCCTTTTTTGTTTCCGTGGCTCTCTGCTTGGGGAGACTCGAGCGGTGACTGGGTCCTGACCAAACTTGGCAGCTGCGTATCGTCGACTTGGTAAACTCTCGTGTCTGTCGTCTAGCCTCGCAAATGCGTCGCAAATCGTGATTATGGTCAAGCGTAGAATGTTGAACTGACCCCCTAGCCTGTTCGCCTTGCGCCTCGGAAGGGGGGCAATGCCTTTCCTTGAGCCGTCATGTCTATCCATCCATTACATTCCCGGGGTTTTTTTTGGTTTAATTTCCTTGTCGCCCTCGAACACAACGTATAGTTCGAGTCGTCGTTGTAAAGATTTGAGCGTCAATAGTGCAGCACCAGAGATGAGCCTACTCGTCCTTTTCGCTAATCTTCTCGCAGTGGACGCTCTGGCCGCGGGGCCTGAACTCGGCGTCCTGGCCGCTCATTCTCCTATCAAGAGCGCGCTCGAGCTTGGCACCGAGGGCGAGCTTGCCCATGGCATCAGTCTTCTCCTCGGTGAGGACGACACGCTGGGAGGAAAGGGCCTTGTTCTCCATGCGGTCGAGGCCGGTGGCGATTTCGCGAATCTCGGCGTGGGCGGAGTCGTTGGTGCGCACGGTTGCGGCGACGGAGGGGGCCATGCTGTAGGTGCTGAAGCGGACAGAGTTGCGAGTCTTTGAAGCGGGTGTCTGGTTAGCGGCGACCTCGTTGTTGGGGAGTTCGACGGGCTCGGATGAGGTGAGGGTCTGTTTGCGGCGCTGTGAAGCAGAGACGGAGAAGAGTGCCTTGGCCATGATGGGATGGGAGACGATGAGATGGAGATGGAGAGGAAGAGAAAGAGAAAGAGGAAGAGGAAGTCAAGAAAGAGTTGTTGAGCGACTAGCACGGTGTAGCGTGGTGTATGTAGTATTTTGCTGTGTCACGTATGATGGGAAGTGATGAAAGGCAGCATGGAGAAGCCGGCGGGACAGGCAGCGTGATAAGCAACCCAAGGCCTAGTAGGGGAGCAGAGGCGAGAGGGGAGGCGAGAGTGGAGAAGGCATTGAATGGTCAAGATGCCGGGCAGACGGGCAGACGGATCATGGGGCCACTGGAGTGCAGAGGAGAAGGACCAAGGAAGAGGGCAAGGAGGAGGATAAGGAGGAGGACAAGGAGGAGGACAAGGAGACGACAAGGAGACGACAAGGACAAGGAGGCAGAGGAGGAGAAGGAGGAGGACAGCGCGCGGAAGAGCGGGAGACAGATTGACAGACACACGAGAAGCAGAGGAACATACCGAAGGGGCCATGATGGGCCGGGAAGATTCCAACGAGACAGGCATTTGGTGGTGAACAATGCACGATGCGACGCTGGTCGTCGCCTAGAAGTGGAGATGGCAAGATACAGAGAGAGGGCGGCGCAAATTCGAAGAAAAAAAACCTGGGCACGGGCAACGGCGACGGGGGGAGGAGGGAGGATTGATCTCCTGAGCGGGTGGTAGTTGGTGATGTGCTGTTGAAGATGGAGAGTTGGAGGTGGTGGTGGTGGTGGTGTTGCGTAGGTACTTTACTGCAGGTAGTGGACAGCAGCAGTAAGGTGAGGTGGTCAGAGTAAGCGGTGGCTTGCTTTGGGCGGCGATAACCTGGTCAGTCTCTGTTGACAGGACGGACACACACACACACAAGAGACCCAGAAGCTGAAGCAAAGGGATGAAACAAAGGCCAAAGGTGATGGAGCCCTGATTTTCTCTCTGTCTCGGGGAGATTGCGAGCTAAGATTGGGAGTGAAATTGGCGATGGAGCTCGGACGAAAATAGAGCGAGCGAGGGCTGGCGAGATCAGGAGATCAGGGGCTGGGCGGGCTTTGTACAGTCCCGCTATTGTCGAGGTGTTGTTAGAGGTCGCTGCTGACTGGGACTGGACAAGTTGACCGACTGGCCGGGACTGGCAAAGACTTGACAGAAACGACACTATACAGAGAGGTGCAAAGCGATGAGGAATGGTTGAACAATCAATCCGCCGTCGGCGTCGGGCTCTGTTGAAGACGGGGGAGGCTGAAGATTGGAGACGAGATGGGGGAAAAAAGAAGAGCAGAGCAGAGCAGAGCAAAGCAGAGCAAAGCAGAGCAAAGCAGAGCTAACAGCGACTGAGAGGACGCTGCGCGCTGGGATAGGGTTTCAGATGGCGGCTAGCAGGGCGCCGGGGGGCCGGGGGCCGGGGATCAGCGGCGGTAGAGGCAGGCTTTACTGAATTAGCGAGTGGGCGAAGAATGGAGCTGCTGGACTGGTTCTGGCTGGGATGGATGGTGTTGGGCTTAATGTGAGTGGTGAAGCGAAAGTGCAAAGGTGTGTATTGTATGTATTGTATATACATAAGTGGAAAATGGACGTGGAGATGGAATACTACCTACCTAGGTACCTACCTAGGTACCTACTGTACGACAGTGTTGGAGGAGAGTGGAGCTGAGGTTGGCACGCGTCGCTGCCGAGAGGCGCCCAAGGTATCTTCCCTTGGGTCCAGAGGTATCTCGACCAACGCCATCTGGTGCGGAACGTCTCTTGGCCCCTTTCCCGAGATACTTTCGATAAAGGCCTGAGGTACAAGAGCCGCCGTTGAACTTGGATGAGCCCACCTACCTATATACAATACCAACGGCTCAGCTACAGGGCAGCTGCAGGGCAACTGCAGGGGAGTCGGGCCTTGAGCTGCAGCGCGCCCACACGATTCTCCCGTTATTCCACACCATCCCTACATATGTACATATATAACTTAGTAGGTTGGGCTGCAGTGGAAGAGGCCAATTTATCGCGCGATATCATATGCATGCTTGAAGTACAGTAGAGATGGAAATGCAGAATACAAACAACATGTACAACAGATACATGGGTACGAGGCACTTGGCTTACCGCCATCCCCGGCGTGCATCATCGCGAGGCTTCAAGCCACCGCGTGGCATCTACTGTAGGTACCTGGTGCAGGTAGGTACTGTACTTGCACACTGCAGTACACTACACTGCCAGAATGGACCAAGATGGATGGCAAATGGCTAGCAATCCTCCCAAAAATGTCGTACACAGTACTCCGTACATGCCCAGCAAGTAGAGCCGCCGCAGCGTCGTGAGAGTGTAACGCTTCCCGCCCTGGAAATTGCCTTGCTCTCTAGTCCCTCTTCATCCCCACCACCGTCGTCGACATTGATCGACATTACGGGTACGGATACAGTAATCTGTACCTTGACTACTGTAAGTTACATGGTACGAGATGGGGCATGTACCTGCGGGTTCCCAGTTCCCACGTTGAACCCACGCAAACCACGCCGTCAAAAGCTTCCAGTTGCCACAACGTGCTGGCCCGCAAGCCCCAGGCCCAGGCCCAGACCCAGCTCCTGGAATGCTCGCTCAGAGGTCAGCCGGCCGGTGCGGCGGTGGTGGTCCTGTAAGTACTGTACCATGTCTACAGTGACGGTGACGTTTTTGCATCAACTCTCAAAAGTCAGCGGGAAGAGGGAACAAGGCGAGCGAGATGAGTGCAGTCTTTTGTCGGGAGCCTCGGAGGCTAAGCGACGGCAGCTACCTGGTACTTGTGGACTGAAATGTACACGTGCCTCTCCATTTACCACTGCCTGTCAAGTGCACAGAGTACGTACAGATTGCCTCGCCTTCACATCAACACATCTTTCCTTGACCATCACCAACCGACATCGCGCATTTATTCCTCCCTGCCTGTTTGCCGCCGCCCTTTACTTGACGATACGTAATGGCATGCTCTTTCATCATTGGACCAACTGCTGCTGTAGGCTGGCGCAAGGGTCTAGCCCAATGGTACACTCCACTATAATCTGCGCACTCTGCCATCAAGTCATGTCAACCTACGATCAGTGACATCAAGCGCCTATCGACCCGTCGCTGTCTTCAGGAATCCAGAATAGAAAACCTCGAAAACACCCGTCATGGCGCCAGAAGCGAAGGCTGAATGCAGCGTCTTCACATGCAAGGCTGCGGAACCCAAGTAGTTTCCATCCAGACAAAACACCCCGAGCAGCCGGGGGCTCCATGTCGCTGCCAACACCACCCTTGACCATCTTGATGCAACGCTCGCACGAGACGAGTGATGATAGTTTCTGCATCCTCCAACCGAACTCGACGCACCTCGAGTCGACCCGGGCTGACGTTTCAGCTTGATATCCTTGCACTCTCTACACGTGGCTCATGGGTCCAGCGGGCCGCCCAAGAGTCGCAACTGCCACGTTCATTTGAAGATCGCCTCCAACTCTGTTGCTCATGGAGCATGGGCATGGGTTTGCCTCCACTACACACCTGTTAACGACATTTTCTGCAAGCCGACTGCCATGTACGCCTGCAAGGCCTTTCAGGACCATGAGTGACTCTATGCACTTATCTTGCCTTACTGTGCGCACGTACTGTAGCAGACATGACCGTCTCCTGCCTTGGTTAATTTCAAGCCTTGTTCAAGTCTGGCGTAACGTCCCCGACGCCGACTCACCAATTATTCATCCAAGAAGCGTGCAACGGCTGGGCACTAGACTACAAGCCTCAATGCTCAGAACGAACCTCCCGTACGTGCAGTCGATACCAGTCAGTGCCGGGGCCTGCGATATCGCAAAATAAGACCTTAGATTGACCTTTCTCGACTGGTCTACCCAGCCATTCGACATGACAGCATCATGTGGGTAACACCGACAACGACAAGCTACAGACGCAAACGTATTACATTAAAGTCCTCAAAGTATCCATCCGCATGCTCCAAACCCGTGGTATCAGCCAAATATTCCGTCACCTCTCCCTCTATCGACCTTGTCCAATATTGTCATAATGCGCTGTTGAATACACCCAAGCCAAACACCCGCAACGCCTCAATGAGGAGTGACTTTGTGTCGCCTGTGGTTCGCGAAACTCCTTGCCGCTTGGTGTTGGTATTCGTCGGAGCCCGATTTTGTCGAGCGGGGTGGAGATGAATAGGACGACGGAGACATGTCCACAACGTCTTCAGATTCGCTCCTGACCGAAAAGGGTGTTCCAAGTCGATGTGCCTTGCTGCCACTTCCGCATCTAAATCGACTAGGTGATGCCATCTCTGGCGCTGCTTCTCGGCTCGAACCTATCGCCAGCATCCCATGTAAGTGATTGTATGGCCGAAGTAAGCATGCTGTGACTTACCAAAACGTGTGCAGGAGCTGCAGCATCCGTGATCACATGTCGTCTCCATGGACTCTACCACGTACGACTCAGGATTCATCATGACTCGGTTTAGAGGCATCGTGCACCATCCTTGAGTGTTGGGCCCCTGCTGGCAGGAACAGCAGATCCACCTGCCTCCCTTGTTCTTGAACTGGCAATTCTGTAGCGGACACTTGGACTTGCTGGGCTGAGATGGCGCAAAAGTCATGTTGCTGCATGGCGTCTCATATCCCGTGTCAAGGTCAATCTGTGCCGAGGGACAGTAGTGCCAGTGGATGGACGTATGGGCACACGGGTGGAGGCGAGGGTGACCGTAACACATTGTGAGGATGAAGCGTCTGATGCTCTCTAGAGTGCGTGCTCGGAGGACGAGTGTTGCCTGGTGTTGGGGACTAACTGATGCACAAGCAGTGAACAAGGCCAGGGACGCAGGAATGCAGAATGACGGCGGGAGTCGGTTCTATCGGCACCTACGACTACAGAAGAATGCTATGCAAAGGTCCTCACTGATCCAGATATTTATACGCCGATGCGTTGAGCCCACCGTTTCTCATTACCCATCGATCGGGACATCAAGGCGACCATCTAGATGTGCAGATCGAAGACAAGATGCGGTGGCAGAGGGAGCCGGCCTTTCTCAGCGAAGCAACTTTCACCTTTAGAAACATGCCTCCTCACCATGATGGATACGCAACTTACGTGACTGGTCGAAAAGTGAAGAGGCGCCAAACCTGGGCCCGTAGGAACCAGCTGTCTGGCCCCAATGATGGAGCACCTAACCCCAGACGACTACCCTTGGCCTGCGATGGCTGCATCATCGGAGATGCGGGCAAAGCGGGTCCTGATGGTGCAGTAGGGATCATGGGGGCTTTCCAATGTCTCGGATACCCAAATGGAAAGCCATACCTGATAGCTGGAATCCGCGGGACTCTGGACGAGAGCTGGGACGACCCGTGCAAAAGCACTGGTGGTGCGTCACGGCTGCAGCACCCCGGGCGGCCAAGAAAGAAGCACATTGTGTTACGGACCTCGGAGCAAAGGTGGTTGTACAGAACCAAGTCTGTGATGGAAGCCTGGATACCCGGACCGCGATTCATTCTTCTGGGCCCGCACGAGAGACTCAAAGGTCAAGGACCAGCACGGCATCTATATCAAACAGAAAGCGATTGCGTCATATCACAGAACCGCCTCATCCATACCCCCGGTATCAACAAAACACGACGATAGCAGAGATGATAGCGCCCATCCGCCCTCACGGCCAAGCACAAGGCAGGATGTCAGCTGCAAGCGAGACATGGACTTGGGATGGGAGATGACCCCCGCCCGAAAATCACCGGAGCGGGCTGAGACGCACGACTGGGGGTCTCTTGGTAAGATAGGGCTGCCGTGGCTGGGCTCCCCGGTTCCCTCGCCCGTGTCATCTCGATATAGACCCCCCTGCCATCTCATGCAAGTGGACGGGATCTAGTGCGACCAGATCGGCCTGTCCACTCCGAGGTTGACGGCCGGCCGGTCGACCATCTTGCGGCCATTCGACTCGAGGCGGGCTGAGTTGCAGCAGCAGCTGTGCCTGGCCATTTGTCTTGTCCGACCTGGCACGCCGTGGGCTCAACAACGTGACGTGCGCAAGGACGAGTACCATTTTGTAGATGTTGCGCAAGAGCTACGACATTGCCTGCCACCCGGTGTGCCAAACAGAAGGAATATCAGAACCCAGCAAGTAAAGGCAAAGCAAAGACGAGGCAAAGCAAAGCAAACCACCGTTCCCACATCGCCAAAAGAAACAAACAGCCCCCCCCTTTTTCCTCCCCCCCCCAAGCCTTACCCCCGGCCGCCTCCCCTCCTACGAGCTGTACTCTCTCGAAGGCGTGCACGTCTTGCAGCAAATGTGCTCGCACCGGTACTCGGTGCCGTCGTGGATCATGACGCAGCCGCAGCGCCCACCGACGTTCCAGCTCTTGCCGCACCAGCAGCAGTCCCATGCCTGGTTCTTGGCCTCGAACGGGCAGTCGGCCAGAGGGCACTTGGGCAGCGTGTAGCCCGAGGGCGGCGGGTACGGCATCGTCTGCTGCGTGAAGCTGGCGCAGGGCCGGCGGCCGGCGGCGAGGCCGGCGGCGCAGTAGATGGTCTGGGTGTGGACGTGCTCGCAGGCGAGCCTAAAGACGACGCGGTGGCACATGGCGGGCGCAGGAATGAGAGCGATCTCGAAGGGCCTGATGCGCTGCGTTGTCGAGAATGAAGTGCTGGGAGACGTTCTTTCCGACAAGAAGGGCTAGTTCTGTGGTTGGTATCCAGAATCGTCAAATGTTGCTGACGGTAGCCGAGTCTTCTTCCCGTCTTCAGAGGTATTCTGAGCTGGCACGATACTCTGCCAAAGGGCTATCACAGCTGCATGGAGACGAAAGGTGATGGGCGTGATTGAGAGCACACTTTGTGATATTCAAACCCTTCAAGAAGCCAGACCAGACGAAGCCCGTCGTGAGCAATCCCATCTATATATCTATTTGCCCAACCAACTGGCCGGCCATCTCAACATCAATATCGCCCCCTTTTCAGAATTTTCAACATTTGTACAATCCATACAACCAAAATGGGCTGAAAAATTGGGCATAACATGGGCATCTCAAGGCGAACAAAAACGAAGAATTGGGTTTGTCAATCCTTTTTTTTCTGTTGCTCGCGTCGCGACAATGGATGTGGGCGGCATATTGGCGGTCCAGGGAGGGTGGCATTATTGACGGCAGCAACGTGGCAGCCCCCCCCTTGCAAGTTGTCGCTCTCGCCAGGAGGGAAACCGCACGCGCTCTGAGGTTTTGCTGGCGGTTCTGAGGGAGCCGTGAACGAGGAAGTCGATGAGAGAGAGAGGGAGAGACAGACAGACAGACAGAGAGAGTCGTTGCGGTGTGAATGAACCACTTTGGTCGCTCTGGGTGTAACGGTGACGGCGGCGCTGGTGGAAATGGAGCTGTCTCGGGCGCAGTTGCTTTTTTCAGCTCCAGCTATACAAGTTACGTGGCCTATGGGTAGTGTAGTTGCTGGGCAGAAGGGACTGCCGGTAAGAGAATATCATGGCTGAGGAGACGTGGGTTTGGCAGGAGAAGGATGGATGGTGCCATGTCTCTGCGCGTTATGCGATGCGACGTCCGTGTATGGGCATCCCGATTACTCCGGGGCACTGGCTGGCTTAACTACGCGTTTAGCCATGGTGGTACAAGGCTTGGGAGATGTCAGCCAGGGGTTTGGGCGGGCGAGGCAGTGTGTAGTGTAGGTTGATCAAGTGTCGTGGAGAAGTGCCGGGGCTATATGCCTTGCATGTAGTAGTTTACAGTCGACGTTTGATCGGTGATAGCCAAGCTCCGTCTTCTCCGAGAACACTGCGTAACAGGGTCACTGCAAGTCGTTGGAAGACTGCGGTTTATACTTGCGGCCCTGCTGACCCGGAAGCACCTGCATGTGGCGGCAGACTCAGAGTGACGATGCCCCGCCGGCAGGCAGACATGGTGAGCGGGAGGCTTATGACGGGCGACAAGCGGCTGGCTGCAGACGATGGCGGCGCCAAGAGGCCAGCAGATTGGCTAGGGCTGAATCGACGAGTGCGGAGGGACAGTCGCCATTGTGGGTGACGTCGAGGGTGCCACCGGGGAGGGGAGGGGGGATATGGGGGGGACTAGAGGTGTAAGCCGAGATGGGCCCAAATGTGTCCAAGTGCTCCAGAAGGCAGGTAGGTAGGGCGTGTTGAACAGATGACGACAATGGGCTTCGAGGACGATATATTGCCTCGTCCCATCTTGAGTTGGAGAGGCGTGGATGTGACGACGACCGATGCCAGGAGAAGCCCACGTCGTACAAGGTCGTATTGATCTGGGGCGACTGCTCAGCTGCATCCGATCACGCACGCCAGCTGGTATCTTGGCGCACGGCTGGGCGTAAGACCCAAGAAGGGGCGCGCCCCCTCCACGCTGGCAAGTCAGATGCTTGGCGATATGCTGTCCCTTGCTGCATCTGCGATTTCTTGGCTGCCGGCGGTGGGGACTTTGCGAGAGATGCTGCAGGGAGCCATGGGCCGGCAGCAGGATGTTGAGACTGTGTAGGAGAAGAATGTCCGAGGGGATGATGGAGTTTGAGGTCTGCCAATCTATGCTTGTGTGCCGGGGATGAACGCTGGGGTTGGCAGGATGGGCATGGGCTGGTGGTGAGTGTATGATACTCCGAGGAGCGTCTTGCCGAGACATTGCTGCGTGCTTGTGTTTGGCGATGTCTCCAACAGAGGTCCCAGGCGAGATATGATCCTGGCTAATAACCGTAGAATAGATTATATGGGGGGAGCGATTGAGCCTACACCAACATTTGGTTATGGAACTCCTATCACTTCAAGGATTGCCAGGATAATCCAAAGCAGTGACCGACGTGCCTATCCTTGCTGGGCCCTTTGTACTGTGATTGAAAGTCAGCAGTAATGTAAAAGTCTAGACTCACTCAGGGAGAGAAAGAGAGTTGGCTAGAGTGAGTGTAAAAGGAAATTAAACAGGCGGTGGATGGGGCTGCATGTGTGGCGGCATTGGGTTTGCAATAGTCTCCGGCAATGCTCTGGGTTCGACCCTCTTCCGAAATATGTTCAAGTGCCCAGAATCAATGATTGTTGAATTGTTGGATTCATGATGGAAAATGTAATACTGGAACCAGGCCCGCTCTCGACTTTTGCTGCTGGATATACCGGAACGCCAAACATGATCTGCCACCCTGAAATGTCTCTCGCCCTTTGATTAAAACCTGCTCATAGTTAGTTCCTCTCCGTATCAAGGTGGGTTGGTGAAATGTCTTACCTGATCTCATATGACCCTGCTCTGGTCATGTAACGCACCCACTTTACACTCGAGTAATTGCTCTTCTCAAAAACCTTAAGATATCGTACCAACAGCCCCGAGCTCGTAAACATGAGCAGACTAAAGTTGAGGCTCAACGGCGGCCGGCTCCATGCCCGCTGGTTCGTCATGCTCGTCAGGATGGCCTCGGCGCTGAGGACAAACTCGCTTTGGCCGGCGAAGCGGCCAATCTTCCACACAATGACGTTCTCGCTGGGCTCGTACTTGGCCTTGCCTTGTGTACACCTCTCGGTGATCTTGGCCGTGTTGAGGGGCGTGGGGATCTTGACGACGACGTTGGTGGCGAAGAGCTTGGAGCCAAAGTTGGCCTTGACGCCGATGCTGTACTCGACCTTTGTGCGGCCGACCTCGTTGACAATGGCATGCACCTTGAAGGGCAGGTTGACGTTCTCGGTGGCGCGGTAGCGCATGAGCTCGAACTCGCCGTCGGGAGGAACAAAGCTGATGATGCGGTCGCTGTCAAACTTGCCGAGCTTGACGCACTGGTGGAACTGGCAATCCTCGAGCGTGACACTGCCGGCGGCGGCCTTGGTGGCCTTGCTGCCCATGCGGTTTCCGCTGGGAAGGCTGAGCAGGCCGTCATTGTCGAGCAGTAGGCGGTCGTTGAGGCCAAACTTGCACTCGGGGGTGCCGGAGAGATAGGCGCGCATGACGATCTGGCCGGTCACGTCGGCGCGCAGGACGGCGCCGGTGGCCGACATGAGCAGGTTGACGTCCTCGATCACGTCGACGAAAGCCTCGTTCTTACGGTACTTGACGTCGGCCTTGCGCCAGGATAGGGCGCCGGTGGCCTGCATGGTGATCTTGGACGTGTCCTCGCGGCGGGATTCGGACTTGACGCCCTCGGTTGTGATGTACATTTTGAGCGTGTCGGTCTCGGTGTTTTGCGGGTAGCCAAAGTCGATGATTTCTGTAAAGGGAAGGGAATGGTTAGAATGTCTTGTGTTTAGCCACTTGCTTGGGGCAAAGACCAGGCCTACCGTCTAGCAGCTCGTAGACGAGCACAAAGTTGTTCTTAACAGCCTCCTCATCGAATTTGCCAAAGTAGCCCTTGCCGAGCTGGATGAGGCGATAGAGGAACTCGAAGACGAGGGCGGCATTGGCGTTGCTCTTGGTAATGGCCACCAGGTAGATGTTCTCGTGTTTAACATGGCTAAAGGTGGTGCTGCCGAGCGTGAGGATGGGCGATCGGACCTGGGCGTTGGAGATGACCTGGATGCGGAAGACGTCGGCGAGGCGCGGGCGGCAGTCGTTGCGGAAGGCACGGAAGATGAGGTTCTCGCCCTTTTGGTTGAAGATGAGAATGCCGGACAGCATGGCTGCGGCAGGTTCGGAGCGGCGTGGAGAACGAGGAAGAGGGAGAGAGGGAAGGGAAAATTGGGGGAGAGAGAGTTGAGGACGTGGTGATGCTGGTTGCTAGGAGAATAGGAGTCGCACTCAGTCAATGAATGGGTGGTGGGGGGATTCTGCCGGGCGAGCTCCAAAAGCGGTCAAGGAGCAGGGGATGTTAGGCGCTTGGTGGGGTTGACCACCGCGGCACTAACAGCCAGCGCATCCATCCATCATCTGTCCTGTTACAGATATTGATTCAACCACGCGACAGTTGTCTTGTATAAACGGGCTGTACTTGTATTTTCATACATGCATATGATCAGTCAATGACAGACGCAGATGTACGAGGATTGACCCAATAAAGAGAACTTGTAGTTTTGCAGGTTTGGCGACTAGCACGTGCTGTTGTGTTGTCTAAGCGTGGCATGCAAACAATGTGCTACAGGGGCTCGGCGCGTCATCTTTCACCTGGCATCGTATAGAACACATCACAACAGACAAGACAGAACCCCGAGCAACACAGCTTCTAGAATGCCTCTGGCCCATGTTATGTGATCACAATACTTGATTTCGCCTTCTCCGTCTCACTCAAGAGTAATGTCCTCCAACGAGTTCCCGTCATCCTTTGTGGTCCCTTGGAAACTCCACCTGGAACAACGCCGCCACGAGCTCGCCGATGACTTCCCCAACCACTATGCTGACAATGTCGGCTCCCTCATCACTGCGAGCCGGCTCAAGTCTCTCCATGTCGGAACTGGGCTTTCCATATACAAACGCGCTCTTCTCCCCGGACTTCTGAGCGCCACGCACTCTGTCCAGCTCATCACCTGCTACTGGGCCGAGTCTCCCACTCTGGACGCGATCCGGGAGACGCTTCTGCAGCTCGCATCCATTCGAGCAGAGGGCAACGTCAAGACGCCGCTGCGCGTAAACATTGGCTTCTCATCCTACGGCCTGTTTCAGAAGCTCTTCCACACCGCGTCTCACGATGGCCATGTCTACCCACCAGCAAAGTGGCCCCAGCTGGGCTTGCCAGACCAAGACACCCTCAGCAAGGGCAGGATTGAGTTGACGGTCAAGACTCTCTTCTTCATCCCCTTCAGCGTCATGCACCCCAAGTTCCTCATTGTCGACGGAGTGAGGGCCTGGGTCCCCAGCTGCAACGTCAGCTGGGAGAGGTGGTTCGAAGGATGCGTCGAGGTAGAGGGCCCCATTGTCAACCAGCTGGCCGCCTTTTACGGGCGCGTTTGGGGCATAGCAAAGGACTCCCTGGAGAACTACCAACACGCGACCGAGGTGGAGGCCGACTGCACGATACACAACGGGCCGGCGGAAACGGTTGACGCTCCAGGTTCGGCATGTGTATCCTACAATTTTGAGACTGACAAGCCTGTTCCGACCATCTTCTTACCGTCGCCGCATCACCGCAACCCTCGCTTCAGCTTCTTCCCCTTCCTCTCGAAATCCAACCCGCCTACGACGCCCCTCAACGCTGCTCTGCTCGAGCTCCTCTCCAACGCCGAGCATAGCATCACCCTCATCACGCCAAACCTCACTTCTTGGCCTGTCATCGAGGCACTGCTGCGTGTCTTGGCCCTGGGTGTCGACGTGGAGATTAGAACGAGCAGAAACATGATGCTTATCGAGCAGCTCGTCACTGCCGGCACGACTACGTCGCGGTGTATCAGTCAATTGGTCCAGCGGTACAAGGCGCTGCTTAAACGCCCAGAAACGTCGGATCTCGAGAGAGACCAGGTCGCTCCAGGTAAACTCGACATTTACTACTATCGACCACTAGACAGCCGGCAAGGTTTGGATGACGAGCCGGTATTGAGCCACTTCAAAATGACACTGGTAGACGACAAGTACCTCGTTCTGGGCTCGGGGAATATGGACAGAGCAAGTTGGTGGACGAGCCAAGAGATTGGCCTTTTATTCTATGTGCCCGGCTTCGAGGGAAGTAAGCTATGGAAAGGGGTCCTCCAAGACCGAGCTGAGACCGTCTTTCGGTCAACTCAGACGTAACGACTGTTCATCCATATTAAAGTGTTGCTCGCCAAAACGACGGGAAGAATCATCAGCAACAACTACCCTCACGGGCTCTGCTCCTTCTTGCCAGACTCGATCGCCTTGACCTCTTCAAACACTTGGAGGAAGCTCGTGGCATCGTTGGCGCCGGGAAGTCGGTACATGTCTTGCACGATGTAGTCAGGGACGCCATCGACACCGTTGGCCCGGGCCTGCTCAGCGGCCCGATCGACCTCGGGGCCACCCTCGTCGCTCTCAACAATGGCCTTTTGGAAGGCATCCTCAGGGATGCCAGCCTCAATCGCGATGCGCCTCAGAGTCTCGAGGTCGGTAATGTCGCCCTCGTTCTCAAAGTACGTCGCGAAGAGCCCGTTGATGGTCTTGCCCTCGACATCGTTGCCGTACTTCTTGGCCAGCTGAGTGACGCGGTGCGAGTCGCGCGAGTTGCCGACCCTGCCACCGAAGCTGAACTTGATGCCAACCGTCTCACCCACACTAGTGAGGCGCTCAAAGATCTGCGCGGCACGCTCGGCGCCGAACCTCTCAATGTAAAACTCCCGCTTGGGCCGGCTGACGCGCCGGGGCGAGTGAGGGTTGAGCTGGTACGGCTGCCAGCTGACGACAAAGGTGTCGCCCGAGTTGGGGTACTTGTCATGCCAGAGCTTCTGGGCGAGCTCGAGCTGCTTCTTGCCGACGTAGCACCAGGGACACACGTTGTCCGAGGTGACGTCGATGCGGAACTGGGTCATTCTGGTGGCGGATGTCGACAGAAACCGAGAAGTGAGGCCTTTTCTGAGCATGTGGTGTTTGTGAGTCGGGAATGACGAGAGTTGTCTGCCGAATCACTTCTGGTGTGTTGTAGACTCAAGAGAAGCAAGGGGAGGCCAGGGCCAAGTCACGACGTGGATCTGTCGCCGCTTAAAAGGAATGGCATCGATTTCTTCACGATTCTCTCGTTGCGGCTCGCTAACGTAAGCAAATCCCGTAGCCCGCGGAGATCGGACGGCGCTTATGTGGGGCCGAGGTCCCGCCTGTTCCGGGATGGAGTTGCCGGTAACTTAAACCAGTCCCTCAGCACCAAAGGGGAAATCCCATTTATAATCAGATGGCCTTCAAGTCTGCCCCCTTTCTCCTGGTAGAGGATGTTTTTGTAAGCGAAGCTAGTCTGTCTCGTTCATTGTTGTGGAAGCCGGTGCCCGGCCCAATGCTATACCATCACTTGACTAGTACCGTAATTGGTTCCAAGTTTAATGGAAGAATGGAGTACATTTGCTCGGGGTCCGCACTAGATGGTGAAAGCTCCACGATGGTCAAATGGCATTCCACGTTAAGTATCGAATCTCACGCTAAGCGTGAAGAAGACGTTTTCTCTTGCGATCAGTCTATAAACGATTCGGTTGGTCAATGATGCAATGTTATAGATCCCGCCTCAGGCCGTTGCTCAGTGCTCAAACTGAAAAGGCTCCCCACGAAGTCTGGGAAGTTTAGTCTTACAATAGCACTAGCATTGGAATAAATTTGGGAATGCGTCATAGCTTGTTACTAAACGTATATTTAAAGACCAGATTATTAGAAAAGGACCGCCCAACTCGCCATAGTGTAAGATCTGTGTGATGCGCAGGCGCAAATAACAAAGTAGTAGATTCAAAACCCATGATTTCACCGTCTCCTTGTGCTGAACACTCTCAAGACTCGCACCAATCGCCATGCAAGTAAACCGCAAACAGACAGCACCCTAACCATAGAAACCACCTAGGAGTAGTAAATTCTAGCGCCAGCAAGCGAAGGATTCCAAGAAACGTAATCGTTGTCGTAGACACCCACCAGCTCCAGCCCTTCAACGGTGCCGGGGGCTTTGCAGGGAGTCTTCTGGGTCAGGTAGCCGCCGTAGGTAGCATCCCACTTCGCCGAGGCTCCCCTGGAAACCGAAAGGCGGCCAATATTATTGTTGCGCTGGTTGCCAGGACCCCAGCTCTTGGTGGGCCCGGGGGCCGGCTTGAGGCTGGTGTAGACATCGAGCTTGCCGCTTCCATAGACGGTTGCCGAGTTATCGAGGTAAAAGCTAAACTGGCACTGCTTTCCTTGAGATGCAGCAGGGTACTTGAATGTCAAGAGAGCGGTGATGTCTTGTCCTCTGTTGTAAGTGGACTTGGAAACCTCGCCAAAGTGGGTGGGTGAGATGGCTCCTGTGCCCACGTTGTATCGCCAGATGGCCGACGGGGTAAAGTATGAGGGGGAAGTAAAAGAAGAAGGCTTTGAGCCAGACTGAGAGCCGGAAGAAGAACAGGAAGAGCCGGAACAAGGAGGAGAAGTCGTGTTTGAGTAAGGGGTTGGCAGAGGAGTGTAATCCGAGGAAGCAGTTGAAGTGGGAGTGGGAGAGCTCTCGTAATCTTCAATCGGGGCTCCAAGGACGGCGACCGTCGCGGCGATGGCGGTGAAGATAGTCTTGTAGAGCATTTTGGCGATGAAATGTTTGCAGGTAAGCTAATGAAGTTGAGGTAAAATGAGAATGCTGGGTATAGGATTGATTACCAAAGTCGAGCTGATGATGATGGAAGAATATCTCCATCCATCGGGAACTGTCTTCCATTTTATAATTCAGGTCCTGTAAATCAACCAGAGAATGCCCTATAGTATTTTGGATATGATTGTGAGGCTTAGCAACCGCCGTGGTGATGCTGGTGGTGATGCTGGTGGTGAGGCTTTCCAGCGCCGCATAGTGGTGGCCTTACAAAAATAGGAACAGCTGCACACCCGCTGAGAGCACAGCCTTGGAAAACGGCGCCACGAATTGATGATACCGCCATGGCCCAAGAAAGCAGCAAAAATAGTAGCTTGGAGGACGGTTGAGTTGAGAGTGGCTGATTAGGGTTTCGTAAGGCGGCCAATGACTGGCTGACGGCTTCGCTGTTCGACCGGTCTAGATGTCAAGAGTGACGACAGAAGTGTCTAAGAATTGTCCAGCTAAGCCATGGACCTTGAACTATTAGAACTAGTTCCCATAACGTGTTCAGCTCAATTAGTGGAGGCTGTACATTATCCATTGTGAGCGTGGCTAACACACCACGAAGTTTCTGGTAAGGTGGCTCATACGACTTTGCCCAATGGATGAATTGGTGAGGTTACCCGGAACAAAGCTGGTCAAACCGATTGGTATTTTCAGTGCCAAATGTCCATCTTTGACTTCATCGCTGAGCTAGGGCACGTTCCGCAAGGCAGACTTCTCAATCACACGGGTTTCTAAGTCGCAGGCCTCCAATAGCTAGGCCCTTTCCTGGAAATCCAAGCGTTGCGTGCGTCATCTGGCTGGCTTTGCAAGGACTTTCTCATGCTTTGAGCGGAATGGACGTCGATAGTGCAACCGAGCCCGCATGGAAGTCTCTTATTAATGCAGTATGTCAATATCAGCCTTCTTGATTAGTGAGTTGATGGGATCCAAATGGACTATGTAAATTCAAATATCTTGGATCCATCTTTCTCTATTTTGGCGTTGGTAGTTCAGTAGAACTTCCGACTACTCTTGGTGACGTCTTCCTCGCACCCGCACTGCGATGACTTATTTATATCAAGCTCCCCACCAGCACATCTCTTCTTTCTACCGCTAGCAACACGGCGAGATTTATATCTCTAAAGCTCCCCATCAACTGCAAGTTTAGAATCTGCCCTTCTTGCCCTTGCGACCGCTCGTCTTACGGCCCCCTGACTTTCGGCCGGCACGGCTGCCACCCGCCTTGCGCCCAGCACGACCACCGCCCTTTACTGGAGTCTTTGCGGGAGTCTTCTTGGGACTCTTTGCTGGTGGCTTCTTGACACCCTTGGCTGGGGGCTTGGCTGGAGTCTTCTTTGGGTCTGGCTTGGCAGCAGTCTCGGTGCATTGCACCATCTTGTCGGGACCTTGGTCCATGAAAACGCCCACGTAGGCGCCCTTGGGGTCGGTGATGACGGTGTACTCCTTGGTGCCTATATGGGTTGTTCAAGTTAGCCAGGTGACGTCTCTCATGTTTGATGGGTTGGAGTTGTCGAGACTCAGAGGAACGTACCCTTCTTGATCACCTTGGAACCGTCAACGAAGGTGCCCTTCGCTGGAGCCTTTCCACCCTTGCCGCCCTTTCCGCCCTTGGCCCCCTTTACAGGAGCCTTCTTAACGGGAGCACGCTTGCCCTTCTTACCCTTGCCAGGCACCGGCCCCTTGCCTCCTCTTCCTCCCCTACCGGCACCGCCTCCAAGACCACCGCCGCTCATGGCCTTCTTGATCTCAGCCTGGGTGATCTTGACGGTACCGCACATGACCCCATCTCCGCCGCCAGCAGCGGCACCCTTTCCGCCGGCGCCTTTGCCGCCAGGGCCCTTGTTGCCGCCAACGGCTTTACCGGGAGCGGCAGGCTTAGCCCGCTCCTCCAGATCGAGAGGTGTCGCCGCGACAAAGGCCGCGAGACCGAGAACTAAGATGTTCTTGAAAAGCATATTGGGGGTTGGAACCTAGAGACCAGCTCTGTTGACGTGTGAAAAAGCAAGTGATAAGAGAAAGGAATGAAAATGAAAGACTGAGCGAGACGCTTGGAAAGCAACCTGTGTGATGTGACTGATAGCGTCTCTCAAAAGGCAATGGCTCGGTGGTTCTTTAAGCAAGTTGCAATAGGCCTGTGCAGATATCGCTCCATTGTCTTGCGGGCTTACACTGGGAATATCTGGGAATGAGGGCGTGTCATCGCCATCCTGGTGGTAGTCCTACGGGAACGGGCCCCCCCGGTTTCCGCCAATATCGGTTGTCACTAATTCGGGAAGAACAATCCTGGCCGGAGGATCGGTTCATAGCTGGGTTGCATGCAGTATGTCTACTGACGATATGGTGGAACATACGATGAACTATATTGGAATGTACTGGACGCGTTAGTTCGCGGCCTCACACAGAATGAGGCAGAGGTTTGATTGATCAGATGTGCCGTCGATTCAACTATTGCACCCAGAGTCATACAGGCATATTGCTCCGTGTCTTTGGATATATGACGGGCAGTCTTTAGCGAGCAATCTGATTAGGTTATTGCCCATCTGCGCTACAATTGACAAGGCGAGGATCGACTCAATTGCATGGCCGTTAGACGCCGTCAGATGTCGGATCGTGGCTCGTCCAAATACCTCTAGTGTGCCGCGGATATGGACAGCCTAAATCTGTCTGGGCCAGCCCCAGACAGTCTCCCTACAAGCATCTCCCTTGAATGTCGCATCCGGGGCAGCGAAAAGTCGTTTCCTGACGCCAAAATCAAGAGGCTGCCAGAGACGAACGATTTCGGAATGGAGAAGTGGTCTTCGCTCACCGACGACACGCGGAAGCTTCCCTTGAACAAAGAGAGCACCCACAGATGTCCGGCCGGCCAACCACGCTATGGAGCTATGCCTCTATTTTAGTGCAGATGAGGGTTAGAGAGTGCTTCCAACAAACCAAGCAGTTGGTTATGAGCTATGGATTCTCCACTGTCGCGTCTAATTGTAGTAGTCACAGCCACCCAAGTGAGGTATGTATTATGCCATACACGGGCCGATCCTAGCTGTTGAACGGACAGGTCTGAATTGATCTTGGGGAATTGGAAATAAAGGGCATTTTACTGTTCTGGTTTGCTACATCTACCATCACGAACCATGATTCTGAAGGATTTGGTGGTCTAACGCCATGATATGTAATTGGGCAAGATACGAACTGGTCAGGACAGGGCTCTCATCTCACAGCCCATAATGTTTCGGCAAATATTCTTGGCTAAATCCTTCGCCTCGTCCTCGGTATGCCGCTTGTCCCACGCTATTTCAACAATCCGAGCCTTGCCTTGGCTGTCCTCTTTCTGGGTGGCACCCTCAATGGTCAGAGCAACCTGTTCGGTTGAAGTTGCGCTTCTGCACAAGTGGACAATCAGGTTGCCTTGCGCATCCGGCTCATCCGCGACGCACCACCATCTGTCGCCCATATCCTGGGGCTTAAATCCCTTGGTGAGCTTGGCGTAGTCTGACCCAATAATGGGTACGTGCCACGATGTCTTCAAGGGTTGCGGGATCGGTTCCCAGGTAGGCTCCTGGTAGGGAATGATTGTAGCCATGCTGTTTCTTGATCGCGAGGCTTGGATGAATCGGCTGTAGAGCAAAATGAGACTCGAATCCTTCAGAGCAGGGGTGGGGGACGGGCTTCGTCATACTTGTACACGGATCTGAAATGCCTTCTAGCGGTTTGTATTACCATAGTCAAGGATGATGCTATTCTTTTCTGGGCGCAATACAGACTAAATACTTTGTTAGGCAACCAACACCAGGTGAATCAAGCCCTGCATTTCCCCTATTTATAGAGGCACAGTGGGCGTAGCCTGGCACGTGTACAAGTATGTAGTAGGCCATTGGGCTGTAAGAGGTTGCGAGAACACCTCCTGGTCCTGATACATACAAACATGCAATCCATAGCGTAACTCCGCAATGGTCCGGTACCGCGCCATACTTGTGGAGTACCTGGTAAAACGCCCATAACAGGTGGATGACTTGCATGGAGACAAGGTAGCGTGATGTATGTACATTAACTGCTCCAGGATCTGCGGTTGGGAGGTATCGTATGTATTTAGCCTTGAATTCAATATCCCTGATAGGCTGTAACCCCTGTCTAGACCCAACACCATCAATGTGACGGCGCTTGTTGATGAGCACGGATATGGCCTGCTGCAGGAATCCTTCAAGATACGACCAAGCAGCACAATGAACCAAAGCAACCGACCGGACGAACAGCTGCATCCAGCATTGTTTCATCTTAAGATCACTCTGTATCAGGCAAAGGTTCCGATCCTACGGCCCCAGCAGCCATCAGCTCGGTGTTGCCGCGCTCGTCCGTCTGTAAGGGGAACTCAAGATTGAGGTTGGATTCCCCGTGCATGATCACGTAGCATCACCCAAGATGAAAGGGTTCATATGCCTGCGAGCCCCTGCAGGTCGAACAAGAAGGTGCTCTCTACTGTAAGAGGTAAGGTAGAAGATAAACAGACGTTATTTCTTTTGGCCAGCTTGACCTGGCAGATCCTGGGGGATGCGATGTCCTATTGTTGGCTATAGAGACTACGTTATGAATTCCGTTAGCAGCTGGAGCTTTCCACACACTAGACGTTCCCATGGATGTAGCTGCCCTTGTCTACTCTGTCCAGCACGGCTCGTATCTGCCGTACAAGCTAGGGACATCCATGCGGCCGGAAGGCAAGTCGCAAGGCCTTTCCACCGACGGAGAGTGTACACCTGGGATCAGCTAGAGCTGAGGCCATTCCAAATAGTAACAGACCCAACAAGAGGCGAGAATAGAGCCATCTAAGACCGATGGCAAACGGACATGAGAACTTTGTTCGACTCTAGTGTGCTTCTTGGTGGAGATGGATTCTTGGTCTTGATATTCCAAATGACCGTAGGCGGAGTCCAGAGTATGCTCCAAGTTCAGTATAAGAACTCCCATCTTCCGAGACTTGCTACGAACTTGGGACAGATCACCACCGAATACCTCTGTTTCGAGGGTATTTCCCGTCATTCCTTACTTCTTTTCTTTTGGTTACCTTTTACCATTCCATCCCTATCTTGGTCTGATTTGCTGGTCAATCAGTCGAGATGTTTTCGAAGCCACCCCTTTTCGTCCGTCTTCTTTTCCTTATTGGGCTTTTAGCTGCACTGGGGTCAAGCGCTCCAGTCGAAGAGCTACCGGTTGAGAATGTCGAGCTTGAAGACTCGCACACATCTCATCTTGAAGCTCGACAGAGCGTGAGATACGTCTACCGTGCTGATTCGCGGGACTGGAGAACTCTCAAGGCCCAGGGAGGATTCCGAGCAAAGGGATATCCTCTCAACGGCAAGATCAAGGCGGATATCAGTTTGTTCAACCACGTGCGCGGAGCGGCAGACTCGGCATTCAGCAAGGACAATGACGGATACGTTTCGACTTCTTCGTCAGAAGCGCTCGCCGAAAGCTGGATCACAAAGTACCTCGGTGGAAAGGGCTACGTCTATCGGATCCACGTTAGCCCCTACATGATCGACGTGGATAGAACTCTCAAGCAATATAACATATACCCAGAAGAGTACGAGTTTGCGTCACTCGTAAAGATTCCTTGGGACCAAGTCGACTCCTGGAAGAAGTACTCGCTGGCACAGGACAAGAAGGGCAAGATCTTCACCGTCAGAGATCCCGAGGTTTTGAACCGCGACTACAATGCAAAGAAGTACTCTGGAATATCTCACGGTGGTGCCCAGTATGACCTCGCCGGATTCCCCAGGAATCATCCTGCCTGGAAACAGGACCCGTGGTACTACTACGCCAAGTGCCAGAAGGTTGCGCTGCGCCAGAATGGCGGCAAGGGCGGTGCCAAGGGAGGCGAATGCGTTCCCATCAAGACGAACCAAGAGGCCGCTCAGGCATACTGGGACGCTGTTGCGGCTGGCAAGCCCCCCAAGCCTGGTGCCATTCCTGGCAAATAAGGCCGCATTCGACATATGACCGGAGTGCTTGAGGGAAAACAAAGGTGAACCTGGCTTCGGCATACCAGTGACTAGGGACAGGACAAAGGGGGCTGAAAGGTTCTATAAGGGATACCACAGGGAACATTAGACTGTATCATGAATAGTTGGCACTTGAATCTCGCAAACCTCCTAGACGGAGTACAAATTATTTCAGCTCCTCAACCTCAATTCTCCTGGATAACTGGGCAGCGACTGATTACTCTTGATGTAGAGTACCTTATTTGCGCATTCCTACAAAAGCACAATACAACGTAGTAAATCCCAGAGCTAGATGTGAAAAAAATTGTGGAAAGTTCTGCGCTCTCGAGATCCTACCTGGAGACTTACGATCGTGTTCTTGAAGTTGTCCCCTAAGCGAGAGATATACAACGGCAGAACGCGCACATATTCGTGATGCATGTACTGATATCAGGTGTGTCTAATAGCATATCATGCGTGGATTTGGATAGTAGGATATACGAGATCTTCATGCCATGCAGTATGTCGGTGTCTGTGTACGGATCAACGCGAAACTCTACCCTTCCGCTGCAAAGGCAGCACGAGGGGTCTGTGTTATTGCAAAACATGTGTGAAAAGGCTGGGCTTTGAATATGCCACCACGATTGGACACTTGCAATACAATCATGTTTTCCCTGCTATCCTACATCAAGTTTCAAGACCCGCGATGGCGGTTAATTCATCCGATTGATAAGTTCAAGGAAGCACAGTTGAGAGGCTGTATGGACCCAAGCAAGCCTAAGAGGTATAGCCTTCTTTTATGAACTTTGACTCTACGCCTGAAGTCAAAGGGACCTGACTGGCTGGGTATGTACAAGTGGAAGATCCCGGCGGGACCCAGGAGACGATGCATGTCGATGCATTAGCCTTGAGAGGTTATGGATTTGACGACCTCCCAGGCACACCACCCACAGCGAGGAAGGGATACGACTAATCGGCAAGATCGGAAGCTAAATTTGAGCCCTAAAAGCAGGTACTGGCCGTGAAGCGCTGTTCACCATGGAGATGCTGCCCGGACGGGCTCATAGCGTGACCAGATGGGAATAGACAATGCAGCCCAACACAGGAGATAAGGGACGAGGGCGAAGCCAGTAGAAGTTAGACTCTCTGCCACAACTGGGCGGATAGGCCGGTTCTCAGGTGGAAGAGGGAATTTTCTGCACAGGGGTCAAGCTGGGCAAAGGGCCCGTCTTGTCCCCATCGCCAGGGTTGACAGGCATGAACTGGTATGACTGAGCAACAGCTGGTGGTGGGTTGAGGTAATAGTTTTGTCAAGTGGTACCACGAAGCAGGGATGGCTGCAACAATGATCGCGCAAACCCCTGTCTGTGGCGTCTGTAAGCGACTGAGCGAGCAATCTAGGCCTGAGCTCAACACGGATGGTGGTGATCCAAGATTGATAAGAGGAACATTGATTGATAAACAACGGCCGCTAAGCTCCACATCTCTTGAGCTGAAGGCCCAACACTAGTGAACCTCGGCCTACCGAAGAATCAAGTTGCTTGTGACATCAAGTCGCCCGCGAGGTTATCATCAAAGTCACAAGAGGAGCGAGATGGAGAATTGAACGTTGGGTGATCATGTCTCATGTCTGTATGAGGGATTGAAAGCTACACACGACTTGAAGAGCCGCTGTACATCATGTTGCCATCCAACCCATCTTAAACTCCGTCGGTGTTGAGATCCACTGTACAAGCTGCCGCGGCGCGGCCGACTGCAGCCTCTTCAATTCGGTTCCGCTCCACTGATGCTAATGCTCGATGGCACAACCAAAGCTGAGAGATCCAGCCAGCCAGCCAGCCAGCCAGCCAGCCAATGCTTAGCTTGGCCCAGCTACTGATGGTATCCACGAACCACATCCGTGCTAGCCTCTCGCTTCAATCCCTATTGCCACCTGTCGTTGGTCGTTGTGGATTCGGTCGTGTTGGTCGGTAGCAATATGGCTAACCAGCAGTAATATCCACCCAGAATGCCAGCGAGCCCTCAAGTTAGAGCCGCCTGTTGGCTGGTTCCTCGATGGTTGACCCTGGTCTGGCTATCAGATGATCAGATAACTTTAAGATGAACTGTTTGCATTAAGCGTGATGCTGCCCCAACCGAGCAGCTCGCGTTAAATCTCTCATGGACGCCACCGGCTCATTGGTGGATCAACGGTGTCAGTTGTGCCTTTCTGGCCCTTTCCATCAGCGTCAGCATGAGCCGGCATACGGGCCCACGGGGCATGTATGTGGCTTCACGCCCTAGCAAGGTCTGTTGGCAGGGCCAAGGAGACTGAGAGACCCAAGTATAATAGTCGGCGACATCTCTTTTCTCTTGTCTGTTATTCTTGCCATCGATTTCTCCCCCAACTCCCCTCCCTGTCGACCAATTGTCACTCGTTTCAGTCTAGACTTGCAACCTCTCGTTCAACAACAAGACCCCAATCAACCGACACCATGAAGACTTCGACCTCTTTCCAGCTCGCCGCTGCCGGCATCCTCTCTCTGGCCTCCCTGGTCACCGCCGTGCCGGCTTGTGCCGTACGTACACCTTGCTTCCCGGCTTCTATTCGAATCTATAACTGACCGGTCTTGGTGCAACTCAGATCGACTGCTTCCAGAACGTCATCACCGAGCACCCTCCCAAGGACTGCAAGGAGTCCACCATGTACCTGTGCTTCTGCAAGATCCCCACCCTTCAGAACTACTTTGTCGAGTGCGCGTACTCCAAGTGCAAGAGCCCTGCGGATGCCAAGGAAGCCGTTGGTTTCGGTACCGACCTTTGCTCTGGTCTTGGGTTCCCCATCACTGTCCCTCTTGAGCCCGCGGTGAGGAATTGAAAGTCTATTCATTAAAAGTCACATCATCTAATTACCACTTCAGACTCCTGCGACCACCTCCAAGGCTGCTGAGCAGACCAAGCCCGCTGAGCAGACCAAGCCCGCTGAGGAGACCAAGCCCGCTGAGGAGACCAAGCCCGCTGAGGAGACTAAGCCTGTCGAAGAGACCAAGAGTGTCAAGGAGACCAAGCCTGTTGCAGAGACCGCTGCCCCCTCTTCAACCCACGCTGCTCAGGGAACCTCTGCCGCCGTCCACGAGACTCACAAGGCTGAGGAGACTGCTTCCGCCCACCAGACCACCGCCCGCACTGTTGTTGTAAGTAAAAGTCTTTTGCTGCGCGCCATTCACCCTGCAGTTCCCGTCATCCCAGTATCATACTGACTCGTTCCAGAAGGGCTCTGCTGCCGCTAGCGACGCCATCTCCGTTGGCACTCCTACTCCCCCCGCTATCATCGGCAATGCTGTAAGTCTTCGATGTGAACCAAATTGTTTGATCCACTAAAGCTGACATCCAAATCTCAGGGCAATGCTGTCGCCGTCTCTGGCTTCCTTGCCGCCGCCGGTGCCGCCGTCGCTGCTGTCCAGCTTCTCTAAGTCCGCCTCTTACATGGGTTTGAATGATTAGACGAGGCAATGATGCCCCAGCGCGACGTTTAGCTTAATTACTCTTTTTCTTCTTGTAGAGCTTGTTCTCTGATAATCTTGGGAATCAATGGAAAGAAAAGTCTAAATGCTACCACACATGAGTGGTACAGCGGTGGAAGTTCGAAAACGTATAATTTAATGCTTCTATAATGGGCCAGTTGGCGTGACGCCATCTCACGCATCACGCAACGAAATCCGAGACTTTCTCCCGTCTTAAAAGGATCTCCAAGATGATACGAGCGACTGACCTGTTTGACACTTGCAAAAGTCCCCATTAAGAAGCCTCGTCTTGTCATCTTTACAGAGATGAGGTTCAAGTGAAATTGCAGCTTCAACTCGGGACTAGACCAGATATACTGGGTCTTTTGTTTAAATGCATATGGCAAACAGAATTTGAAAGAGTTTCCCAATGGATTTTCTGCCAGCTGATAGGAACCTACAAGGAAGACAATTTTGAATGTGAATCCCGAGGTTGAAGATGAGGGTATAGAAAACGTAAACTTCAGGTGGAACCGGGATCGATGCTGCAGCCAAAATATTGACATATGGCAGTCATTGCCTTGGAGATTTGGGATATAGATAGACTGCATATACTGTACTTGTATATACTTGCTTATTTCCTGCAAATATCCTTGTATCTCAGACCGTGGCCGAATCTGAAAAGAGGGTCCTTGGAATCAAAGGGCACATCTTCCTTAGCCGCCTCTACTGAAGCAGTCGACCTAGGCAAGTCAAAAGGCAGCTTTCCTTCAGGGCTCGCGACTCCGAAGATAACATCTAAGAACGCGGAAGAGCTGCTACCATAACTACCGAAGACCGCGGCAGCTTGCTCTACAACCTCGGGTATAGCTGCAGGCCGTTTGAGAGCAATGTCAACAATTGTTGGTACAGTGGCGAAGATCTTGGCTTGGCGTGCCTTTTCAGTCTTGTTGAACTCGAGGCTTCCACTATCAAACCGACTGGAAAGAGGGCCAGACAGAGGATGAGGATAATGAGG
Source organism: Pseudonectria foliicola (assembly GCA_003693505.1). NCBI lineage: Eukaryota > Fungi > Ascomycota > Sordariomycetes > Hypocreales > Nectriaceae > Pseudonectria > Pseudonectria foliicola. Next base: position 315,962 of record QUZD01000001.1, read on the forward strand.
GGATTTAAGGCGGAGGAATGCAAAGTCCGCCTTCTCAGGGGAATCGACCACAACGTGGTTGCGCTGCTTGATGAACTCGGAATCGAAACCTTCGATATAGATCTTCAGGCCATTTTGAACGTGACGGAGAGGGAGGATATTGTTGTGGTTGGATAGAAGGGTAACTAATTTGAGGACTTGTCAGCAACATCATTTACCACAAGGGAAAGGAAGAGCCCTGCATCAAGGAAGATTCGACGTACTGTATCTAAGTTAGCAAGCTAGCCAATACCGGGGCGCTTGTACGGGAGAAACATACCAAGACTTTTGCTGAGCTTCGAGTCCAATGCGACGGAAGTAGTCGTTGCCAATGACGCGTACAGCAGCATCAACATCAACATAGGGGCTCTCAAAGAGACCGAGCATGAACTTCTCCTTGAGAAGACGTCGAATAGAATCGTCAATACGCGACTCTGCGACTATACCCTCCTTGACAACTTGGACAACGAGCTCGGGTCTCTCTTCTCCGCCAAACTGATCGACGCCGGCGTCGAGGATCATAGCCACTCTCTCCACTTCGCTTAGATGCTCGACACCCCAAGCCCTAGCAGGCATCTTCTCGCCAAACGTGATGGCATCAGTGATAAGCTGCCAATCAGATAAGACGATTCCCTTGAATCCAAGCTTTTTGCGGAGCAAATCCGTCACTATAGGCTTGTTGAAACTGAAACCAACGGGAGGGTACTTGGTTCCGATAGGACGACTGTAGTAGGGCATCATCTGCCTTGTGCCTGTAGCGATGGCAGCCTTGAAGGGAAGCAAGTGGTGGTCAAAATTATTGCCAGGGTAGGTTTGGTTCTTGCCGAAGAAGAAGTGAGAATCCAATCCATCTTCCATGGGACCACCGCCGGGAAAGTGCTTGGTAACAGTTGATACCGATGTAGGGCCAAGTTTAGAGCCCTGGAAGCCCTTGATGTATTCAATCAAACACTGCGTGGTAAGGTTTGCATCTTCGCCAAATGTATTCATGTAGCGAGACCACCTAGGCTCAGTAGCCAAGTCGACTTGCGGGTGAAGGGCCAAGCGAATGCCTAGAGCTATATACTCCTCGCGAGCAACCTCGGCAAACTTCCTAACGGTCTCAGAACTCCTGAGAGCCGCCAAGCCAATGGCTTCAGGCCAGGCCGAGAAGGTTCCCGCACGGGCTCCGGTGAGGATGTTGTCCGTGGCCGAGTGCCGTGGATCTGTGGAGATGGTGACTGGGATACCCAGACGGGTCTTCATTGCCAGCTTTTGCACCTCGTTGACGAACTGGGCAGCATGCCGGATATTTGAGATGCTACCGAGGAGATTGAAATGGCTCAGGTGCATCTCTGTGAGGTACTTTTTGGTGCTGTTGCGAGGTGTCGAGGCATCAGCGCCGCCCTCATCCAAGGTTCCGTTGGGGCCCATGAAAAGCCGGGCGTGGAACATGAGGCCGGCCTTTTCCTCGATATTCATCCTCTTGAGGAGGTCCTCGACACGCTCATCGACGCAATAGGAGGCATTCTTGTAGATGGGGAGAGCGGTCTCGTTGGTCACCGTCGTAGCGTACTGGGTTCCGGGCGAAGCCGAAGCCAGGCAGAGACCACCAGTGGAGCCAAGTCCAAGCAGGAGCGAAGCCGTTGTGAGTCTCATGATGAATTGTGGTGCATGAGATATATGGCACAAGAATGCCACCGCTGCTTTGTTGAAACATCCAAAGCACCGTTGAAGAGGGAAGTTCGAGCTATTTATCTATACTGCCAGGCCATGATGATCATCGTCTGCCTGCTGATATGATGCCAGTCTTTCTCCTTCAAGTATGGGTCGGCCATGCAGCGGTGGGTTATAGCCCTGGCATCATGCCGTGCGGGGATATCCTCACGCCGGCTTGCAAGCACCAAGAGACAAGCCATCATTGTCCAATTGTGTCCAATGAGATAACTCAATCTTTTGCGCGGAGGTGGAGTATCGGAGAGATGCAACTGAGACTCGAGGTTTGTGGTCTTGAAGAACCCTGGATCCAAAACATGGGGTCGGACGTCGGTCGGTCCGGGATCCGCTGCCAATCACCTCCAGGAAGCACATAAGGCCTCATCGCATCCGCACTCAAGTCGGGCCTTTTCAAATGGACAAAAGGCTCCCTGTTGGGGATTCCCGCCGTCCTGAACACGAGCTTGGAATGGACTTTGAGTGATATGCTTGAATCGTATCCAGCCTCTTCCAGAGAGAAACTGCATCACCAAGATGAATCCACGTTGCGACGGTCGGCCACCAGATCTGCCCAGTGCCTCACAAACAAAGCTTTGCCTTATATACGGCCTAAGAAATCGAGTACTTGGCTAACGAACCTGCTGTGCAGCGGCTTGCAAGGGATTGCGTCAATACATACTACATACGGTACGTCATCTTGAGGAACCTGCCCCTGCCGATGCACAAACTGTCCGATGACTCCCAGCCGCTCGGGTATCAGCAGGCCATTCCACGTTGAATCCACGTTAAAGGGGAGTATCGGGAAACGCTGGGAAACATCATCCGACAACTGCGGAGAGCGGGGGTTGGCTCATGGCTGACTGACACGGCTATATGTAGCGTTCCGTGGGGAAGACAGCAGATGGGGATAACTACCCACACATCATCAACTAATCCTAGTCTAGTGAGCTGGGGCCCCACGACCAGCATCATGGGCTAAACGGTACCCTTGACGCAATCCCAGACTTTAGCGTGTGTTGGTGGTCCCTTGCGATCCCTTAACTGGCATGATCTGCTGATAAACGGGCATTAGAGAATATCGGTCCGAATAACGAGACATGATCTCGTCGAGGCGGCTTACGGATTCATTGACTTTTCATAAACAGCATGAGCTTAATCTAACATATCAAAATTGTACCAAGCTCAGCTCAGTATGGACCGAGTCTACTTGATGAGAACACCAAATCCTTCAGGAGATGAACTCTTCTTCCAATAGAATATCCGAATTAGACGGCCAAGGAGTCTAGATATCCGCAGTTGCCACAAAATGTGACCCTCCCATGCATCTAAAACCGCCTTGCTGTTGGACCCAAGCATATCCCATAGGGCATTTCCCCGACCTGGCCAGCTTCGCCTTTACCTCTCTGAGACGTTGTATTCGCTTTTCTTCCTCCAGAATCTTACGCACCAGCTCCTCTCTTTCTTCCTCATCTGCGGATTCACGGGCTCGCTGCATACGCCGATGCTCTGCCATTCGGCGCTTCTCTGCCTCTCTGTCTCTCTGCAGCTGATCCCACACTTCATCGCTCACCCCGGCATCTCGACAGGATCTGCTTTCCTGGACATCTTCTTGAGGTGGCGGGGTCGAGGTTGCGCGTTGTTGATGGTCTTTTCCTTGACTCTGCTGTCGGGCCGTCGAAGACGATTTGGCTTTCGTCTGCGGAGCGTCGGCTTGTCTAGACATCTCGGGCAAGGGATTCGTTTTTGCCGCGCAGTAGGACTTGGTGGATATCTTGCCGACAGACCTGCTTCTTCGGTCTTGCAGCAAGATATCCATCTGATCAGTGACCAACTCTTCCGTGATGATCAAAGGGTCAGCCGTGACATCCAGTTTGCGAAAGATGCGTTTAGCTAGCCCAATGACGTCTCTTCCGTTGGCCCAGCCCTCTTGGTGAGCCAAATCTTGGAATCTTGCCTCCATCTCAGCCAAGAACGAGTCGGTCGGACACTCAAGGCATTGCATATCAAGCTTCTTGCCCTTGCCGTCCAGTTCTTTCTGTTTGGAAGACAGTTGGTTGACCATAAGTTCAATGCAATCATCTGGGCTCAAGTTGTCAAAGTCGACAACTTCAGGAAAGCGGCTGCTCAGGCCCGGATTGACTTGAAGAAGCTTATTGATCTCGTTCGTGTACCCGGCTAGGATGATGATGAGTTTTCCTTGGTACTTTGGCTTGGTCATGGAGTCCACGAGCTCGTCAACAGCCTCTTGAGCAAACTGGCTGCCAGCCAGTCGATATGCTTCATCGATGAACAATACCTTGCCGAGGGCCTTTTCAAGAAGTTTCTGAACTTTGGGGCCCGTGTGCCCAATATAACTGCCAATCATATCCGTCGCCGAACACACTTCAACTTTTGCGTTTGCCAGATAACCCATGTCATAGTACACCTTGCCCATTTTGCTGGCTGTGGTTGTTTTTCCCGTCCCGGGAGGTCCTCGGAAAAGAAAGTTAAACGGGATTTCAGGATCCATGTCGAGCACTTTGAATTGACGCACTCGCTCCTGGTAGCCTTCCAGCTGTTCAACGAGCTTCTCGCGGCCAATCTCACCCTCAAACAGCTTCCGTATATTGGTATCTGTACGCTCGGAACGGGCATGGTCAGGGTCAAAGTCGACACATTCAAACGTGTTACGACGCTTGGCCTCACCCGCGGACCATCGCTTCTGATGGCTTTCCTTGGCTCTGTCCAGAAGGATATCGACTTCGCCGGCGTTCCCGAAAACAGGCTTGTTACGTTCCCGCCCAAGAACCTCGAGCGCTACCTTTTTGGCTTTGCCTGTGGCAGAGAACCCCGTGATTTGGAGCTTCAAATCCAGGATCTTTGATAGGGCGTCGTCATCAAAGTCCTCAAACTCAAACGCAGAGGCAAGAGGAAATCGACGACTGAGCCCTGGATTCACGTTCTGAAACATGCTCTCCATCTGGTCGCGGTAGCCCAGGAGAAGCACACATCGGTCCTCGCCGGGTACACTCTGGATCTCTGCCACGATGGTGTCAATAACTGCCATCTTGAACTGGTTCGTGTCCGATCCATTCGCGCCGCCTCCACTATACAAGCCGTAGGCTTCGTCAATAACGAGGACCTTGCCCACCGTAGCAGCCAAGATACCCTTTGTTTGAGATTCGGAATGGCCGATATAAGGTCCAACGAAATCGGCAGGATTCTTCACCACAACCTCGCCATTCGAAAGGAGTCCCAGGTGTGCCAGGATTTGACCGTAAAGCTTGGCCACTGTTGTTTTGCCTGTCCCAGGAGATCCAAGAAAGACCTTGTTCAGGGAGAACTCAACCAGGGGTTTCTCTGCTAGCTCCATCTCGTAGTTGGTCTTGAGTGTATCCATTAACACTTTGAGAGCCTCTTTAACCTTTTTCAGGCCAATCATCTTGAGAAGTTCTCCGTAGGCTTTGCTCGATGATAGCGCAGCAGATGGCTCTGGCCCAATTACATCCTCCGCAACCAGCTGTAGGTCATCTGGTTTGTGTCCCGACCGCCGTGCCCGCCGGAGCCGATTGGATTGCCGCTCTAGAATCAAGGTGAGACTGTTCTCAACAGCTCGAGCGTTGCCGAATCCTTCCTTTCCTCGGCCCTTCCCGACCCGCTTAGCAGCTATTCGGCAGTATAGTCCTCGCGTACCATCTTGAATCTTCATGTTGCCTTTGAATTTCTTTTGCAGCTTCGACTCAAAGATCTGCAGCAGCTCGTCATCGGTATAGTCATCAAACTTCATCTCAATGGGGAAACGACTCGGGAAGCCAGGGTTGTGCGCAAAGAATGACTCCATCTGTTTGCTGTAGCCCGCTAGGACAAAAACAACTTTGCCTTGCAAGTTCTCGACCTCGGCCAGCAGATAATCCAATACGGCTTTACCTCCTGGGCTGTTGCCAGACGAGAGCTGATAGGCCTCGTCGATGAAAAGGACCCCTCCTCCATTATCTTTAATGTCGTCGATTATCTTCTCACACCCTGAGACGCCTTCGTTGGCAAGGCGAGCTCCAGTGGTTTCCTTAAAGGTGCTTCCTGAGACAGCGCCCACAGAGGTGAGAAATGAGGCCCAGATTCGAGCTACTGTAGTTTTACCTATTAGTCTCATGTTAGCAATATTCAATTGTTCAGTACAGGCCATCGTGTGCTGTACCTGTGCCTGGATTGCCGAGCAAAGAGCAACTGAATCTCTCGCCCTCCAGGGACGCGCCTTGAGCAACCCTCGTGTCGATGCTACTTTTCACGGACAGAAAACGCTCCTTGACCTTTTCCAAACCGATCATCTGCATGAGACTGTCCAGAGCATCGTTTCTCATGCCTTGGCTCTGTTTCAGGAATTCCCATTCTGCCTGAGCGCCAGTCCCGGTGCCTTGGAGCCCCGTCTTATCATGTCTGGGCTGTTGAGTCGAGTTGTTGCTGGTATCTGCGCAGGAACTTGAGGCGTTAGTGGCTTTCGTCTGGTCTTTTCGAGCCTTTGCGTTTCGGAGATTGTCAAGTGTCGCTTTCTCCCGCTGGATTTCCTTTGCTTGATTCTCTTCCTCGGCCTCATACTTGGCTTCCCGCTTGAGGCGATCGGTTTCATCTCGTATCCTTTGGAGCTCAAGTTTATACTTTTGCTGCCTCTCCGCTCTCTCCCTCTCCAGGTCCAAGTCGCGCATTATCGTTCGGCGTCGCTCTTCCGCGATCCTTTGGCACTCCTCACATTCTTTTGTCTTGTCACTGCACTTGATTTTGGTTTCATGGCCGCCATCGCATCTCTTGGTGATTAACTCATTGCATTTGGCCTGCGAATGATTGATCTCGTTGTGACAGCGTCGGCCACACTTGTGATCGCCACAGCCCAGACGCTCGCCACTGCAATGGTTGATTAGTTGGAGCATTCCGCAATCAAGAAAAAAAAAGAGATAGTCCTACCAAATTTCAGCACAGCCTCCCTCTGGACAGCTCCGCTCAAAATCATCAGGTGTCTTGAGGATCGCCATCCTATCAGGGTGGCGTTCACAACGCGCAGGGATGCCATCGAAAATGCTGCCCTTGCCCTCCAAAGCCTCGAAGACCTCTAACCACATGTCGCTACCTTTCTTGCTCTTCATAAAGGTATGCATGTTGCCAAAGAGGATGAGGCAGTCCCTTGCTCTTGACAGCAGCACAACCAGTCTTTCTCGGGCGCTTAGGAACCCAATGTCTCCTCTGTTATTGCTCCGTGTCAACGATGCAACCACGATCTTGCTCTCTTCTCCCTGGTAGTTATCTAAGATTTGAGGCGTCAGCCTCTTACTTTGCGTTATAAGTCGATGAGCATCACTTACCGATCGTTGACACCCGCAAAGGATTCTTCTTCACCTTTGTAGCAATCTTATCAAGTAGGCCTGCGCGAATCAAATCGGATGAGTCTAAATCATTGAGCTCGGGGTCATTCTCCTTCTGCAGTGTATCTCTCAGCAATGAAAGTTGCCCCAGATAAGGCGTCAAAACGACAATGTCCCTGGCCTTGTACCCTTGCTGCCCTAGATATTTGACCGTTTTCAGGACCATCTGAGCTTCATGTATGTTGCGCTTACTCCCCTTTGTAGTTAGATCTTTTTTGTCAGATAGTTCCAGCATCGAGTCTTCAGAATGCTCATGGTGGACGAATATGACACGCTTCGCTAAGCCGCGAATGAGTTCACGATCAGAGGTCTCTGGCCTATCTTTGAGCTTTTCGTACGCGAGTATTCGGACATATAATGAAATGTCTGGATGGCTTCGATGCTGCTCTTGGAGTGTTGTGTAGTGATGATTCTGTCGCACGAGCCTCTCAAAGAGAGATACATTCAAATCGTAGCCTTCTCCTTTCTCCACGCTTAGCTTGTACTTGTTGATCTTCGGCCGGAGCTGCTTGTGATCGCCAATCAAGATCAGTTGCTTCACCGACGGAGCCAACGCCGTGATAATGTGCGCTTCCAAGATTTCTCCAGCCTCCTCTACCATGACAATCTGCGGATTCACCGATTGAATGATTGAATGGTACATGGCTGCTGCGGTTGTTGTACTCGCAACCACCCTTTTCTGCTGAAGGATATTTCGGCTGACCTCATCCTTAGTTGCTTTGATCTCGCTTTGTAGCACATCCGCCTTTCTTGCGTACTCCTCGAGTTGTGCGATTTGCTCCCTGCGTACTGTTTCACACCAATGTGCGTGAAGATCCCTTCTCTTTTCAGCAGAAAGGTTCCAAGCATCGACAACTTGGCTCCCGTTGTTGTAGAGAAACTGAAACTTTTCAATTCGAGTTCCCTCGATCCAGCGGTTGTAGAGATTCGAAGGCGTGAGAACTTCGTTGTTGTTACCAACTACCTGAAAGTCATCAATGGCTTCTGGCGTTTGAAAAGCACTCCAGAACTCAGAGTAGGTGTCAGAGAACTCTAGGTAATCGATGATATCGGAGGAAGGAATTTTGTTCTTGCAAAGCCTGTCGCTTAGGTGCTCCAACTCCGTCTGGACGTTTGCCAACCCAGACTGTTTTTCTGTGATGATCCTGAACTGCTGCTGCGAAGAGCGTAGCGCGCCTTTCTTCCTGTATGTGTCAAGAAGAGTTCCCTCGGTCTTGAAGGTTGATTTGGAGCCTAGACGAACAATGTCGTTCTCCGCAACACCAACACCCATCAGGTCTTCGATGAACTGGTCAAGGGCATGATTGGTGTAGCTAAGCACATACACCTTATAGTCGGTGAGTGCAAGAATGGACTTGATGATTAGAGCTCCTAGAAAAGATTTTCCTGTCCCTGGAGGTCCTTGAATGAGGGCAGTCTCGCTTTCTAAACCATTGATGAAAGACTCAAGTTGAGCACCTTCAAGTTCGACCTTGTGACTGCCAACAATGGTCCTGGGTATCTTTACCGCACGGCCTTGGTCCATCTTCCCTTTCAGCTCCTGGATAAACGAGTGCAATTCCAGGGGCTTTTCATATTTATTGATGGCCTCTTCAGGTGTCAGTATATGACTCTCGAGTGAAATTTCGCGAACTTCTTGCAGACGCTGCAAGACCGGTTCATAGGCAAACGTTGCGGTATCTACACTCAAGAATTGTAGCTTCTGATACTCTGAGCTCTGAAGGGCATGCAGTGCCGCGCTCAGGCCCGTACGACCAAAAATCCGGACGCTTATTACAGGAGGCATCTTGAGGAGCAAGTCCACATCTCGAATGATTGAGCCAAACGCGATGATCTTGTTGTCGAGACGAAGAACTCCCACCGAGTTGTGTCTGAATAGGTGAGCCGAATCTTCCAAAACCTTCCTCTTTCTCTCCAGAGGGGTCTTTGCCGGGAAGGGGAGACCACAATTGAACGCTATGCGCAAAGCGGAAAAAGTAGCCCTGCATCTTGTGCCAACACTGATCCCGGCAAATGTGAGCTGGCTGAGCATCATGGGGCTTCGATGACTCTTCTTGGACCTAATCCTTGTTGCACTGACTAGGCCGTCGCGGAGATCCTCGAGCATGTCTTCCCTCAACAAGCGGAAGTGCATATCGAGAAGGGCTTGGGCCCGGTCCTCAACGGGGGTCTCAAAGACATCATGCATCCGTGGAAGAGAGGGCTGCTCCTGAGACAAAAGCTCGTCTGCGGTTGGATAAATGGAGATTTTGCGAAAATCCTCAAAGTCATTGTCGTGACGGCCTCCAGGACTGATGTTGGGGCTGGAGAGTGGGACAGATGTTCGGAGGATCTTGTCAATGCGGCAAGCTGTTGTGCGAACGTAGTGAGAATTAGATTGCGAAAGAGACTTCTCAGCCATGACTAATTTGACATCCTCTGTGTGAGAATTGATGTCCTCATGTTCCCATGAAACAATTTGGAGACAAAGCCACGTAAACGTGTCAACGTCATCTCCCTCCAGTTGCCCCGAGCGATAGGCAGTCAACAGACCGAACCAGAAGGCCCGAGGCACTAGAAAGACTTGGAGTACTTGACGGAGAAAGAGACCCCCTGCCAAGGACTCAACCGTGGTATCCTTGAGGCTCGAAAGCAATGGGAGGGTTTTTTGTTTTATGGAGTCTGAGCTCAAGTTGACACGGATGGCGAATTTGAGAGCATCGATAGCAGAAGGGCTTGAGACGAGAGTTTCCACGAAGAAGACTGGATCTTTCAATAAGCACACGGTACGAGCTGCTTCAAGAAACTGCTGCGCGATGGTTGCGTTGTCGACGTGTCTCTGTTTCTTGATGACGTCCCAGAATAGGTTGTTCAATCGCTTATCACGAGGAGACATTCCTTGAGACATGGTGAGAAGAAAAGATATCTTGTTCAGAGAATAGATAACCCTCTTGTCCAGACTCAAATTGATTTACGTAGGAGCAGCAAAAGCACCAACGTGGGAAGAGAACTTTAGAATCAAAAACGTAAGTAGAATGATGCGCAACGAGCGAGAATTCCCGGGAACCGAGCCTATATTTTATAGCCACTGCTCCAGTCAACGAAAACCAATCGTCAGATCCTCTTTAACCCAGTTGGAACATCGGTCGCAATCACTGCCTCACTGCTGCCTTGTTGGGCCTCAAAATTTGGTCGGCCTCTTGCATTATCAGGGATCCAGCCAACACAGCCATTACAACCAACACGGCAAAAAACGCCTCGAGCGCCAAAATGGGAGGCGTCTATTTGTCCACTTTGCTGCGCCTTTCTGCAGAAGGCCTACGTGACTCTCTCCATGGATCCGGATGATGCCTGGCTTGGTTGATGCTACTGTATAGCAGACAGCCTGGCTCCAAGCTGTACATAAAAGAGCTGATTGCTGTTCGCTTTCAAATCACTACCCTTCGAAAATAACCCACCAATTCTCTTTGACTTCACACTTGATTTCTTTTAAATTCTCTGCGTCTTGCACCTTCAACATGTCTAACTTGCGCTTTTCCAAGCCTTATGGATCCTACCAGAAGCCTAGAGTGGTAGCTGCAGCCCCCGCACCAGCACTTGGGACCTTGCTGGAGACAGTTTCCCGACAGGACTTGTCTAGGAAGTCTCCTAGTCCAGAGCAACATGTCCGGATTACGGATGTTCAAGCCATCGCATCGTACAACTGGGTGAAGGATGCCAGGCCCAAAATCATCATCCCAGGTACTGGCGTCACATCCATTTCAAAGAACACGCGATTCTAATCAAACCAGGGAAACCTCCGACTTGGACACCTCCAGCCAGAGTTCCGCGACTGCGATACGATAGTGGCGAGTACTACCGCGACATCAACGCGGCATCATACCCTCGGCACCCGCTAGAGCCGGCCATCATTTCCATCATGGCCATGAACAATGGCCCGCTGCCTGTCGATATCGTAGCATGTGGAAGTACTCTAGGAAATCTTTTGCGGTTTGTTCAGGGAGATAAAGTGGACCGGACATTTCGCATGCTTGTCGAAGTTGCTGGTCAGGCTGTCCACTTTGTTCGGCGAGAAAACTCGCCAAAGGAACTGATCCCAGGAGTAAAGGGATATGGCCACACGTATCCAGAGGCATACACTACGTGGGATGAGGATGTGCGAGGATCGATTTCGCATCAGAGAGTTCTCAAGTACCGATTCGGCGGCCTTGACATGATGGTGCGCTTCGAAGGCGATGGGTACATCAAGCCAACAGACATCACGGGTCTCTCAGCTACGCCTCTCCCAGAGCCACTGCAAGCTTCCAAGCCAATTCATAATCTTATTTCAGATTTGGATATTGGTTCTTTGCTACCTCTGGAAGACGGCCAGGCAGAACTAAAAGTGACGAAGGCAGGGCAAGATGTGCCACAAAGCACAGTTTTCGATCTCAAAACACGATCAAACATGCATCGCGAAAAAGGAAGAGATTCCCTTGGCGAGCAAATGCCCCGTTTATGGATCTCCCAACTTCAAAAGTTCATCCTTGCCTATCACAAGTTTGGAACCTTTGAGGACCCTCAGATCTCGAACGTCAGGCAAAGCATCAACAACTGGGAGAAGGAGAACCACGAAAACCTTGAAAGGCTCTCTACGCTCCTCCATCTGCTGACTGAAAAGGCGAACAAGGCGGAGAAAGGCAAAATAGAGGTTGTATGGGCTCCTGGAGGGGAACTCGAAATCCGCAGGCAGCTACCCGATGCTGGGGATGTCCTCTCATTGTCCATTAGAGAGAAGTGGTGTCGTTGGCAAAAGGGAGAAGATCTACAAAGCGATTCACAGGAAGCATCAGACGACAACAGTTATCATTTGGGTGAGTCTGACGGGGAGTTGTATGACGATTATGAGGACGAAGACAAAGACTTGACAGCTTGTGATTCAGAGTGTGGCTACTGCGGCAGGTGTATCTATGATCAGCATTGTTGAGACGAGTCAGTTGTAGTTGGGGAGAGTCAATAGTCAACAGCAGAGAGAATTAATTGCCCCTTCTATTTGGTACTTGAAAGAAGCCTCCTTCAAATGTATTCGGGCCAGGAGCATGAGATGATGCCTCTTGCGCAGGAGTCGTCGACGAGCACGGTGGCGATACGGCACCAGATGGGTGGGTGGCCGGGTCAACCAAATATCCTTCTATTCATACGTGAGTGAAATTAGGCATTCCATCCATCGGTCTCTGAGTAATTATGCTCGCAATCAACCCGTTTTTTTAAGGGTTTCTGCAGCAAGTCCAGCATGGACTAATCCTATCACCCTAAAGTCAAGTCAGCTGAGAAAGTTACACCACTACATTTGAAAGGTAGCAGAAGCTTGGGTACCTGATTCCTGGGTCTCTGTGTGTACTATTAGTTTATGACTGTACCATGTCCGGGACAGAATCAATAGTACTCACCCAGCTGTCGGGGCATTGGGGGCTCGCAGGCCAGCACACTGCGTAGCAAATGTCCCGTTTGGAGAACTGACTGAGCTTGGAGGAGGCCTGGGAACCCTTGGGCGACCCGGGCATGGCAGCAATGCCCTGGGCAAGGGCAAGAACGGCGACGATAGATACCTTCATGATGATTGTTGGAGAGGGGTGACGAGGTTCAAAGTATTCAAATTCTTCAGTGATGTCTGATTGCAGAGCAGTAGATGGTGGTGATGGTCTGGAATGGAATTCTTGGGGGGATCCAAGGCCGTATATATATATACAATCTGAGCATTGAGGATAAAGGCGAAAGATTTGCCGCCCTGTTCATTCTTGTCGATCGTGTCATTGGCCTCGGTGATTGCTGTGTATCTGTGAGCATGCCTAGAGATGGACCACGCTCAAAGCGTCATTGGAAACGTAAGAGGAGTTGATAGATAGCGCCGTGTCTCAGCTTTTTTCCTTGGTAACCTTGCCATCATTCTGAGCCATCTGTGAAGCTCACCGCATGTGAGGCTGGATGGCGCCTCGTTTGTCTCGGACTGACTTTCTTCAATCAGTGCACAAAGAGCGGCGGTGAGGCATGTCGTCGGCTTTTGGGGCACAAATCCAACTTACATGACAACCAGCTCGATCCCATGTTCGCGAGTTATTCAGAACACGACATATGCGGTTTCAGGCTGCTCGGCGGCCGTCGCATAGCAATTGTGGGATCGGCCGGTGTGCGGGATTGCTGAATAGCTACGCCAGCTACAAGTTGGGGAGGTGACCTTGCTTCGTATGCCCATGTCGCTGATGTGTACAAAGGTGGACGCTTTTGAACTGGGGCATGCATCTCCAGGGTTATCGATGTCTATACATGACTTTCCACCAATTTGACATGGCACAGAATAGAGTGACAACTACCGACATCCGTTTAAGACGAGACAAGAGCTCGGTGGCGGCAAATTACGTTGGGTGAACTGTTGATAACCGTAGGAAGACGGGGTACCTTGCGGTTGAGCAACATATGTTGTGGGAGCAGCGGGAAGCTTGGCTGAGACAGACAACCCGACTTCCAGACTGGACGATAGTTCGCCAATCGTCTTGAATGCACGAAGGGCCTGCGAAGAGGGAATGGGCGGGCTTGGCTACAAGGATTGGGCCTTGAGCGAGAGTATGTTGTCTTTTTGGCCAATGAGGATAGCAGTGGGGGCTATTTGGAGAAGAGGGCTGAAGAGACGGAACCGTCATGACAATACATAGTACGCCAAGCTGCGACCATACTAGAGCCAAGCTTCAGGGCATGAGAACCAAAGAGTCACAGTCACGATTGCTCTTACGCCATTGCATCTGGAGACGTGCACGACGTGGAACATGGAACGTCGGGATGTGGGACCATCTATGGGCGAATGCTCTCCATACGGTAACGCAGTCTGTGCCAGCCACCGGTGGTGGCAGTCTTGGCGCATCTGGTTCCCGAGACATCCGAGGGCTGGGAATGCCACCATCGACACTCTGGTCCATGTCGGTCAAATGGGCATACGGAGGGATGGAAGCGCGGATTTGTCGGGCATCATGGCCGTAAGCGCCGCTCCGTGCCGGGCGTGCCGACCCGGAATCCCGGATGTTCCGAACGGAGCCCGCAAGGTCACGGAGCTGCCAAAAGGGCAATGATGCGACCTAGGATTCCTGAGTGATCGAGGAGGCCTAGCCGGATGGTCCAATCAAGCAGCTGCAATGGCTCGAGTTTCAGGCACGAGGGCACGAGGGCACGAGGGCACAAGGGCCACTGGTGTTGTTGTTGTTGTTGTCGTGTGTGTGTCGAATCGACGGGCGCCAGTGTTTCGGGCAGTGCAGATTTGTGGGGAAGAAACCTTGCAAGAGAATTGTCCACCAGTGCCATCCTGGAGCGTAGCGTGAGGACTCGTCTGGCTGGCCGAGCTGGCGTCGATTGTCCAGAGTAGATTCAGGGATGAGCGAAGCAAAATGCATCTTTCGTATGTGTGTATGACAGGAAGTACCAGGTACGGGTGAGGCAGCTTCTTAGCGGGGTTGGGGTCAGAGTTGGAGGGTTGCCAACAATGGCCGCGTTTGGCTGAGGTGGGTTCATGGTACTACAGTATGATGCATACCTATGCTGTAACTGTAATCTGTAGGCTGGCAGGTTGAGAATTGGTTGCGTTGAAGATGCGGGCGAGCCGTTACTCTGAGCCGGTACTTGCATTGCATATCTAGACTACAGTAGTGCTCAACTCAATTCCTCTGGGATAAGGGATAGTCATGTAATCCACCGAGCACAGTACTCTACAGTACAGTACTTTACAGGAGCATGTATGTGGCGACCAAGGCTAGTCTACAGTAGTTGAAAGGGTGTGCTCGTATGTATTGTACCTCTACCAGCCAAGCTTTGCGGGATAGGTGGGGGAAGAAGAGGTGGATGATGGTGGGAGTGAAACGAGTGACGCCGGATCTACGAAACGGAGCATGCCAGCGAGTGGACTGGGCTTACGCGGCGATTGTGTACTGTGTCATAGTCTGTAGAGAAAAGGAGAAGAGGCAAGGGAGAAGCAGGTTGTTGGCAATGGGATGGGTGATGAAGATGGACGGGACAAGGGATGATTGACGATTGGACATGGGCGATTGATGCTTGGTGCTTGGTGCTTGGTGATTGACAGAGAGGGAGGGAGAGAGGGAGGGAGTTGGAAGAGAGAAAGGGGAACAAGAAGAGGCGTGAATAGGCATGAAGAGGCATGAAGAGGCATGCGACCAAGGCAACGGTTTCCATCGTGAGCCGGCTGATGATGGCTGCGGAACAGAAGCCAAACAGGACTAGCCTGCGCGGGAGGAAGAAACGCTCAAGACGCTCTCCCGTTGAGGAGCTGGTGAGAACGGGGAATGGTCCATCCAAGCAAGGCTGAAGAATGAGAGTGGATGCAGAGATGCATTTTGCCAACTGGTATCCCAACTGGTATCCCAGCTGGTTTCCCAACTGGATGCCGGCCCGGCGCTCGCTCGGGCAAGCTACTGTAGCGTGTTATACCTGTGTAGGTATGGAATGGGGGGACCTCCATAGCTACGGCACTGCGCTAGTCCACTGTGTGAGCTCTGCGACAGCGGACTTCAGGGCTGGAACAGGGGCCCGGGCTGCTGCGGGAGGTGTTGCAGGAGGTCCATTCAAAGGTCCTTGATCCTTTGCGACTGTGGACGTCTGTTTCAGAGGCGCCATGAGCGAGAATGGAATGTCGATCCTGTCCATCGTCTTGTTCCCGTGTATTCCCCTGTTGGGCCGCAGGACCCCGTAATCACTACCTATTATACTATACTATACTACATATACATCTTGATAGCCCGTCTGTATTTACAGAATGTGCATCAGGACAGAGGCGCACACTGTGGCTGACCACTGTACGGTACTGGGCTGCCTGCCTTGGAGATCTAGACCTCGTACTCGGCTTGGCCCAAGATAGTAACAGCAGCCAGCCCTAGGTAAGCTTAAGTACGGAATACGCCTCCGCACCAGCTGCGCGCCTCGTGTTGCTGCTCGGTGCGCGCTAGCTACTCTACCGAACCAGTTGGCACATAAGTCACGAATTGCACCTGCTAACAATAGCGTGATGGCGTGGCGGGTGGATGGATATCAAGTGTCGATCGCCCCCGTCTTCGTCGTGTCTGTCTGGTGTGCGCGTGCTCATCTCCTCATGCTCCCCTCTCCCATTCCCCATTCTTCCAGAACCTGCGCATCTCCAAGTACTGATTACGACTGCATATATGTACAATACACACTGCCCATGTGTGCCACTGGATGGCATGCTTCAGAGATGCCGCCCGCCAACGGATCGATAGGCCACAACGGCGCCGCCTCTACGCGCCGAGCCTCCTCCTCCGTCTAAGCGCGCGCACGCATAGAGTCTGCTGTGCATGACAACCATGGACAATCGATTTGCTGCCGAGGCAAAATACGACAACCGCTCCATGGACCATGGAGGTAGGCGACGGTGGCGACGGCGGCTAACCTGTGCAGCCAGCCAGCTCGGTATCAGGGTCAGGCGTCAGGTTACGAGAGCCCACAACCAACCAAACCGCCTAGTACTACAATACTGTACATAACTGTGGTCGGCAAGTACAAGTACAAGCACAAGTACGACATGCTTCCTAGCCGACCCTGGACGGACCTGAAGAGGCGGCCCACTGGTGAGGTGCTGGTGAGGCCCGGTCAGGTGAGGTGAGGTCAGGTGAGGTCAGGCCAGGCCAGAAAGCAATTGACGTCGACGCTGATAGAGAGTATGCATCCTAAAACTAAAATAAAAAAGACACAATAGAAAACTCCCTCTCATGCACCTCCTTTGCAGTGTGTTATACTGTGCTCAAGAGTCAAGGCGCTATACAGTACTCTGCATGTACCGGTACCGAGCAGCTCTAGTGATCCCTCCCTCACATCATTCATTATTGCATTGCTGGCACCTCGCGATAAGATAAGGTACGCCGGGCACTAAATCAGGTACTAGTCAAGGTGCCCGCCCACCTCCAGGGGCTCCGCTAACCGCGTTGGGTCAAGTACCCGGTACCTGTGCCTGACCCCAGCACGCCCAAAGGCTGTCTCGACTGAACTAAACCAACTCTTCCCCCAACCATCCCGGAGCCAACCAACCAACCAACCACTTCTTCCATTCTTCCATCCATTCATCCATCCATCCATCCATCCATCACTCAAAAAGAGCCCGCGCCCCTTGTTCACTCGTTTCCGCTTCTTTTCTTTCTCTTCTTCTCCCTCTCCCTCTCTTGCCATCACTGCTTCTGTTGCCTCCAACCCTTCAGCTGCTCCCGATTCCACCTCTGTTGCGCTGCGGTTGCTCGTCACCAACACTCGTTTTGTCGCTTTGCTTGACATCATAGCCAGCCCCGACCAACCCCCCCCTTTGATAGCTGCCTTTCGCAGCCATCCTCATCGCCTACCATGCACATCACCAAGAAGTTCGACCGCGCCTTCCAATGGGCAGGCGAGAAGATGGGCGGAGAGGCCAGGACAGCCCATACCGATGAGTTCCGCATGCTGGAAAACGAAATGGCCCTTCGACATGATGGTTAGCAGCCACCAACCCCCCCCATTCCGTCTCATGGCTTCTTCCTCATTACGTACGCTAACCACCCAACCTCCTCTCTCAGGGATGGACCGACTCCAGAAATCCATGACCGCCTACACCAAGTGGATCTCCCGTCGCAACGAGGTCCTCGACGACAAGGAGCGCGGCTCCCCAACCGCATACCTGGGCCGTACCATGGCCGCCCATGGAGAAGACTTTGAGCAGGACTCCGAGTTTGGCAACTGCCTTGTCTCCATGGGCCGCGCCAACGAGCGTATTGCCGGCATCCAGGAGACCTATGTCGACTGTGCCACCGCCACCTGGCTCGACAATCTCGAACGCAGCCTCGCCATGATGAAGGAGTACCAGGTGAGTTGCGAGCCCTGCCTCTGCCTATGCCCGTGTCATCCACCACAACACATGTAATGCTGACCTGACACGATCCAGGCTGCTCGCAAGAAGCTCGAGAACCGCCGACTCGCCTACGACGCCAGCACTGCCAAGATGAGCAAGGCCCGCCGCGACGACTTCCGCGTCGAGGAGGAGGTCCGCATGAACAAGGCCAAGTTTGAGGAGACGACCGAGGACGTCCACCGCCGCATGCAGGACATCAAGGAGTCCGAGGTTGACAACGTCAATGCCCTGACCCAGTTCCTCGATGCCGAGCTCGACTACCATGAGCGCTGCGCCGAGGAGCTGCGCCGCGTCCGCCAGAACTGGGGTGCAGCCTCCACCTCTCCGACGTCCTACGGTGCCTCTTACACGCCGACCCGTCCTCCGGCCCGGAGCCGCTCCAACACGGCCCGTTCCTGGCAGGAGCCGCGCCAGCAGCCCGTCTATGAGGAGCGCGAGCCCCGATCTTCGCCTGTCCGTGAGCCCGCTCGCGTCCCGATCCGCTCCACCAGCGGCTCTCGTCTCGCTCCACCGGCGCCAGCCCCCCAGCAGCCCCCTCGACCGTCCGTAGCTAGATCCTCGACGTTTGATGGCAGGTCGGCAACGCCGCTGGCCAATCTCCGCGTCCCTGGTGCCCCCCTGTCCCGAGTTCACACTGACAACGGCAATACGTACTCCAATACGAGGGGTGGACCCGACGACACCTTTGCCGATGACATCTCCACGCCCAGCCGTAGCGGCAGCCCCGAGTGGGGAGGAGATCGCAGTGCCAGCCCCGCAACCAGCTATGGCAGTATGAGCAAGAGTACCGGTATGCTCAACAAGAAGCCTCCGCCACCCCCTGTCAACCGCGCCAAGAAGCCGCCGCCACCTCCTCCCTCGCGCAAGGAGAACCTGGGATACTAGGCCTCTGGTCTGCTATGCGCCGTGTACTATCTTCATTTTTGGCGTCTCCTTTGATTTTCTTAAGCATGGGCATCTAGGCGTTTGCGGTATTGCGGTAGGATTCCAGTCACTACGGAATTGCAGTCATTACTCCTGGAAATTGTAAAATGAAGACGATCAGCAGGAAATTTGGGCAAGGGGAAAAAAACCCCCCACGGGCCGTGCTGTGCATGGCCTCGGATGTCCAACAGAAACGGGGGCATAATAGACAGCACCATTCCTTTGGTCACTTTAGCTCTTATGTGGTATGGACTATTGACATAACTATCATCATGCCTTTAGCTCCCGTATGTGTTTATCCTGCTTTGACGTGGAAAGAGTATAAGATCGCCCGGTAAAAATCTATCACGTGACCCAGTCGTTCATGATAAGGGTGCCTTCACCTGTCGTTGCCTTTAATGGAGCCATTTGCCTCATCAAAGCAGTAAACCACCATCCGAGAGCAACCTCTGGCCTTTGCTCGACCATCTATTCCTCGACCATCCGTATACGAGCTGACCGTGTCCGAGATTTGCTTCGAATATGGCTACCGAGGACGAGCGCTACCGCCAGTCGAGCCAGTACCGGCTCTGGTCCTTTGCGCCATCCAAGCTCCAGGAGCTACGGGCAAAGACCAACTCGCTCGCCAAGCAGCAGATTGCGCCTCGCCTCGCCGCCGACCCGGTCCCCGAGTTCCTCAACCCAGACGAGGAGGCCCGGCTGGTCAAGTTCTTCACCGTCGAGCTGATCCGCGCGGCCCAGTTCTGCGAGCTGCCGACCGAGGTACGCGCGACGGCGGCCATCTTCCTGCGCCGATTCTATGTCACCAACTCGGTCATGACCTACCCGGCGCCGGAGCTGCTCAAGACGTCCCTCTTCTTCGCCGCAAAGGCCGACGGCCTGTACCTCAAGCTGGCGCGTTTCGCCCACAACTTCCCCAACACGACGCCCGAGCAAATCATTGCCGGCGAGTTCCTGCTCTGCCAGGGGATCCGCTTCGCGTTTGACGTGCGGCATCCCTTTCGTCCCCTCGAGGGCGCCATATTGGAGCTGCGCAAGAAACTCCCCGGCGAGGAGGCACGCGTCAACAAGGCACACGTGCGGGCTAGGGAGATTCTCAAGTTCAGCCCGCTGGTGACGGACGTCTACTTTCACTACACACCGAGTCAGATCATGATGGCGGCCCTGTCTGTGGCCGATCCCGGCCTACTGGATGTCCTGATACCCCCGTCGCCACCGGGCGTCCAGGCCGACCTTCGCGACAAGATCTTGGCGGCCATTGAAGGTTGCCGGGCTATGCTCGAGGAAGAGCCCCCAGAGCGAATGACGGACTACTGGGGCACGGTAAGCTCGAACCCAACGGCCCTAGTCGCAGCCACCTGCTAACGAGAAGAAACATGGCCCCAGCCCGAAATTGTCAAGTCGATGAAGCCGCTCCGCAAGAAGCTGCAGAAGTGTCGAGACCCGGACCGAGCCGACCTGGTGAACCTTCAGAGGGCCAGGCGGGAGCAGGCGGCGAATAAAGATAAAGACAAGACGGCCGAGGGTGGTGTGCGGGAAGCGAAGCGGCCCAAGCTGGACAATGGCGACGACGTGTTTGGGCCGGCCTTGTGAGCTCGGAAGGCTGGATTGTGCTATTCTACGACTACGGCGACTAGCCAGCCCGGCCTTTTCGATGATTGGCGATGCTCGTAGAAAGTCAACGCATGCGTTGTCGACACTTGCGTTTCGCTAGCACACCCTGGGCAGCTTGGCATAAGGCTCTCGACCCCGACAGGCGCCCATGCAGACACGCGAAGATGCAAACACAAGACACAAAGGGCTGGCACACACACACACACACCCACACAATCGGGACCCGAGCTTGGTGTGCCTCGACCGATCGCAAAGGCGAGTCTTTTCGAGAACGCTAGTGAGCGGTGCGGGGTGTGGTACTGTAGCGCGCGGCGAAGCCCGGATTCGCATCGATGAGCTCAACTCAAGCTGTAGCGAGAGGACTGTGCCTCTCTTGATTACGAAGTCCATAGCGATCGGCTTGGGGTTTCTTTGCTGCTCGGATCACGCCAGCCAGCAGCAACTGAACCATCTACCCTGGGCAATTGGCTTACAGGGGAATTACAAAGTATGCAACTACACGTGGAATGTATCAGGGTGCAAGGGTTTAGCCGGGTCTATGACGGTATGAACCGCTGCGGAGGCCGGGGAAGTGGAGACATTTCACCGATTGGACCGGGGTAGATCGACGACGAGTGCAACGCCAAATGGCGCCTTTGGGGGGGGGGGGGGGGNNGGGGGATAGGATATTGGGGAGATTCGATGCCAAGACAAATGGGCATTTTCGATGGTCTTGTCTTTGCTTGCTCGATGCGCCTGCTGCGCCTCGTTCGCCTCTGGACCTGGACGATCATGGGGAATCCGTCAGTCCGTCTGGCGGCCAAGACGTCCGTCCACAAACACAAAGGCAATGGGTGGACCGGCGGGCTTGGAGAGTGGCGGGATGGAGAATACTACTGTAGGTCAAGATATTTGATTTGTACAGTACCAGAGTACTATAGACGGCCGCCAAGCGCCAAACACACCGAGAGGCTGTGTTGCTTTGCCGGCGCTGCAACGGCACAGTTCGATTTCCATCCCCCCTGGTAGGTCCACTCCCATCACGGCATATGTATCGAGAAGCCTCATCCAATCCCTCCATCGTGGGCTTGGCAAAATAGCCAGCCCCAGGTCTGCTTCAACATCCCGACCACGGCTTAGGCCCAATGGCTACATTTGGCGCTTACAGAAGCCGATCCCCAAGACACGCTTTCTCGTCCAAGCCGCTTCTGAGTGCATGACGCATGAGTGTGTCTTGGTCGATGTCATTGACTCTCTCCTCGGCCAGCCATCGTGAGTGGCCGGCCGGCCTTGGGGCAGCCTACTGTAAGCATAGATCCGTTCTAGCGGCACTTTGTATCAACACGGCAGCCCTTGCAGTCCTCGAGGAGGGTGTCGCCAAGCTCCGTCTCACCCAGTCTAGGCTCGAGAAGCTAGCCATTGGCGTCGTCAGCTTCCCACCTTGTGCCCTGGCGAGCTGCCTCTTCCTCTTCGGACTTGGCGAGCTGCCCAATGGGCCGTGGTGCCGCCGTCTGCTACACCTGTTGTCGTTGTTGTTGCTGCTGCTGCTACTGCTGCTGTTGTTGGACGGCCTTTTAAGACATCCACGGCCGGCTCTCTCTGGCGGTTTGATGCCCCCTCTCCCAGCTCTCCTCCCCCATCCGTCCTCATCATACTCTCAATCGTGTTGCGTCCCTGAAGCTCTTCACATTCAACTCTCCCTTTTCGATTGACAATGAAGTTCTCCGGTGTCCTCTCCCTGGCCTTTGCCGGGCTGGCCGCCGCCCAAAACCAGAGCCGAAACTTGACCCAGGCTCTCAATGCCGAGAATGGCACTCTCTCCCTCATCAACTGTAAGAATGGCGCCGTTTCAACCCTTGTATGCTTTCACAATCACTGACTCGTTGCGTAGTGTTCCTTGCGACTCAGCCGGGACTCGTGAGGACCCTGAATAGCGCGAGAAACGTCACCCTCCTGGCGCCAAGCAACGATGCTCTGAGAAGCGCACTCGGCATTGGGAACAACGACAACTCGCCCGACTTTGGCGACGGCTCCATGCTCACGGCTCTCCTGACGTACCACGTCCTCAATGGAACCTACTACGCCAGCAACTTCACCGGCGACAGCCAGTTCATCCCCACCCACCTGACCAACTCGACCTACACCAACGTGACCACCGGCCAGCGCGTCGAGGCTCGCATGGAGAGTGACACAGTCTCTTTCTACAGTGGTCTGCGAACAGAGTCCAACGTGACCCAGGCCGTACGTTTTGCGAGTTCTTTTCCGGGAGCGAGAGACCAGCCCACTAACATGCTCCGCAGAACCTCAACTTCACTGGCGGTGTCATTCACGTCATCAACAAGGTCCTGTCTATTCCCAAGAACGTGAGCCAGGTTGCCGTCGCGGCCCAGCTCTCGGCCCTTGCTGGCGCCCTGGGCAACGACTCGAGCGTGTTGAACAACGTGCAGAGTCTGCGCAACATCACCGTCTTTGCGCCCAACAACGGCGCGTTTGCGCGCATCGCCAACCTGGCCGGCAACCTGAGCTCCGACGACATTACGAGAATCCTCGAATACCACGTTGTTGAGGGTACCGTGGGCTACAGCACCGATCTGACAGACGGCATGAAGCTCGAGACGGTCGAGGGCAGCGACGTGACCATCTCGACTGATAATGACAACATCTTTGTCAATGGTGCCCGAGTCGTTACTCCCAACATCCTCATCGCCAACGGCGTGGTCCACGTTATTGACGGGTAAGAAATAACATTCCCAATATTCGAAGCCCCCCTCACCCCCTTCTTCCTCTCCCGCGCTTCGTGGAGAGTACCAAGCAGGAAGAAGAGAGTTGCTGACGTCTCTCTGCAGTGTCCTGAACCCCGACAATGCAAACGCCACTGGAAACGCCGGCACCACGACGGCGGCCTTTTCCGGCGCTTCAACGGCCACTGACGGCCAGGTGCCCTTCACCTCGGGCGTCATGACGGCGACGGAGGAGGCGACCAACCTCAACACGGCAACGAGCACCGAAGCCGGCCCCCAGATGACGGCTGCCGTGGCCATGGGCGCCCTGTTTGGCGGCGCTGCCATGATGATGAACCTCTAAGTTGGAGAGCCTGGCTTGCTTACTTGCTCTTACTTCTTACTGGCCGACAGCTCGTTCGCAATGGTGTTGGCATTGACCTTTGGGGGTGCTGAGTGGAGGCTTTAATGGGGTTGATCGACTCGTCTCCGTATCAAAGTCATCGTTCTTTGTGATGTCTCGGCCAGCCGAAACTAATAATCCATTGCCTTGCTACTGTTTTGCCTTGCTAGGCATTGCTAATTTGTCTGATGACTGTCGCCATCTTGTAAATTGACAGATTGACAAGCTTCCATTGTAAGCTCTTGCTACGTGAAGCTTAACAGAATCCTGGAGCAAGCTTTCTGCTGCTTGGTGGCTACAGAGTTACTCGTCGTTTCCTCCCCCGCCATTCCTAGCGGGAGAAATGCTGGAGGGAACCTACCGCAATTAGCGGAGGTGGGAATGGCCGGATTAGTATAATTCTTGGAACGGGTAGATGGGGGGAGGGGGTGAGAAAACTCAATCTCACTGGGTTCAACCTGTATGGTTGATTGGTGTTGGCTATTGGCTGGCACCTCGTATTGTCTGGGATCACGTCTCTCGCAAGACAGCTGAGATGGCAGACGGGGGGTTGTTGGCTGTCAATGTTGGTAGATGTTGTTGTGGTTTTCCATGAGATGGCAGTCTGAACTAGCGTTGATTGATATCAAGCATCCATCTCCATCGGTAGCCATTCACGGAGCCACATAGAGCTACGTACTGTAAACGATGACTGTGTAGCCACGGATGTTTCACACCTCTCACTGTCGTTTCATGCAAAACCCAATCCACATGCTTATCCGCACCAACCACGCCATCGTCTAACCCGATGGGTGCGAGTGTGATGGAGCAAGGAATATTGGTTCGGGAGGAGGCATTGGGGCGAGCCGTGCTTTCTGGTGGCATTGTTCACTAAAAGGCTTCGACCACTTCGCTTGGGGCTCGTTTCGTTAGCTTCTGGAAGGAATCTGATTGTGTTGATTTGACAGCGCTTGGATGCGATGCGAGTGGCGGGATTGAGGGCCGTTGCTTCATGGATGATGCTGGATCGTGCAATCTGTATGTCTTTGTATGACACTTCATCATGGACTATGTCGTTTTATCTTGATTACCCTCGAGCCTATGGTTTCCGGGTGGTAATCGAGAACTTTCTGCTTTCAGTGCGAATCATGTTGGCAGTCGTTTCAATGGAGTTGTAAAATCGCTGACTTCAGTGCTTCCCAGAGAGAATGCCTTATCTTGCCTTGTCCTGCAAGAAAGGCATGATCTTTAACAACACGCGTCGACAATAACCGGTCATACACAATGTAGAGAGCAGTTCTTTAAGGCTAGACCGTATTAGCCGCGAGATGCGGTAGAAGGAGTGGACTGCTACTTGGTCTAGGGCTGTGAGCGGACCGTTTGGGCAAGCTACCAAGGTGGATGCTCTCTCCACTGGCTAACTAACTTGCAACCTGGGCTGGCGAGCCTGTCTGTATGAGCGAAAGTGGCCAGTGTGTAGTAGTGTTGGAAGGAGATTGCCCAGGGCATGTGCTATCACACCAACAATGCTGACTGTGTGGGAAGGGTGTGGCCGAGCTAAACCAGCAGCAGGATCTTCTTCGTCGGCAGTTGAAGTTATTGCCATGCTGTATCGACAAGCATGGGTGTTTGAGACCATGACATGGATTGCTCTGTCTGACAAGGATCTGGGCGATCCATGGCTTTGCAAGGTGGTAGATTGACTTCATTCCATGTCTCTAGCTGATGCGCGTGGGGTATTGTAGCGGACTACACAAATTACAGAGTAGTCGATATCTGCATCTTAGATGGTAAACCCGTCAATATCGTTGCTTTTGGGTTATCGAGTGGACTACGCTTTTGGACACCACTCTTCACCGGTATATTCATCACTCGGCACGGCTTTGTTCTAGCCTGGCGCTTTCTGCGTCAATCGTGGCTTCAATTACATTTGTAAGGACGGGGCCCATGTCGTCCGCCTTGCTGGACATGCATATTCACTGGTCACGCACGCCAACTTCTGCACGGTCCGCTGCTTCGGCACACTCCTGTGCTTGAACCTAGCGGTGGAATGATCTGCCTCTGAGAGGAGACAATGAGAGGAGAAGAGCTTGGGCCTTGAGATGACCTCACGGGTGCTGCGTCCCCCAGAATGAAGGAGGACGATACGGTGGGACAGGTTGAGCTCGGCGCGTTCTTGAAGAGCACAGCCAATGCCTTGCATATATCTAGTGGCAATGCACTATATCCGCGCTCGCGAGGATTCGTACTTCTGGGGATTGCGAGGCTTGATCAAATCAACAATGAAGCTGCTTGCTACCCTGATGTTGGCACTGTTGGCCCTCTGCCAGCTCACAACGGCCACGACTGCTCTGCCAAATGGATTTCAACATACGCCCGAGTGTGTGGTAGGGTCACCTCGCCTACAAGATTAGACTCGCAGACGTACCAACTTGCTAACTACTGTAGAGAGAGTGTCTTGGTGCTACTCTTGGCAGCGCGGTTTGCAGGCCGGATGACGCCAACTGTCTTTGCACCAATGAGTCTTTCGCAGCGAAGACGGCGTTGTGCGTCATGAACAGGTGCACTGTCAAAGAATCGCTGAGTATGCCTCGCCCGAGTCCATCAAACTGATCTCAGTGACGTCGAGAGCGTAGCTAATGCTAGGACACGATGAACAGCATCTCAAAACGCAACCGCACGCTTCTGTGGTGTGCCGGAACGCGACAAGACGCCGCTCTTTCGCAGAGTGACGATTGTCATGGCCGCGCTCTCGGGTTTCTGCTTTGCGCTTCGTATAAGCTCCCGAGTCCTCATCAAGCATTCCGACTTTGGTCTCGACGACCTCTTTATAGCCATTGCCCTCATGACGGGCATCGCCTCGTCCATCATCAACGTGCACGGCACCATGGCGAACGGCGAGGGCCGCGATATCTGGACGGTCCAGCACGACGACATCACGCCCTTCTCCTTCTTCTTTTGGCTGAGCGAGGTGCTATATTTCCTCCAGGTGGCGCTGCTCAAAATGTCGATTCTATTCTTCTACCTGCGCATCTTTACAGATTTCACAAAGAAGTTGCTTTGGGGAACTGTAGCGGTCAATGCCATTTTCGGAACGGCCTTTGTGCTTCTTGCCGTTTTTCAGTGCAGGCCTGTGAGCTACTTTTGGACTAAATGGGATGGCGAGCATCAGGGAACATGGTGAGTCTGTATCTCCATGGACATGACATGAAGGAAGGCTAACAAAGTCTCTTGTCAGTCTCAGCACAAACTCCCTCGGCTGGGCAAATGCCTCCATCAGCATTGGACTGGACTTGTGGATGCTCTCGATTCCGCTTTGGTGTCTGCGGAGCCTCACTCTTCACTGGAAGAAGAAGGCTGGTGTTGCGGCCATGTTTATCGTGGGAACATTGTGGGTAATCCAGGGATGAAGATGGCAATAAAAGCTAACTCTCCGAAGCGTCACCGTCGTAAGCGTGATCCGCCTTCAGTATTTGGTCAACCTCGGCTCGTCATCCAATCCCACATACGATCAGGTTGACGTGTCCATCTGGTCCACGGTGGAGATCAACGTCGGCATAATCTGCGCCTCGATGCCAGCACTCCGGCTGCTGCTGGTCCGCCTCTTCCCTGCCCTTGGCGGCTCTTCAGTCGACGCCAGCAAGTACCACAACAACGTGTACGCTGGCAACGGGGGCGAGGACGCTTACATACGGCGATCGAGGATGCTGCTCAGCAGCAATCAAGCGTGCGTCGAGCTGGCCTCGCGGGGCAACTCATGGGTCGGATTGAAGACGCAAGGGGGAATCGAGCTCAAGCGGACGTTTGACGTGCGTTACGGAGACGGCCAGAGCGATGAGGATAGTTTGTTCAGTCTTCGGGAGTTGAAGGGGAAGACTGTAGGTGTAAGAGGGACGAGGGCAGGGAGTACAAGTGATGTCTCTGTGGGGAAGGGATGGTCATGAGGATCTCGAGTCAACTGGATCTACTTGATGAGTATACTGCATTGTAATATTCTCTTCTGTTTCACTTGCAATTGATAGTGACGATGTTCTGGAATGCTATTCTGTTTCGCAGGTTGCATTCACCACCAACCTAGGTTCTTTGAAGAGAAGCGGAGAGGCTTCCCTGCCTTTTCAACTCAACTCAAGTTGAAGCTACTTTGCCATCTATTCAAGACTGACCTATCTCCATCCCGTCCTTTAACATCGTGTCCATAAGTGTATCTGTTTCTCGACAATAGGCACTTCAGCCCGGCTTACAGGCGAAACGCCAGCCTCTGATTGGCCAATTGCGCCTCGGCCATGCTCCGCTCTGACGATAGTTGCATCGACACCTCCACGCATGAACTCATCCCTTCCTCTGTTGATCTATAAGACTCGACCCCAGACTCTTAGATGCATGTGAGGTTGGAGTAGTGACAGTTCTCTCTCACTCATCTCTCATGCAGCACTAAACCCAGAACAATCCCCGCTGGATAGACTTGTGAGAAACTCCAAGTCTTGGGGATTCATCCATCCAGCCTCGCGCCATGGAGGAGAACCCTCGCCCGAGACAAGCCGCGTGCCTCGTCTGTCGCCGCAGCAAGATCAAATGCGAATGGACATCTATGAGGTCACGGTGTAGACGGTGTCTTCAGCTCGACACCGACTGCATCCGTCCAGAGTATCATCCGGGGCGCCAAAAGGGCATCAAGAAGCAAGCACAAGTTCCTACTTGGTCATCCGCTTGGTCGCCATGCTAACGTCTCACTCAAAGTAAGCGCACAGGGCTCGACAAGGCCCTGTATCAGATTGAACAGGTCATCAAGAGGGCCCGGTCTGCCACGAAGCAGAGTGCGGACGATGAACGGGTCTTGGCCCATCTACAGGGGCTCCTCAATGGCAGCAGAGTTGACAATGGCACGGATCAGGCACCGTCTCAGACGGCTGACCCGGTGAAGCAACCTCTATTAGCCGATGGCGAAGGTGAGGGTTCAGGTGCAGACGGAAACGAAGAAGAAGGTGATCGAGAACAGCGTGCGGCTTCTTCGTCCGATTTTGTTCAAGGCACCGAGGAAAGCTTGGCCATTGACGATGCGGAGAATCCCCTTCAACTTCTTGCCCGCGCATCCTATAACATCCAGTCGTCGCCAGAGTTGCGGCAGGGTTACTCGCCCCAGCAGCCACGTCCACCACTGACTTTCAGCTCTGACCAGCCGCGAGACGACGATGCGATCCAAGCCTTTTTCGCACCCGCGCCAGTGCATCTTGACATTGGAGACGACGTGGACCCTGTGTTGCTAGGCCTTGTATCCGAGGATGAGGCCGAGTCGTTGTTCAGCTTGTAAGAAAACTCGCAGTCGCCAACCGCATGGGGCATCTAGATCTAACTTGGATGTGTAGCTTTCATAGCAATCTTGCTCACACGAGGTGGGGTCTTGACCCCGAGATCTATACGAGTGCGTTTACAAGGTCAAGATCGGCGTTTCTCTATACGTCCATCATGGCCGTCTCGGCTCTCTTCATACCGTCAGCGGGCGCGCTGTCCAGACGACTTTCCAAGCATATCAAGGATCTGGCGCACCGTGTCATTGTCCGCCGCCACAAGTCGGTCGAGATTGTGCTAGCCTTTATGGTCAACGTTCCTTGGATGTTTCCGGGCCAGCACAGCACCGATGACGAGACGTGCTCATACGTGGCCATGGCCACCACGATCGCTACGGATCTATCTCTACACAAAGTCTTGGTCCCCACGCAGTCTCTGAGAACCGGATCAAGACAAGGCCTGGCTAGGGGAGACTGCCTTGATCCTCACGCGGCACTAGTGATGGATGGCTTTCCGGACATTGACCAGCGGTCAGAGCGAGGGAAGCGTCTTCTGCGCAATCGAGAACGATGCTGGATCTCGCTGTTTGTTCTCGAGAGAGGGTAAGTGGTGATGCTTTGGAGTCCTGAATATTACCATCTGACTGTTGTAGCATGTCCCTGGCGCGTGGCCGTCCCTTTTCAGTCCCAATGACACGGTCCTTGAAAGACTGTGATAACTGGCATCGATCCATCATTGCAGGTCCCCTCGACGGCCATATGCTCTCCATGGCCGTACTGCGTCGTGATCTGGTAGGTTTTCACTGACACCAGGCCCCAATCAAGCAAAGTCATGCGTATGCTCATATGATCTCAAAGGATGACCTATTTGCTACAGTCCGCGAGTTCTGTGACGGGTCTCATCGTGTTCCAAACGACGGACCCCAGATCGCCCAAACGTAAGCTTTCGCCGGCTCTACTAAGATCAAGAGACTAAGAATGGGCAGCATACAAGAAGCCATTGAGCGCTTCTTTGACCAATGGCACAATGAATGGGATTCTACGATAGGAAACGCACACGGTGGGTGCCCGCGTATCTCTGCCTCGGGAGTCGAAAGGAGAACGCGCTGACAGTGACGGTGTCGATGAGCAGACCGCCGACTTCCTCCGTACGTTGAGATTCTGGTGACGCACACCCGGCTGTCCATCTACGGTGGCGTCATCAACCACCCAACGGCGCCCCTCGAAGTACGGCGCTTCTTCCACACGGCGGGTTTCTCATCGGCGCTCAGCGTGATGCGTGCTGCGATTCAGGGCGAGTCACGCCTCAAGTCGATGCCAAACAACACGGCCATCATGATATCCTTTGCGGCCTGTTTCGCTCTGACACTGAGCGCGTACGCCGCCGACGGAACAGCCCTTGTGCCGGGCGTGCGCAACCTCATTCTCGAAACGGCGGCGGTGCTGGAGCGCATCGGTACCGTGACGAGGCACCGAAATGGCCTGTCGGTGCTGTATGGAAGGCATTTGCGCAAAATGGCCATGGCAACTGTAGAACAAGGCACGGCTACCAATCTTGGGGTAGCGGACAGGACGACTAGAGCCGCAAATCGGACGGCATCAAGAGCATCGAGAGCATTGACAGATGTCAAGGGCACTAATAGCTCCGCAGCAACTCTCATTCCCGAAGTTGAAGCAACGCCGGTAGTTTCTGCCACCAAAAATGGTTTCGGTCACCAGGATCAGAACCTGTGGCACGAGACGATCAACTTCTCCACCATGTCGGATGACCAAATTTCGCAGGTCCTCAACCAGTCAGGTCACATTTTTGACCCTGCATTCGGAGGTCTCTCCTGGGACGATATGAGCAACTTTGAATGGCTGTGCTGGCCCGAAGTTGGCATTTAACAGTTGGCGTTTAATCTGAAAGAATGAAGATGAAGCCATCACGACTCTTATCAGCTGGTGGGCAGATAAAGGCACCTCGATGATTATATAACCCAGTATGACCAATCACAGGCCACCTGGCAACCACCCCGCCAAAGCCGCAAGCGGCCATTCCCGTTGGTACCCCGCCAAAACCACCAAAACCACCAAAACCTCGAGGTGTGAGTCAACAGAGAAATCCTTGGAGAATCAGGTCACACGACGAGCCAACACGGACTGAATCGCTAGTCGTCCCAGCGATCCGAAACGAACAATCAAACGCCCTCCGCTGCAAAGTCGCAATGGCTAACATGGAGGCGTCTGAGCGTCTCGCGCTCATTCGCGAGAACCTCGCCGAGGTGCTCAACCCCGAGATTATCGAGAAGATCCTCAATGAGGGTGGAAACCCCAAGATCTACTGGGGTGAGCAGACAATCCGACGCCTCTCGGTACCAAGAAGAACTCCGCTAACAACTGTCCACCTTGGCCAGGCACCGCCACCACGGGTCGACCGCACTGCGGCTACTTTGTTCCCGCCATCAAAATCGCCCAGCTCCTCGCCGCCGGCTGCGAAATAACCATTCTGCTCGCCGACATTCACGGCTTCCTCGACAACCTCAAAGCGCCCATCGAACTCGTCCAGCACCGCTCCGAGTATTACCGCCTCACCATCGTCGCCATCCTCCAGGCCGTCGGCGTCCCCACCGACAAGCTCAAGTTCGTCCTCGGCAGCTCGTACCAGAAGAGCCCCGAATACATCATGGACGTCTACAAGATGTGCTCCGTCACGTCCGAGCACGATGCGAAGAAGGCTGGCGCCGAGGTCGTCAAGCAGACGGATAATGCGCCTCTCAGTGGCCTCCTCTACCCCATCCTGCAGGTCCTGGATGAGCAGTATCTCGATGTTGACGCGCAGTTTGGCGGTCTTGATCAGCGCAAGCTGTTTGCCGCCGCCAAGGAGTGGCTGCCCAAGCTTGGATACCGCCAGGTAAGAAGACAGTTTGATGCGCCTCTCTGGGCTATTGCTGACACGAACACCTTCTTAGCGCGCCCATCTCCTCAACCCCATGGTCCCCGGACTGCAGGGCGGCAAGATGAGCGCCAGTGACCCAGGTACGAGCGAGCCAGTGATCGATCGATTGATGCTCTTATGCGACCCCCACTGACAACGAGCAGACAGCAAGATCGACCTTCTCGACGCCCCCGAGGCCGTCACCAAGAAAATCCGAAAGGCCGTGGCCGCCCCCAAGGTGGTGGAGGAGAACGGCATCCTGGCCTTTGCCGAGTTCGTCCTCCTCCCTGCCGCAGCCCTGCAAGGCAAGCGGGAGTTCATCGTTGACCGTGAGCGCGATGGCCTCGAGCCTCTGGTCTACACCTCGATTGAGCAGATGCAAGAGGACTACCGTAATGATATCGTATGTGAATCTCTGGTGGCTCCGACGGCGCATCTTACTGACCGACAACCCAGCTCTCCCCCCAGATCCTCAAGCCCGCCGTGGCCAAGGCGATCAACGGGCTCCTGGCCCCGATCCAAGAGGCTTACCAAGCGTCATCAGAGTGGCAAGCGATTGCTCTCAAGGCTTACCCGCCGCCCCCACCACCCCCGAAGAAGGAGAAGAAGGTCAAGAACAGGGGCACGCGCTTCCCCGGGGCGGATAAAGATCTGCCCACACGGGACGGCAAGCCGGCAGAGGCCGACAAGGCGGCAGAGGGAGAGAAGCCCGCCGAGGCAGCCAAGGCAGAGTAGATGCACGTTTCAGGATGCACTAGATGAGACATGGGATACACAAAACAAAGCCATTGATTCTGAAGACGAATGAAAGCCTCCTACGCTTCTATGGAATGCAATCGTCATCCTACAATGCAGCCTTAATGATACTTTGGGTATCCCTGAGCCAGATCTCGCTGATCCACAAGTCAGCATCGGCGGCTTGGAGCACTTGCTCTAGTCACAACGGCTCATTTGATTATAGATCATCCATCTCGTTACTTATTCTCTTGTTCAGTTGAAGATTTGAGGCCTGAAACAATTGCCATAGCAATTTGAACGCCGCTCGGTAGTCATCAAAGTCACAGCTCGCGCTGCATGTAGATCTACACGCCGCATCAGATCGCACGCTAAGCGGAACCTCGGTCCGGAGCCAGATTTAGGTGCCGAATCCCACATCGTCATCCTTTGAGACCGAAAACCCGACTCCATCCAAGCAACAGTCGCGACGGGGTTCATGGCTCGCTCCTCTGTGCCTCCGTCTGCTCGCCCCGATCCCAATTCTCGCGACATGTCCAAGCTCTCCGCGTCGCTCAAGGCTCTCGTCAACGCGCCCTTTGCGCGCCCTGGGCCGCGACCGGTATCGAGCCATGTCCAGTCCGTCTTTGAGAGCATTTCCCGCGATGCGTCTCAGCGGAAGCTCGGCGTGAGGTCGTGGCTGGCAGTTTCGGTAAGACTGCCTGAATGGATCCCCGGCATCTCAATGACCATCTCTCCCCTAATACATGCTTCTAGACTGCTGCCACCTTTACTGTGAATGCGCCGAATGCCTTGCCGATCCTCCATCGCGTTGCAGCGTCGCAATTGCAGTCGAGCGGCTCCGAGGTCGAAATGGCAGAGTTTATCCGCGAGGTTGGGCTCAAGTGCATCAGCTTCAACGGCATCCCGAGAACCATCAACTGCCTCAATGCTTTCCATGCCTCGCTCCCACAGAACGTTGCCTCGCAGCTGTGCACGACGCCAAGTCGAAATCCCACGCCGCACAACATCCAAGATGCACTGGCACGCGGCCAGAAGCTCTGGGACAGCGTCTACCGGCCGTTTGAGGCGAAGCTATACGACAAGCTTGCGCTGGCGCACCCGGATCTTCCTGTTTACATCCTCGCCAGCCACTATTCAGCCCTTCTATCTGACCCAGCCACGAGCGAGCGCGGGTCGCTGGCGACTGTCGGCCGGGCGCTGACTTCGGTCGTGGCCATTTCGTGTCTACGCGCCCAGACGGGAGTTGGCCCGCAGGTCCTTTCCCACGTCTTTGGACTGAGAAAGGCTATCGAGGATGGCACCTATCGCGACGGTCTGGATGGCGAGAACGAAGAAGCCGTGGAATGGCTGGCAAGCGACGAGGGTAGCGAGTGGATCTTGAGGACTGTGGATAGAATCGTCGAGGCGCTCG
This sequence comes from Pseudonectria foliicola, assembly GCA_003693505.1. Taxonomy (NCBI): domain Eukaryota; kingdom Fungi; phylum Ascomycota; class Sordariomycetes; order Hypocreales; family Nectriaceae; genus Pseudonectria; species Pseudonectria foliicola. The sequence goes on from QUZD01000001.1 coordinate 349,935, forward strand.
GGGGAGCAAGCTTTGCCCAAGGGTCTAAGCTGTAGCGTGTGGATTTACTGAGCTGTGTACATACAAGGATCGTTTGAAGTAATAGAGCCTTTGGCTAGAATAAACTGGAATTTTGTGTAAGCTATAATCTCATTACGTGCACCATTCCCATCATCCTGGCTTGCGCTCTAGGTGGGACTCGCTAATAGCTTCAACGACTTCATGTACTTGTGTATTTCTATCCATCTATAAATTAGGACCACAGATACAGCGCCACAGAGAGAGTGTATAGCTCAGTACGGACATACCCAAGATATGACTACGGCATCATCCTTTGTGCTAGGTCTTGACGCGCAGTAGCTACTCGGAGCTGTCCAGGACTATTCTCGATGCAGCGCCGTGTTGTCACTCTCTTTCGGCTTGGGGACAAAGAGCCAGCTGATAGCCGTTGCACCCAAGAGAGCGCACAAAATAGGCTGCAGCACGCGCACGCCTGCGTGTGAAGCAATGAAGCCAGTGATGACTGGGAAGAGACTTCCTCCCAGCTGTGCAAACACAAACACGAATCCCAAAGCCGTAGAGTGGATCCGGGGCGAGAACAGCTTGGATCCGACCGTGACACCCTATCAAGGTTAGTACGCGATCAAGTTGTCCGATGCGAAGGGAGATGGGAGGAGTCATTACGGTTGCAAAGAACGGGCCCATGAAGAAGCCGAGGAAACTAATCGAGATGGATGCGGCGATGATGTTGGGCACTCTGTTTGGTGGTTAGTTGCTGCAGTGTATATGTTTCCCGTCACTTTCGGGACCCGGCCGGAATCAACTTACAGCCAGAACAACAGCTGGAGCGCAATGCTCAGGACGGCGAAGATGAAGATCATTCGACGGACACCCCATCTGTGCACAGGCTCAGCGAGAAGAAGCCTGCCAAGCAATGAACCTCCACTAAAGCCTGCAGGAACATAGCCCATCTTGGCCAGGTCTCCATTGCGGACTTGGACGAGGTACTCGACAACCCATCCGCTCGCTGTGAGTGTAGCACCCAGGAAGAAGAAGAAGAAGATGCTGAGAAACCATACACTACGTGTCTTGAGCGTCTCCTTGATCAATTGCGCGGCGCCTCCAGTGGTTGACTGTCCGGCAAGTTCCGTGGTATCCTCTTGACTGGTGGGAGACGCAGCATTGATGGCACCCTTGCGACTGAATACCAGACGAGGACGAAACGCAAGAAAGACCAAGGCCACGTTGGCAACGCCTAGACCCAAGGGGAAGCTGTAAAAGAGATACCACCGGGAAGTCTCCCCAGCCGACGCTACTCCCGTCGCCACAAAGGGGCCGCACAGGCAGCCGGCCATGTACATTGCGTGAATAAAGGCAAGCCAGCGATGGGAGCCCTTTATCCCAGCCACGAATGTGTTGCCGTGCGTATCTTGGTACGCCTGGCCCAGGCTGACGAGCCAGAAAGTGACGACGAAGCAGGGAAACGGCGGTCGCCACACCCGGAGAGCGTGCGCAATGACTTGCAGCACGGCGCCCAGCGCGAGCATGGAGCCGAGACTGAGGAATTGGCAAATGTGAGTGTTTGTGAGGGCAGCCGAGAGCCATCCCATGAAGTTTGCGCCGTAGCTGGACTCCGCCGTCAGTGATACATGGCTACAGCTACAGCTACAGCTACAGCTAAAGCTACAGCTTGCTTTCATTGTCCGATGCTTGGAGAGGAGACTGCCACATACACTGACGAGACTATCGCAGTGTTGACGCCATAGTCGCGAATGACATACGGAACTAGCGCGCCAATGCTACCGTCGTTGACGCCCGCGACAAAGAAGGAAAAGGCGGCACTGCAGATTCTAAAGAGATCTGCCCGGTCGATCTCGCCTTTTGCAGGGGGCTGTTCAGCGCCTACGTCCTGCAAGGGGTCTGGTGGAGTACCCTCTGCATAGTCGTGTAGCTCGTGGGCAGCCGGGGTTCTGGAAGGCTCGAGCTGTGTGGTGGTTATTGTAGACATTGCTGATGAGGATGCTGAATGGCGGTCGGTGAAGCCGCAAGGTGGGAGTGAGAATGAGAACGAGAACAAGGTGCCACTCAACTGTGAGGGGAACGTGGGGAGAGTTACGTGGGGATGATGGAGCTTGTATGTACAATACTACTTGTATGTGCTAACCAGAGGAATGATCGTCGATTTGGGATGCGAGCGTCTCCTTGTGACGACCATAGTCTGGCCTCACTTTACAACATCGTAGCAAATACGCTCCTTGGGAGGTTTCGGCATCATAAAGTTATTGTTGCCGTTCCGTGGGGTTCATTCTTGTAAGATTTCTGGGTCGCGTAAGCGCATAACGACTCTAATAAGGGAAGCGTAGGCATATCGTTGTAACCTTCTTCCATCTAAAGAACAAAATGTTTGCGTGTGGAAGAGCTGAAGCTGCATCGAGTGTCTGATGGATGGCTGCGGCGTTTCTCGGTATTGCCAACACTAAAGCGCTGCTCGTCTAGTAAAGCAAACATCTACATTCACAACTATTGAACCGGGCTTGGATCCCGATCACATCCACCAAGGAAGGCAAGTAAATACGCCATAGGGTAGCCAGCCTAGAAGTACGGAAGAGCCCGCAGACAAGAAGATTTTCCCTAACAAGAGACAAGGGTAAGAGTTTTCGGATCCATCTTGGATCTGGAGACCGGTGCCAGATCATCCACGGAGTGAGTAACTAGATACTTCCATCGCATCAGCCATCTCTATTGCCCCTTCACCAACTCCCCTAGCCCCGGACTATAGATAAGCTTAACCGGGCAGCCCACAAAAGTGCCACCAAACATGCAACCCAGAGGTATTCTAACCTCTTTACATGAGCCTGTCACGCCCGTCAGCAGAAATCCCTACATTGTGAGGAGTTGGGCCCTGCACCGACCAGCATCGGACGATCTCGCAAGGCCAGGGAACAATGTCGCCATAGCTCGTCAAACTCTGATGGCGTCTGGGCGTGACGGAGAGACCAACAAGAGCTACTGCTAGGCGGATCCTTGCCCCAAAAGGCCAGGAGCCAAGCTTCACATGGGGGCCTAATCGCAGGGTGCCTAGAAGTGGTTACATCGCCACCGTTGCCAGAGGCTTAGGGACCTGCCAAATGTGGCCCTAGAAGCAGTCGTATCACCGTTGGCATTGTTCTCGTCTCACGCATGTCGCGTCTCATTTGACTTTGCGTCACTTGCAGAAACGATGGCGCGAAAGAGACGAGACTAGACGCAGAGCCAGAGAGCCAGAGCCAGAGCCAGAGCCAGATGGATTGGGTGGAGAGGAAAGGAAAACAATAAGAATCGTGACGGGGGACCTCTGCCCAGAGTGCTTCCCGACACGCACGCAGAGATCGAAGGGCCATCTCTCACGGCTCCATCATGGCGGAATACCCAAAGACTCCGTTGCGGCAGACCGACGTCAAGGTCGGCAGCCGTAGCGATGATGAGCCAGTGGTGGGTGACAACGCAAGCACGATTGAAGCGCAGAGATACGAGTATTCCGAGGACCGCAAGATTGGCATCACCGGCTCCGTCTTTCTCATCCTGAACAAGATGATTGGCACTGGTAGTATGTCTCGCCCAAAACACGGCAGCACACGACGGCTCGTTTACTGACAGGTCGCCAACCACAGTCTTTTCCACTCCGTCCAGCATTTTCGCGGCAACGGGCTCTGTAGGAATCTCCATCATGCTCTGGGTCATTGGCGGCGTCCTGACCTTTTTCGGAATGAGCGTGTTTCTCGAGTTTGGTCTGGCGATCCCTCGATCTGGCGGCGAAAAGAACTATCTCGAGCGCGTCTACCGCCATCCGAAATACCTGGCCACCTGCGTGTTGGCTTCGCAGATGATCCTGCTCGGCTTCTCCTCCGGTAACGCGTTGGCCTTTGGGAGATATGTCCTACTTGCCTCGGGAAAAGAATCCCCTGATGGCTGGGCAGCCCGCGGCATCGCCATTGCTTGCATCACCTTTGCCGTCACTTTCCACGCCGTCCTGCCCAAGTGGGGGATCCGACTCTTCAACGTCCTCGGCATCTTCAAGGTGGTGGTCCTTCTCTTCATCGTATGTGCGGGCTTCGCCGCTCTTGCCGGCCGTCTTCGTATCGAGAACCCGCACAACTTTGACAACGCCTTTCGAATGGAGGATGGCGACGGCTACAGTGCTGGTGGCGTCTATGCCTACTCCAACGCGCTGCTCAACATCATCTATAGCTACAAGGGGTGGGAGAATGCAAACTATGTCCTGAGCGAGCTAAAGCACCCTCGCAAGACGCTCTCCGTCGCCGCTCCGCTGGCCATTGGCGGCGTTACGATCCTCTACGTGCTTGCCAACGTGGCCTACTTTGCTGCCATCCCCAAGTCTGACCTGGCCAAGTCGGAGGTCATCGTCGCTGGCCTCTTCTTCCGCAACATGTTTGGAGAGAGCGCTGCTGCACGGAGTCTCCCGGCTTTTGTCGCTCTCAGCAACATGGGAAACGTGCTGGCCGTCTCCTTTGCCCACGCGCGACTGAACCAAGAGCTGGCCAAAGAGGGAATGCTACCATTCAGCCGCTTCTGGGCGTCCAATAAGCCCTTTAATGCGCCGGCTACTTCGGTAGGTCTAGTTTTTACCCAAGCCCAACTTCTGTCAGGATTCGAGCTAACCGCCGTAGCTATTCCTTCATTGGATTGTGACAGTCATTGTCCTTGTGGCCCCCCCTGCAGGACCTGCATACAACTTCATCACCAACCTGTACGTTGAATCCTTTGCTCCCACCCACCAACACTGCTTGCTCATGCTTTTCCAGTTACACTTATCCGGGTGCTTGGATCAATGCTTTTGTCACGGCAGGTCTCGTGTACCTTCAGTGGACAAAGTCGGAGAACTGGACCTCGCCATGGCACACTTACTTGCCTATTTCGATTCTTTACTTTTTGACTAACATCTTCCTCGCGCTTGTGCCGTTCATCCCTCCCGAGGGCAACTGGAACGCAGATGGCTATCCCTACTACGTGTTCCCCGTCGTTGGTGTCGGAGTTCTACTACTTGGAGGCTTTTACTGGGCCATGTGGACAAAGGTTCTCCCTCGACTTGGCGGATACAAGGTCGTCGCCGATCGCACCTTTGACGAGCAAGGAGTCGAGGTCGTGCGATATCGCAAAGTGTCAGTTAAAGTAGACTAGTTCATGGATGAATGAGTGAAGGATCTCCTCGATGCGCGCATAATTGAGGTAATGAGGGGATTGTCAAACCATGAACCAACCACCTGCAGTTTGGGATGATTCCTTCCAGCCTTGTTCTGTTGCCAATGTGACGATGAATGACGATGCAACCGCTCGTGCAGCCCGGGCCGTATTCAATTGGCCTTTCACAGGATAGGCAAGACAATCCTCAGCTCATGGTTCTCAAACCAAGGTGAATTGGCTTTCTACAGGGCGCATGTGCCTACGTTTTGCCATATCCGAGGGATTCGGACAGCGCGAACTTGGGCATCGATCGTCCCGCTCCTCCACGGAGTTCACGGCCCCGCTCTGTATGGACGGCCCGATACCTAAATCTTTTGCCACGTGCAGGAGGATTGTTCCATTGGGATATAGATGTTTCCATATTTAGATAATCCCGTGGCGCATGAGAGGTCATATCTGTCTCTGAATGAAACAAACTAACCTGGTTGGTGCCGTCTGCCATGTTACAGACAGAGTCGTTCCTCTCCTTGCTGCGCGGGGATGCAAATCCCATCATCCTGTGTACGGCCGTGCAGAGATGTGATAAATACCGCCAGCTTGGACGGACAGTGGCTGAAGCTATGAGCCAAATCATCGACCAGCTCAGCCTCTTCTCATCCCCCCATCTCTCTTGAACATGTGGTCCACGCGCTTTTGTGTCTTGGCCGGCCTGGCAGCTAGCGCTCTCGGTTCCGTTATTCCCCGCCAAAACGCGGGAAAGCCCATGTAAGTCGAGTTGAACTTGAATTGCTCAGAAATATTGCTTTGCTAACGCTTCAGATAGTTTTGCGCACTACATGGTTGGTGCATCTCTAGCTAATCATCGCCAACAAAGCTAACATTTCTTGTCAAGGTTGGTGGAATCGACAAGGACCACGTTAGGCAAGATGTCGTCGATGCCAAAAACATGGGCATTGATGCCTTTGCAATCAACTTTGGTATAATATGTCTTCATTCAAGGTTCAAAGGCTCGAGTAACTAACACTCAGTTTAGATCAGTTTGCTGGCTGGTCCGAGTCAACGGTCGACTTTCTGTTTAACTCTGCGGACCAGGAGGGCTTCAAGATTTTCTTCTCATTTGACATGAGCGGCAGCTATTTCAAGAGCCCCGACGAGTATGCAGACTATCTCAAAAAGTACCTCGGCCGCCCATCCTACTTTTCACACAACGGTAGGAAATAATCTCATCCATCACATCGACATTAATGCTCACTTGAGTCCAGGCAAACCACTTGTCAGCACATTTGGCGTAAGTAACAACCTATATACATTAACTGAGAGCATGAGTTAAGATATTGACATGTTATTGCAGGGTGAAAAGGTTCCCATGGACCAGTGGAAGGGTTTGAGAAACAAGGTTGGCGACATTCTCATTATTCCGTCCTTCTATGAGGGCGCTGCATCCGAGAACTTTTTCGACCAGCACGGGGAGCTCGTAAGTCACCTTTGTTCTGCTGGTGTTGGTCATAGCTTCTAACTGAATAGGATGGCATCTTCAATTGGAATTCTTGGCCTCAAGTCGACGAAGGCAAGGTCCCCGTTCCTACTGCCCAGGATAAGACTTTCCAGACCGCCGCTAGGAACGCCAAGAAGCTCTTCATGATGGGCATGTCGCCTCTGCAGTTCAAGCACATGGACCAAGGTAACAACTGGTTCCGCCGCGGAGCTCAGAACCTGGAGCTCAGAATCGAGCAGCTGCTGGAGATGCAGCCCGACTTTATTGAGATCCAGACGTGGAACGATGCAGGCGAGAGTCACTACATGGGTCACACCTGGCCTGAAGCTTTGGGAGGTAACAAGGCCATTGAGGCGTACACAAAGGACTTTGACCATAGGGCCTACTCAGAAGTCTTTGGTCCTTTTATCCAGGGTTGGAAGCGCGGCGACAGAAACACTGCGGGCCTGGTGCCAATTAACAACAAGCCAGCCCAGGGTGCTTTCTGGCACCACAGTCTTCTTAAGGGTTCAGACTGTGGCAGTGACCCAATCGGAAAGCCCTCGGGTGTTGACAACGTCGAGGATGAAGTAACGGTGCGTACAAGTTCCAGCCAAGCTGAACAAAAATGTGTGAGCTGATATCTGGAAATCAGGGCATTGTATATGTTGCAAAGGGCCAGACTGGACTCTCTGTCGTTGGTCGCAGCGGTGACAAGGAACTCGGCAACCAAAAGCTGAAGGAGGGCTACAATAGGTTCACCTTTGGCGGCCTGACGACCGGAAAGGTAACGGTCGAGGTCCGCAACGGCGGCGAGAGGATCGCTGGAGGATCAGGACCTCTTGAGGTAAGTTACCGTGAAGCTGCGGGCCACGCTTTGCGCCAATATTGATCTCTCTATAGGTTTCCAATTCGGCCCCTTTGTGTAACTTCAACTACCAGGTTGTCGGTCTAGCGTGAGTCGAAAGCCGGGACAGTAGTTGAGATCTGGCATAGATGTTCCAACAGAGGGTCTGACTGGATGTTGTTGTATGGGGAATGGTGTCAGCTGTAAATATCTTGATGCCGGCGTGGGGTATCTTTACATTGGAGAATTTGTTTGGTCTTTTATCAACCCGTGAACTTTGCTCAATGTCTTCATAGACGGGTCATCTGCTTGGCCTATACGTAACATAACCATAACAAAAACAGGCATTGCATGATTGCTGCTTATAGGTATCCGAGATTCAATTGCCCGAGTTCTGCTTTTGTATATGCCTTCGCTAGTCAACGAATCATATCGGAGACACCAGAAACGAACTCATGCGGCATATATGATGCTACATTTGAGATCACTTCTGTTCGACTTGGTAATATCTCCACCTTTTGCTTTCTGCATCGTCTCAACTCTCTGATATCTCCCTCAGTCAATGTCATCACTACTGTTGTACGCCAGGCTAGACTGGCTGGTCTGGCATCTGTGCGATCACCTTCTACATAGTTCGAGGCTATGGTGATGCACAGAACCTGTTTCGGCCCTCCATTGCTTGCCAATTACCCATCCTCGTTCGATCTTCAGAATGGAGCCACTCAAGAGTCACGACTACAGCCTGCTTAGATGCGCTGAGCCAATCGAGCCGCGTCAGCAAAGATGCCAGTAAGCGGCAGTGCAGGGTTCTCCGGCGCTTCGCGAGGCGTAGTTTCCGCCAAGCCCCCTGTTTCTAGTGGTTGATCAAAGACGACGAAGCGGTTAGCGCAATCGGTCTGACTAGGAACTCCTCTATGGGGACATATAAAGACGGGGTAGCTCGCGACTTGTTGTCAGCCTGACGAGATCGGACGAGGGCGACAAGGGCACTCACGAGTATCAACGCAGGCTGACTGACCGATCAATACTACAATCATCAAATGTGAAACGGCGAGCGGTCATACCATATGGAGACGGTGCCGCTGAAGGATTGCACTAACCAGGGGGGGTGTAAGCAAGCAAGCAAGCAAGCAACAAAAGCGAAAAAGAGATGTAAATGCTCGCATTCACCATCTCCCCTTATGACAAGTTGTTCCATTGTATCTCCATTTTCTCTATAACCCACGCCATCATTTGCTCGCTCAGACTTCCCGCCGTTATCCCTACCCGACCAAGACTGAACGATTCTCTCATGTCCCGTGGGCGCTTGCACCATGTCGATGCCATCAACAAACCCTTTCGACTCGCCTGAGTCGCCGCCTTCATACACCAGCTCACCGCAGCTGTCTCAAGCACCATCCTTCACCGTCTCCCCCATCATCAACGCCAAACCAAGCATGGCTTCAGATGCCAGGATAGAGTCAACGCGGTGCGCTTGATGCCTTGACGCCCGATGCAATCGAACCACTTGCTAAACTACCTACAACAGCAGCACCCTGGTTGATCGAAACTCGCTGCCCGAAGTGGTAACACCCGAATCATCCATTCCCTGGAGCCAGGAGAGCTTCAATCGTCACAACAATGTCCCCGAAACACCTGCCAACTATGCCAGTCCCGGTCGTCCATCCCTCTTGGGCTACCCGAGGCCTTTACCACAGCAAATAAGCCCTGATCGCAACACGATTACCCCTATGAGCAGCTCCACGAGCCTGCAAGTACAAGCGACCGTCACGCCCCTACACCTTCTTCAGGACCAATCCGACACGGTGGATTGTCCATTCTGTCTACGTCAGACAGAGACCGAGGTGAGGAAACAAGCCTCCAAAGGAACACAGTAAGACAACCACTCTTGTCTCACATCAACTGCCGTCTGCTAACTCTGCTTAGCACCAAGGCTGCCATTCTCTTCGTTACCACTGGCGTCGGCGCCATTGCTCCCTACGCGTGGCATTGGTCTTCCAACATCCAACATTACTGCAAAAACTGCAACCGCAAACTGGCACAACGAGACCACGGCGCGACCGAGACTACAGTATACGGGACTCCGGCGCATCTCCGCCAGGCTTCGATATATCCGGCTGCCGAACTCGACCAAGCGGGGAGTACGTCAAAGGTAAGCAAAGAAAAGGAAGCGAAGAAGAAATGCGATAAACCCAAGGATAAGAAGAAGAGCAAAGAACTGGCCCAATGATCAACAAAGCCAATGACTGAGTGATTGGTGCAATAACCTATGATGGACTGGGTGCCTCGCTAGCAAAATAACTGCATTTGGAGACAGCTTGGCGCAGAGTTTTGGCGTTGACGGATCGAATTTTAAATGTCGGGGTAGCCGTCAATCGCGGCCATGTGAGTTTCCTTGTATGAGAATACTGCATTGCCTGGCGTATAATGAGTGTCAATTCAGCATAATACAAGTCTATTACTCTGACACAGCCTCTATCTATCGAGCGCATCTATTTCAGGGTAGGAGCCTCATCACCCATCAGACGCTTGTCTATCGGCGACTCTGCGCGGTTGCATTGATGCCATTCGTTGGCACGTCGTCAGAGGCCTCATCGGCACCAGCAGGACCCGCGGCAGCATCTGACGTGGCAAGCAGAGGTTCTCTTTCGGGGCTCTTCTTCCCCTGGCCAGGTGAGGCCATTCCATAGGAGGCGATGGTATAGACACCAAAGATTCCCATGGCTGCGCTGATGATGAGGGCCACGATACCACGGAAGGTGAAGCTGTAGCTCAAGTCAGCATAAAAGCATTCACTGCGTATACTGCGTATACTGCGTGTGGGAGGTTGATACGTACCCAGCCGGGAGGCGTGCCGGAGGCACATTCTCGCCCGTCAGGTCAAGAAGGTCGTGGGTGTTTGCCGCAGCATTGCCGGCCACGGGCACATTGGCCGCCTTGCAGGCATCGAGGTGGTTCTGCGGCAATTTGAGCGTCTTCTGCAGCTCAAGCGGCGCCTCGACAAAGGTGGCAATCAAGCCCGAGGAGACGTGCCACTCAATGTGGCAGTGAAACAGCCAAACGCCTGGTAATGAGTTAGCAAAAGATGAACCAAGCACGTATCTTGGTAGCACAACGTACCGGGATTGTTGGCCTTGAAACGAAGGACCATGTGTCCATTGCCCTCAACGACGAGTGTGTCGCGGCGCATGGGAGTCTGAGGGTAGTCTCCCAGAGATTCATTAAAGTGACCGGCATCCTCTTCGCTTCGCGTGATGGCCTGGAAATGGTGGCCGTGGATATGAAAAGGGTGTCGCCCGTCGTCATTGTTGTTGACGACAACCTGAACAATCTCGTCCTTTTCCAGGACAAACGTATGAGTATACTTGCCGTAGACCTGCGAGTTCGTGGCCAGTTCGCCGCTGGTCAGGACCGTATAAAGCGTCGGCACCTTGGGCGCACGGTAGGTGATGTCGTTGAAAAAGGCATAGTTGGCGCCGTCGCCTAGGTTATCCATGACCACATCCAGCTTGACGGTGTAGTCTGGCTCAGGCAACAGTTCCATCTCGTCATAGGGAACAAGATCCATGTCGTCAAACTCATTGAACTCGTCGACGAAGGCGGGTTTCGGTAGAGGCTTCGCCTCATCGTAGACGAGCCAGCCAGTGACGTTCCAATCCAGGTCGTCGGGCATGACGTCGAAGAGATCCTATACAAAGGCAGACATTAGAATCAAACTGCTCATGATGGATTCGAAGGGATGATCGTACCGTATCCATGCTTGCAACAATGGGGAAGTTGCCCTTTCTGTGGTCTTTAGTAGTGACCAAGACGCTGCATCGCTGTCCGGCCGAGAGGTAGACCGTGCTGGCCTCTGCTGGCTTGGTGTAGACACCATCAACCTCGACAATAGACATGTTGTGGCCTTCAATCCAGACATACTGGCCCGCAAAGGCTCCGATGTTGATGAGCCGCAGGAAATACGTCTTGCTCGTCTCGACCGGCACCTTGAGGTTCTGCGTCTCATTCATCAGGGCGGCTTGAGGAACCGGCTCAGCACCGGTGGGGTTGCCCTTGCTCATGAACTGAGGCAGAAGCACCTGCATTTCCTCATGGTACCAGTCGGAGAGCGTCAGCACGAGCTCCTCGTCATACTGGCCCTTGAATGGCGATTTGGGGTCATGGATGATGAGAGGGCCACGCAGGCCGTCGGGGTACTGGCTATGAGTGTGAGAGTGGTACCAATACGTGCCCGGCTGGTTAATCTATACATGACATGTCAGCACAACCATCTCGACGAGTGAACAAGGACATCGTACCGTGAAGTTGTAGACAAACGACCCGCCTGGCACGATGGGGCACTGGGAGACTTGCGACGGGCCATCCATGTGCGTAGACCCGTTCATCAGCAAGCCGTGGAAATGCAGCGACGTGCTCTGGTTGCCGAGCTGGTTGTGGGCGTGGATGAGGATGGTATCGCCCACGTTGGCCTCGATACGAGGGATGGGCCACTGGCCATTGATGCCAATGGTAGGGCGCTCATGGAGACCATCGGGATTGGCCCTGACCCAGCCAATGTTGAAGTCGTATGAGACGGTGGCCGCCAGCGTCGCCGGCACAAAGCAGCACGCAACGGCCGCGGCGATGCTGCGGGAGTGTCCAAGCATTGTGTGTGAGTATGGTGTTGGCCTCACGATGCTCAGAGCGCGCTTCCAAGAGTGAAGTGAAGAGTGAGACTTGACTAGTAGAAGAGGAGCAGCAACAGTAGCAGCAGCAGTAGCAGCAGCAGTAGCAGCAGCAGAAGCAGCAGCAGAAGCAGTAACAGAAGCAGCAGCGGCAGTATCAAGCTAAAAAGTTCAGGCGGCCCACCACAAGCGTCGTGAGGGACGAGATTGGTTCGCCACAGAGGGATCCAAGAAGTTGTGTGTGTGCCCCCGGCGGCTGAGTAGGGATTACGCCAAGGGAACCTTAGTAAGTAAGGAGCAACAAGACGGTGTGAGCCCCAAGCTCCTGTCTATGCTTAAAGGGAAAGACGCAGCTGTTCCCGGGGGAATCTTATCAATCTGATAATGCTGAAAATTTCCGAGTCTTGATCCCGGGGGGAGAGGCGGAGTTTGGGAACGCGTAGAGGCGAGCCGCCTACCTATGTAGATGGCTCGGGGCTGGCTGCTACTTCTCCTTGGCAACTTGTCTGCCTTGAAACGAATCGTCCTTGTGCGATCCAATCTCGCTTTCTCTTCCTTCGCAAGGAATTGCGGGATAATTTTCGTCGTCTCGAGGCCAAGGCTACCTTGGCTAGCTAGTGCCGGACTTTTTGGCACGGAGGAAAAGCCGCACTTTTTCGGTGGGCCGGGGGTCGGCTCACTCTATTCCAGTACTAGATTAGCCAGGCGCCAGGCGTGGACGCACACAACCATCAGATGACCCACGATCGCCTCAACGACGACTTTTATCTGATCTGCTGATTGATAGAGCAGCAGGATCACTCTCTCGCCTTCACCTTTATCCTGTCTCGTTCATTTCTCACAGACAAGACAGACAGACGGACAGACAGACTCCGAGGAGACAACGGAGCCTCTTCTATCCCCCCCCCGTGTAGCTGCTGCTTGCTCCCTCTCACCATGGCCCGCGAACTCTTCTCCGTCCCCGTCTTCGTCGTCGTGTTCCGCGAGACGCTCGAGACGGCCATCATCGTCTCTGTGCTACTGGCGTTCCTCAAGCAGACGCTCGACGGCTCACCGCGCGACGCCAAGGTCTACCAAGCTCTGCGCACGCAGGTAGGTAACGCCGGCCTCTTCCACGCTGGGCTTGGGCTTCTCTTTTTTTTTTTTTTCTTCTTCTTCTTCTTCTTCTTTGGTTGTAAATGTAACTGACAGTGCAAAACGCGTCAGGTCTGGCTGGGCACCGCCTTTGGCTTCCTGCTGTGCCTCGTCGCCTCGGGCATCATCATCGGCCTCTTCTACGGCCTGGGCACGGACGCCTGGGCGGACCATGAGTACTACTACGAGGCCGTCTTCTCCATGATCTCGGCCATCATCATCACCATCATGGGCGGCGCCCTGCTGCGCGTCGGCAGGATGCAGGACAAGTGGCGCTCCAAGCTGGCCAAGGCGATTGAGAACCCCGTCTCGACCCGCAACGGCGGCGGCGCCTGGTTCGCCAACATGTTTGAAAAGTACGCCATGTTCGTCCTGCCCTTTGTGACGGTGCTCCGCGAGGGCATCGAGGGCATCGTCTTCGTCGCCGGCGTCTCCTTTTCCGCACCCCTCTCCGCCGTGCCGCTGCCAGTCGTCTGCGGTCTGCTCCTCGGTGCGCTGGTGGGCTTTGCCATGTTCAAGTGAGTTCTTCCTTCTCTTGCCTCTCAATGACAACCCCTTCCTTGTCCCGCTGACATCTCGACTTTAAGGGGCGGTTCATCTGCCCGGCTGCAGAGCTTCCTCGTTGCGTCGACCTGCCTGCTGTACCTTGTCGCTGCCGGCCTCTTCTCGCGCGCCGTGTGGCTGGTTGAGCAGCAGCAGTGGAACAAGGTAGTGGGAGGCGACGCCGCAGAGCTCGGTGACGGCCCCGGGTCGTACGACATTGACAGGAGCATCTGGCACGTCAACGTAAGTTTGCCTGCCATGTGTTGAGAAGCTGAGAGACTAAACATCACCCCACAGTGCTGCAACCCCCAGCTCAACGGAGGTGGCGGCTGGGCCATCTTCAACGCCGTCCTGGGCTGGAACAACTCGGCCACGTACGGCTCCGTCATCGCTTACAATCTCTACTGGCTCTTTGTCATTGGGCAGTTCTCGGCAATGAGGTTCAAGGAGGACCACGGCCGCTGGCCTCTGATGAAGGCCAAGTCGCCGACCAAGGATGATGACGAGGACCGCTTGATTGAGGATGACCAGGCGAGGCAAGCGTCTGCCTAAACGATGCGTCCAGCTGCAGAGGAGAGTATATACGTGTTTCATCCCCGCATTTTCAGAGCTTGCATACCATGGAAGATAAAAGACTGTGTTGTAGAGTCCAGTACGCATGCATCAATGGTGGTTTAGAAGGGCCGCGCATGGCAAAGGTTGACCAGCTCCGTATGTGAAAGCAGTCACGGGCGAATGGATAAAGAAAAGACCCAATTTCCTAGTCAATATATGTATCGAGAAAGCCTTAAACCCCGTTTCCGTTTTTCCAATTGGTTCATGTACAAGACTTCTAACAACAGACAGAGGTAGCCAAGCAGCATGCCTCCACGCTTCTCCAAAAATAGGTAACACCACACGAGCCGAAATACTACTGCTGCTGCTGCTGCTGCTGCTGCTGCTGCCCCTAGGCTGGTGAGTCGCCAGCCAGCACATAAATGAACGGTTCGTTAGTTGGTGACTCCGGCTCCGGCTCCGGCTCCGGCTTCCACACTGCGCCGTCGCGCTGGCCTCTACTGGCATCTGTTCACATGATGAACGCTCAATAAACTATCGCAAGTCTCTGTGAGACAACCACATCGCAATCGCGCCGACTCCTCGGCAGCTCAGTCGTCCGAATGCTTCGCGCGCTTCTTGGCCCGTCGCGAGCCTCCTTCACTGGGCCGCTTGCCGCCGGGAGGGCCATGCTTGGCCTCGAAGCGCATCAGCTCCTCGGGCGCAATCTCGCTAATCTTCTTCTCGGGCTCCCATGTGGCCTCTGTGCGGCGGTAGCCGACCCATTGCACAAAGTACTTGGGTCGCTTGCCCTTGGGCGGCAGGGTACGCTTGAGCAGGCGGAAGACGTGGTAGATGTCGAGCCCGGTGGCTTCCTCGCGACCGCCCACCTGATCCCAGTACTTGTAGACAAGTTGGGGGACCTGCGTCTGGAGGCTCCATTCCGACTCCCACGTCGTGTCGCCGCCCTCCCACTTGACTAGAATGTCGACAGTGGCCAGCTCCTCATCTACACGGTGCTGTTCAAACGACTCAACCTCGAGCTCGCGAGACTCCCACGACGGGTTGGCGGGCTTGTCATTTTCGGCAGCAGCCGAGGTCCCTTGGGTCTCGGAGGGTGTCTCGGTGCTCCCGCCTTGCCCACTCGATTGCGGCCTGTCGTCTACATTCTCGTTGACGAAAGAGTTGGTGGGCTCCTCGTCGCCGCCTCTGTCGACATCCCCCTCGGCGCCGTCGACGCCATCGACCCTGTCGGAGCTATCGGCCTCGTTCGCCTCGTCCGCCTCGTCCGCCTCGTCTCCGGCGCCGTCCACCGAAGCTTCAGCCGGGTCGCGCTGGTCCGACTCAGCTTCCGGGTTGTGAATGGCGATTTGGATCTCGGTCTCGGTCCGTGTCTCGATTTCGGTCTCCGTCTCCGTCTCGATTCGGGTTTCGGTCTCGATTCTGGTTGTAGACTCCGTCTCGGTCTCCATCTCGATCCCCGTCTCCGTCTTGGTCACGCCATTCTTCTTGGATGGACGGTCGGCGAGAGCTAGCTTGCCCCTGGACTGCTGCGGCGACGTGGGCACGTCGTAGGGATCTGCGCCTAGGGAATAACAGCCATCAGTTCTCGGGTCCTGCGACACGGATGCGAGCTTGCGCCAGGGTTGCAAGGCTGCGAAGCTCCAAGCTGGGTGGTGTCGCAAATACCTGCTGATCGCGACGGTGACAGCATTGCGTCAGCGAGCAGAGCAGAGCAGAGCAGAGCAGAGCAGAGCAGAGCAGAGCAGAGCAGAGCAGAGCAGAGCAGAGCAGAGCAGAGCAGCGTCGGGGGATGTGCTCAAAGCTGCGCGCGCGCGAAGCGAAGGGAGCTTGGATAGCTTGGATAGCTTCTGGGTAAAACAAGCAGCGAGGTTCCGTCAAAGCAGATTGCGTCACTGCGTCACTCAAGCTGCTGGCGGCGTTGGCGGCGGTGGCTGCGATGACGATGTACGCGATTGAGACGCGTCTGGGTTAATTGAGGTTGCAGACGAGGCTCAGCTCAGGCAACGCCGCAACGCCGTAACGCCGCAAAGCCGCAACGCCGCAAAGCTGCCCGTTCTGCTTGGTCCTTGTCAGCCCCCCGCCACCACCGCCATAGCAATCCTTCCAGCTGTGGCTGTGGCGCATCGCCAATTGCCCAAAGCGGCAAGTAGAGCATTAGCAATGAATGGGCTCTGCCAGGCGACGACGACGTGGACAATGAGGATTCCGCCAACAGCCAACTCAAGTTCTCAAGTTACAGGTTAGTCTAGCTGACACGGACAAGATGTAAGAGGTACAAATTACACCGTCTCGTCTCGGTCCCAGTCACGCCGCGCGCTCGCTGCCATTCGCAACGTTACGAGTCAATGCTGTCCGGCTCACTCCGCCCGGTGGGTGGATCAACTGCCACGCAACGGGCGCCGTCGGCTTCATCGAGCATCGCATCGAGCATCGAGCATCGCATCGAGCATACGGTAACTACATGGCGAGACTCGTCAATCACAGCCTCCCCAGTTAGCATCGTGCCCATTGTGGCGACGGGGAGTCCAAGCCCAAGTCCAAGTCCAAGTCCAAGTCCAAGTCCAAGACCTATCGCATTTCGGGCAGGTCCATCTCGGAATAGCTGCACAGGCAGGTTGTCTGGTCGTCCAGGTTAGAACCAAACCACGCCAACTCTTCCCCCCTCCACCCTCGGGGACCTTGGCGAGGTCCTTTTGCAAAGCACGCTATTCTTCGTGATCGATGCCAGCCCTTGCCTCTTCACCACGACTAGGAAGCCAAAAGCCAATAAAGTCCCGATTAGCCCGCGGGATGACCAGGGGCCTCCAGCTAGCCGGCGCTACATGTCATGTCTTGGGGCTACGGCGAGGTCTGGAAGCGCAGGATCCGGAAGGTGCAGGTGTCCTCGGCTCACCGAGATGTGGTTGCGCAATTTCGTGGCATGATGGGGGAACCCAGGATGGGAACCCAGGATGGGAACCCAGGATGGGGGCAAGCAACGTGATGAAGAGTCTCGTGTTGGAGTTGGTTGGTGTTGGACGGTTGGTAGCGTCTAATCTGTACTGTACTGTAACTGCAGTCCAGCAGCTTGGCTCGCTTGGGCAATGTCGACGCATGCGTTGCTCAACGTAATCTGTAAAGGTTGTTGCTGATGACCCACATCGAAAGTCCATGATGGGGGTACTCTGTACAGATTAATCCGTGCTATTCGCAGATTGACTGCACGCACAATGCTAATGCTAAGGCTGCCCTGACCGCTGCTTCTTCCCGCCTCTTCTTCCATGTAGACATGTAGATGGGTGGTGAAGTTGGCCTGGATCCTAGAGGCGATCAATGTAACTCGGCGTGTCGCATTCACTCGCACCAGACATGGCCATGTCATGTGCGGCTCCAAGCGGCTCAAAAGCCAAAACATCTTCAGGCACTTGCAAAACGAGACGGACGCCATGCATGCCCGTGCCGCGACCGGGATCTCCCAAGGCAAAAACGCCCAGGGCGGGTGCTCGATAGAGTTTTGCAGACTTGTCCCCCCTGGGCATTCAAGCATTGGGTACGGTAAGGCATCTATTGTACATAGGGTTAATACTCTCTGCATGTACCTATGTAAGGGCTCCGTACAGAGTACTACTCCATGTATACTTGGAGGCAGCCTGGTAAGGAGGACCAGGCGGTGGGATCATTGGTGCCCGGACAGCCCACGCCGCCCATCCGGCCGGCAGCCGGGGATGGCGAAGAGGGAGCGGGAGGGAAGGTGAAGACGGATGGCAAGGGAAGAAGAAAAAAAAAAGAGGGTTTTCTGACAAGCCAGAGGCAACGCTAGGCCCTGGAACTAAACCCGGGAGGCCTTGGAGGCTTCACTTGAAGGAGGCGAGGCGTGGGGATGGCTTCGTAGCGCCGCGTCTGATTGGGCCGGCGGCGGGCCTTCTGCGATCACCTCAGATCGCGTCATCGGCCTGGTCGCCCACAGAGCGGAAACCATGACACATCCAAAGGCTCCAAAGGGCTCCAAAGGGCTCCAAAGGGCTCCAAAGGCTCCTTGGCTTGTCGGCATCGCCAGTTGGTGGCCAACATGGCCCCAAGAATGGCTCCAAAGATGGCCCAAGATGGTCCAGGATGGTCCAGGATGGGCCAGGGTTTCCCGTCTGCTTCCTGCTTCCTGCTTGCGGCCGGCCGTCTGCTCGGTGCTTCTCCCTCGCCCGCCAGCCGGCCCAACCATGAATGACACCAGGGGCAGAGCCTCTGACGATACCTGCTGTACTTGGGGGTGCAAGGAGACTTCTGGGTTGCTTCTAGACTCCCACGCGGCTCTACATGGTACAACACGGGGGTCCCACTGTATTTCAGTCTGCCGGCCCCCCAGTCCAAGGTCCAGATGGGATTCCATGTATAATAGAACCGGTAGCTCCCGTTGATTTTCATCTAGAGCTCAAGCCGGCCTCTCTAGAACTCGACTGGTTCTATCCTCTTCTTTTTCTTGTTCTTGTTCTTGTTCTTCCTTCTTCACTCTTCACCATCATCTTGTTGTTGCTTGCCTGCCCGTCTACTGGGCAAGGTTGAACCGCCGCCCCTTTACGTCTTACACGCCGATCACGACGACAACGACAAACGACAACGAGAACAACAAGGATAAAGGACAGCAGGAAAAACAGCACGATGGGCAAAGACCTCATCAACAAGGTCCCCGTGGACCATTCAGGCCACGAGTCGGACGGCGAGAGTGGTGCGCGCGCCTCCCCATCCCATTGCGATTCCTCACGCGACCTTGAACAAGAAAAAAAAGAGGAAGAAGAAGGGAAAAAAAAAAAAGAAACTCCCACTAACACACGCGACCAGGCCGATGGAGGACCGCCAGTGAAGCCAAGCGCCAGATTGGCGTCTTCAGCGCCTCCATGCTCATCTTCAACCGCATGATTGGCACTGGCATCTTCGCCACGCCCTCGACCATCCTCAAGCAGTCGGGCAGCGTCGGCCTCGCCCTCTTCATGTGGGTGTTTGGCTGGCTCATCGCCGCCGCCGGCATGGCCGTCTACCTCGAGTTCGGCACCGGCCTCCCCAAGAACGGCGGCGAGAAGAACTACCTCGAGTTTGTCTACCGCCGGCCCAAGTTCCTCGTCACCGGCATCTACACCGGCTACGTCCTCCTCCTCGCCTGGGCCTCGGGCAACTCGGTCGTCTTTGGCGAGTACATCCTCAACGCCGCCCACGTCGAGGTGACGCGCTGGAACCAGCGCGGCATCGGCCTGGCGTGCATCACCGCCGCCTTCCTCATCCACGGCTGCGCTCTCAAGTGGGGGATTCGTCTCCAGAACGTGCTGGGTATCATCAAGCTCATCGTCATCTTCATCATCATCATCACCGGCTTCGTCGCCCTCGGCGGCCACCTCAAGATTGACACCAAGCCCGACAACTTCACAAACGCCTTTGAGGGCACCGGCAACACGAGCGCCTACAGCATCGTCATGGCCCTCTACAACGTCATCTGGAGCTACGTCGGCTACAGCAACGCCAACTACGCCCTCAGCGAAACAAAGAACCCCGTCCGCACCCTCAAGTTCGCCTCCACCATTGCCATGAGCAGCATCTGCATCCTCTACATCCTCGTCAACATTGCCTACTTTGCCGCCATCCCCAAGGACGAGATCCTCGCCTCCAAGCGTCTCGCTGCCGCCCTGCTCTTCCGCAATGTCATGGGTGCCTCCGCCGAGCGGGCCATGTCCGTCTTCGTCGCCCTCTCCGCCTTTGGAAACGTCCTCAGTGTCATCTTCTCCCAGGGCCGCCTCGTCCAGGAGCTCGGCCGAGAAGGCATCCTGCCCTTTTCCCGATTCTGGGCCAGCAACCGACCCTTCAATGCCCCTCTCGCTGGTCTCCTCGAGCACTGGCTCATCTGCATCATTGTTATCCTGGCACCTCCCCCCGGTGATGCTTACAACTTTATCCTCAAGTACGTCTACTCTGGTCTCACCATTCCTCTCCGTGTCCGTCTAACCAATGTATCAGTCTCATCTCCTACCCACTGGCTATCATCAACGTTTTTGTTGGCGGTGGCCTCGCCTACGTGTACCTCAACCGCTCCGCGTACAACTGGGACCCCCCGATCAAGGCGACCCTCCCCGTGGCCCTCTTCTTCATGCTCAGCAACATCTACCTCGTGGTTGCACCCTTTGTCCCCCCCGCCACCGCCGCTCAAAACGTCTACCAAGACCTGCCATACTACATCCACTGCGTTGTTGGTTTCGGTATCCTCATCGCCGGCGCCTTCTACTGGCTGGTCTGGGCCGTCATCTTGCCCAAGATTGGCCGCTACGAACTTGTCCAGGAGACAGTTGTTGATGACATTGATGGCTGGGAAACCAACATTTTCATCAAGAAGCCTCTCCATTCATAGAGGAGGGGGGGGACTCACAGAAGACGCTCAACCGTCGCATAGTCGTTTTAACGCATAGCCTTGATTCTTAGACCGTTTTAATATCATAATACCACTGGTCACAAGAAGTATGTACACTCAACAGTACACTTCTGGCTCAAAATTTCTCTACATATGGCCGAATGTCAATCTCTTGCGTGAAGGCGGATCGATGCTGCGTATGCAACATCCAATATGTCTCGGCAATCTACAGATCACAGCCCCCTCCCCCTTCCCGGTTAGCCTGGATTCCCTGCATGCATGTAGACTACTGTAGGAGGTTCGGGGACTTGCCGCTTCGGGTTTAATCTTGCCATCCTCGGCCCCGTCATTGGCGGTTATCTGGCTGCTGCGTGGGATGTCGATGAGCCCGTCGATGATGGCATGGGCCACATGAACGCCCTGCGGTCCAAATTCTCGAGCCAGGGACTGTCCGAGACCTCGTAGGGCAAACTTGCCGGCTGCAAATGAGCCAAAGAGCGCGGATCCCTTGAGGGCCGCCGTCGCGCCCGTAATGATGAGAGACGGCGGGTGCGGAGACGTAGGCACCGAGTCGAGCAGCAGCGGCAGTGATTTCTGGGCAAACGTGAAGAATGCGCGGCTGCTGGGTTGTTAGAGCAGGGCAAGGCATCCGCATTCGCAAAACATGAGTTTCCATACACTGTACCGTCCAGACCTGCCTCTAGATCCTCGGGCTTAAGCTCCAAAAATGGCTTCCTGGCGAAACCGCCGCTCACGTTGTAGATGGCGGCGGCGAGACGGCTCCCTGGCATCTCGGCAGCAATCACCTCGAACGCAGAGTCGACATCTCTTTTGTTTGATACATCGGCTGTTACTCCAACGGCATGGCCGCCTTTCTTTCTTACCTCGTCAACAATGTCTTTGTAGCTTTCTGGACGTCGAGCAAGCAAGACAATGTTGTATTCGGCTGCGAATCGCAGTGCCACGGCGCGTCCTGAAAGGTGAGCTCACACTGGTCACTATATGAGACCCGGATATCGATTCTTACCCGTTCCTGAGCCAGTGCCAGCGACGATTACATGATAGGACTTGATTGCCATGGTGGTGGGTTCTTCAGTAACCAGTATCGCCAGACGATGAGAGGATGAAATGGACAAGGCCTCGATGGCTTGAAACTACCCCGCACAGCATAGATGAACCCCCCGTTGGTGTAAGAGAACGATGTGCTTTGCTTCGTACTGGCATGCTCCATATGACGTGATTGCTGACTTATTAGTCATTCAATCATCGGGCGCCCAAGTTAAGTACTCTGTAGAGAAAGGTATCATGGTTGTTGTCTTGGCCTAAGACTATTTTAGTATTGGTGCTTTGTTCTTTGTCCCAACCACGGACAAGAGCCAAGGCCGCATTTGTACATTGTTTCAGTTGCGCATTATCTTATCTCAGAGTATTTCGCATTTTCTCTCTAATGTGCAGTTGCATGAAGTCAAGCTCTGGTTCGGTGAAATACCCAGCGATATATCGGAAAGCCAAAGAGATTGAAATAGCCAATGGGGGATCATTCAGCATGTTGCAAGTGTCAAACGGCGTAGAGGACAAGGCCCATTTACGATGGTTCATTGAATGCCTCAAGTAGATGGCATTGCACTCATGAGGACGCCTCCTCTAGTGTTTCGGCTAATTCATGTTTATAGGCGAAAAGGAAAAGTTTCCCCAGTGAATCGTCTGTCCGCCTCTGAGGAAATCATGACATTGACGATGATGGTGATGATGTATTATACTCTGTCTAAAGCGCGGCTCTGTTCAGTGTCACTACTATAATCTGACGCAAGAACGAAGCAAAGAAGCAGTATCTTCGAACAACCGTACGTAAACGAGCATCTTGATGAACATGTACCCCTGATATGCTCGAAGCCACGCGTCTGAAGTAGACCGGTCAGGCCGGTCAGGCTTGCCACTCCATTGACCACTTGTCCAATGGAGAGATCTGTCTGATTTATCTATCATGTGTCCCTGAGCCATTGCTTCAGGTCAACAGGGGAAAATGGAAATACCAATCCTTGTTTGCCTGCAAGCCTACCCGAACTTATACTCCCATCAAGCAAGAGGCCCATTGTGCCGCAAGCGCGTCAGGTCAGTCCATGACATTGATTATGCGGCCGGTCGAATCTTGGTAGGGATGTCGAAGCTGTTTCGTAGAGTGAAGTGGAAAAGATTGCAGATTCTGGACAATTTTACCGATACTTTTTTTGAGGGCCATCTGATGTCCTAGCACAGCCATGCATCACAGCTTCTCCAACGTCGCTGGTCCGTTGAGGCCAGTCTGCCAAGCTAGCTCCTCTTACTGGTTTTCTTTCTCATACTCCCGTCTCCTCTATGAATAACCATTCGACTATCATCTCACCGTGTTCATCTCCGCGGTTTTATTTTCGGTAGCTTCTTAGGTCATGCTAGTGGATGCATTTCTTCGGGCGTCCCCCCCCTGAACACTTCCGCCGAAGATTTGCAAACGTACTTTCGAGATTGTGTGATGTAACAGTGTGTTGGTGAGATTAGACATTGCCTATAGGGACCACGGGAATCGAACTCTACAGTACTACGTTTGTTGCTAAGATAAGATGGGAGAGGATTACGGAACTCGGTGGGTGGGTTAACAATAAAATAAAATAACATCCTCGTGTGTACCTAGAGGTTATATGACGACGGAGAAGAACATGGAGCACATGGAGCACATAGATGATATGATGTACCGTAAAAGGGGATACTTGGGCATTACGCTAATTCTTTGATATCGTGGGCTGCTCATTTGGGGGTTCGGCAGCCTGTTGTGCTCATTTCCACCGGCCGGTGTTGTTGTGCATTCAAATGCGGGGTAGTTGATTGGTTCCCATCATGGATGGCCTCAGTTGCCATTGGAGGGGCGTTGTTACTCCGAGAGAGTTGCAGTATATTTGTACTATAACTGGACAGCTTCGAGAGCTGAGAGAAGACGGCCGAGGCGTTTATCCAAGTTGCAGCTGGACTTGTCTCCTGTAACAAGAAGCAGCCTCCGCGATGGGAGGGTCAACGTTAGGAGGCACGAGGCTAGGAGAGGGGATGAGGGATGAGTTGGGAGGGGTTGGGAGGGGCAGCATGTCAACAGCGTGGGGCAAGGTGGGCTGGTGGGGTCGTAAACAACAGCGCGAGCATGAATAATTTTGAGCAATTTGAACAACAATCTGCAGCTCTCTCTCTCTCTC
>QUZD01000001.1:374159-439779 GCA_003693505.1 Pseudonectria foliicola
TCAGTCAGTCAGCCAGTCAGTCAGATGCAGGTCATTCGCTGTGGCTACTGTAGGTGGACATGTACATACATACACATACATAGACTACATAGGTAGGTACAGTAGTACAGATTCCATGGCAGATGGGCCGGTCGGTATTGCTCGCACTCTTTCGCGCGCACGCTTGGCGCTACAGTATGCATGAATGCAGTCGAAAGCAAGATCGGCGCATCTGCGCATCGATGCATTCACCGCCGCGATTGTGCATGGATCCCGATGGCTTCTCAAGCGTACCGTACGGAGTACAGATTACATGTTGCCGAGTGGAATCTGTGCAATACATACATGGTACTCTGTACTCTGTACTCCGTACAGAATCAGCAAAGCAAACACGGGCCCGCGATGCGGTGAGTGAGACCCACAGCAACACCTGGTGCTCACCTCCACGATGGATGATGTTCTGCCTTTTGATTAGTTTGGCGCTGCATGGCTGGTTAGACAACGCACAGGCTACCGTGCATGAACTTCGCGTGGGGCTTTGTGACGAACATCCATGGCTGGTGGTGGGAAATAAAATACCTGCCTACAGTACAGAGAGAGAGAGAGAGAGAGTCAATATGGCAGACAGTCTAGACTAGACTAGATTGAGACTCGAAAGAGAGGGAGATTACTGCAGAGAGAGTGGGTGTGTGATGGAATGATAGAGTGGAAGAGTCAAAGAGGTAGTTCCTGAGCGCCTCTGCTGCAAGGCTACAACAAGGATCCGAGGTGTCTAGGTAGCTGAGGTATCCAATGCCACGTATCGCCAGGCAAAAGTTCTTTCTGAGTCTACCTACATACTGTACCAAATGTACCTAGGTAGGTAGGTAAGGTAGGTAGGTAGGTGGTAGGCAATCAACGTGGTACCACCCAAGCCCAGCCCAGCCCAGCCCAGCCTGATCCAGCCCAGCCAGATCCAGTCCAGTCAGATATCCCTCCAGCCAACTTGGCCAGCACAATACAGCCAAGCACAGCCAAGCACAGCATACTATGTACATGGCATAGCACAGCGCAGCACAGCACAAACTCGAGCATCTTCCTTTGCCTTCCCTCCTCCCCATCCCGCTCAAGGCGACGAGGCGGCTGAACCACCCGTTGCAAAGGCTCGCCACTAGCCATATGAGTGGTTAGCACCGCCGTCATGGCCAGGGATATCACGCCACTAGTCCCACATGGCCTGGAGCCCAAGCGCGGTTAAGAAAAAAAAAAGGAACAGGCGTGCAAGCAAGCAAGCAAGGCGTCAGTTTTGTCACCGCAGCGACGGGCAATGAATGGGCGGCAACGGGTCTCTGCGGGTGTGACTCGGCAACTGGGGCCTTTGGGGGCCTTTGGGACTAGCAAAGAAGGGTTTTCCTGGGTTGAGCTTTTCCTCCAGCTGACTAGCTGGGCCTGGCTGGCCTTGCTTGCTTGCTCAATTGCTTGCCTGCTTGCTTGCTCAATTGCTTGCCTGCTTGCTTGCTTGCCTGATTACTTGCTTGCTTGCTTGGAGCTCCAACCTACATACAAGGTCCCCCCAAAAGATCCGCCCGCCCATCAGCCATTGCATTCATTGCCTGTCCGACGTCCCTCTTGCGTCTTCCTCCAATCCTCAACTACGATACTCTCAAACTACAGTATCAACCCCGCCTCTCCGCCTCTCCGCCTCTCCCCTCCCTCCCTCCCAAGTCCCCTGCCATATCCATCGTCGATATGGGAAACGTGCTCTCGGTTTTCCCCTCTAGTGGCGGTGAGGAAGGCTTCACCAAGGCGCAAAAGGCCGCTCTCGAAAAGTCTCTTGCCGACAAGGAGGAGACCATTGCCATCCTCGAGCAGGACATTGCCAACAAGGAAAAGGACTACACAACCGTCTCCGAAGAGGTCAAGGAGCTCCGCCACAAGATCGAGGAGCTTGGCTCCCAGACCGACACCTCCCAGGAGGAGAGCCAGATCCGCATTGCTGCCCTGCAGAGCAAGCTCAAGAAGGATGTCGAGACGGCCGAGAAGGAGGCTGCTGCACGCACCGAGGAGCTCCAGGCTGCCAAGCAGGAGCTAAAGACCCTCGAGGACAAGCTCCAGGCCATTGAGCAGGAGAAGCAGGCCCTCGCCGACGAGCTGTCGGCCGTCAAGCAGCAGGTGACTGAAGCCCAGCAGGAGCGCGCCACTCTCGAGAGCTCTCTGCGAGACGAGATTGCCTCGCTCAACAAGCGTGTTGCCGAGACCGAGGGCAAACTCGGCGACGAGCTTGCTGCCGCCATCAAGTCCCTCGACGAGCAGAAGGCGGCCCTGGCCCAGACCGAAGAGAAGCACGGCGCCCTCCAAAAGACCCACGACCAACTCAAGGCCGACTCCGAAGCCGCCATTGCCGACGCCAAGAAGAACCTCGCCGAGTCACAAGAAAAGCTCAGCTCCCTGCAGCAAGCCCACGAACAATTGAAGTCGGCGACCGATGGCGAGCTGTCAGCGGCCAAGAGCGACCTGGCTGCCCAGCAGGACAAGGCGGCCGCCCTCGAGCAAGCAAACGAGGCTCTCAAGAAGGACTCGAGTGCCGAGTCCAAGGAGCTGCAGACCAAGTACGCCGCCCTCGAGGAGACGCACGAGTCCTTGAAGAAGGATTCGGCCGCCGAGGTCGCCGCTGCCAAGAAGGATGTTGCCGACTGGCAGGAGAAGCACCAGGCTCTCCAAGCCGCCCACGATGCCCTGGAAAAGGACATCCAGGCCGCCAAGCAGAGCCTCGCCGACGCCGTCGAGCAGAAGACGGCTGCCCTGAACAACCTCTCCAAGTCCGAGGAGACCCTGAAGAAGTCTCAGGAGGACCACACTGCCGAGGTTGAGAAGACCAAGCAGTCTGTTGCCGAGCTGGAGACCAAGGTCCAGGCTTCAACGGAAGAGATTGAGTCTCTCAAGAAGGAGCGTGACGAGCAGGCTGCCAAGCTCCAGTCCGCTACCGGCGACCAAGCGGCTCTGCAGGAGAAGCACGAGCAGGATGCTGCCAAGCTCAAGGCCGCCGAGGAGGAGCGCGACGCCGCCAAGAAGGCCCTCGAGGAGGAGTCGACCAAGCTCACCGATCTGCAGAAGCAGGTCGAGGCTGCCCAGACCAAGGCGACCAAGGCGGAGCAAGATCTCCAGTCTGCCGGTGACGTACGTCCCCCCCCCCCCCCCCCTGGAGTGCCTCTCCAGATACAAGTAAGCTAACAAACATGTAGGAGAAGAAGGATCTCGAGACCAAGCTAGCCGCTCTCGAGTCGGAAGCCAAGCAGTCCAAGGAGTCCGCGACGGAGCTCCAGTCGAAGCTCTCTTCCGCCGAGGAAGAGGGCAAGGCCGCCAAGGAGGCTGAAGCCGGCCTCAAGGCCAAGCTGGAGGAGGCTCAATCCGCTCTCACCAACGCTCAAGGCGAGACCAAGGCCGCCAAGGACGTCGAGGCTGACCTCAAGGCCCAGCTCGAGAAGGCCGAGGCCGAGAAGAAGGCCGCCAAGGACGCCGAGACTGCTCTGAACCAGAAGCTCGAGGAGGCTCTTGCTGCTGCTTCTGCGGCCGAGGCTGAGAACAAGGCCTCCAAGGATGCCGAGGCCGAGCTCAAGGCTCAGCTCGAAAAGGCTGAGACTGAGAAGAAGGCGGCCAAGGATGCCGAGGCCGACGTGGCCAAGAAGCTCGAGGAGGCTCTGGCTGCTCGCACCGCTGCCGAGACCGAGGCCAAGACGGTCAAGGACGCCGAGGCCAAGCTGAACAAGAAGCTCGAGATTACTCAGAGTGCCCTGACCGCATCCCAGACTGAGAGCAAGAAGGCTCACGAGGCCGAGACTGAGCTCAAGGCCAAGCTCGCCGAGGCTCAGGCTGCTGCCGCCGCCGCCGAGACGGACAAGAAGTCTGTCGAGGATGCCGGTGCCGCCCTCCAGAAGAAGCTCGACGAGGCCCAAGCCGCCGTTGCTGCTGCCGAGACGGACAAGACGGCGGCCAAGGACGCCGAGGCCGCCCTCAAGAAGCAGCTCGACGACGCAAAGGCCAGCGCCGAGAGCGAGAAGACGGCGGCCGCCGAGGCCCAGGCCAAGCTCGCCGCCGCCGAGGAGCAGAGCAAGGCCGCCCTCGAGGCGAGCAAGAAGCTCGAGGCCGAGCTCAAGGAGCTCAAGGACCAGGCGGGCAAGGGTACCGAGTCTGCCCCTGCGAAGGAGGCTGAGGCATAAACGTCGCTCATGACTTGAATGATCTATATACCCGGAGGAGTTTGCCATTCTAATCATGGGAACGAAAGAGCAGGCGTTCACGTCTCTGATGATGTCGATACCCACCATAGTTTTGATATGCCTAATTCTAGCTAACCTTAACGTCACTCGTTATTTCAAACCTCCCTCGGGCCTTTGCATGATCGTGACTTGCCTTTGTAACCTTGTTTGTCGGCCATGTTGTTTGTCGGCCATGTCAGCTACCAGCTGTTTCAACTCGAGCTACAAGATGCCCGAACATTCCCTGCGTGTAGCATCAGGTTAGTAAGGAGCTGAGCAGGAGCTTTAAAAGACGCACGAGGTGGACGAACAAGTCTTTTTTGCCTTTATGATGTTTTATCCCCCTGCAACTATGGTCAGCTGGATGATGCGAATAACTAGTGGGATGGCTGATTGGTCCCGTTCGACTGCTGCATGCCATGCTCGTGGGTTGTGATCGTCGGAGATCAGGATAGCGCCGCACCATCGCTTACAGCAAGTCTACTACGGTGGCACGGACACTTGTAACTTTGACCTTTCGTAGCTACATTGGCAGTTTTCGCTTAGGTCCGCACATTCTCAGCCGCGTCTGACGATGATGTCAGTCAAAGGCGTGCCCTGAGACGGATACTCCGCGGCATGCTACTACAAGCCGTTCTTGGAACAGATGGAGGAGGACCTGGCGCTTGCGATCAGCGGCGTCGAGACATGGAAATGTCAAAGTTGATGCTTTACGTATGAGACTAGCTGTCTACTTCGTCGCATCAGTCATCGTAGTGACTCTCTTAATTGACGTAATATGTAGAGAAGGAGAAACACAGAGCTTGTACGGCTCCGTAAGTACTTACTCTGGAGACTCTCAATCGGAGAATGATGGGCCTCCAAGGTACGAGACCAAGTAAGAGTTTTGAGAGAAGCTAGTTCATCCGTAATTACGTAGACTATAAGTCATCTTGATAGGTGGACGTGTCTGATTAGACGGGTCGCCATCCATATCCAGTTAGGTATTCGGATTGTTCATCTGTGTCGAGTGTGCAGATTGATTAAAAAGGATCAACACGGCCGCTATCACATGCCAAACTCATCGGTATACTGTCACATGGCTCTGATCAAATAAGAAACCTGGCTCTAGCCCCTTCATTTCCGGAGAACTCTGTCGACAATGAAGCAACTTATTACTGCACATTACCCTATAGACTTGGAAGCCAAGTGCTCGACGCGGCAAAATGGAACTGGGCATATAGGGTGAGAAGGAAAGGATGCAAGAAAATGCATTGAGACTTTAATACGCCTCGCCTGAACTGCAATAGAAGCGTTATCGGGTATACTGCCTCGAACAGAGCTATACCCCTTGGACTTGTGTTTCCAGAGTGTTGATAGCAAACTTGTTGTGGTGTTTGCTGATTTGTGCCTCAAACTTTGGTTCCAGAATCAACAGGCAACGCATGCAAATGCCGTAGTTGTCTACTCGACCAAGCATGCGCTACTCTTTCTCTACCAGGAAGCAGCAGGCCATGTCCTCTACTATTCCAGGATTACTCAATTGATTCAAAGAGGTTGGCATGGACGACTGCTCAGGTCGGCCGGTCCCTCCGTGGGTACCAAGGTTCAGGTGGAAGAAACCACCGCCGGGTTCGCGATGAGCCGGCGTAGGCAGTGGATGTGCGAAATCCAAATCCGTACTTAACAAGCGGATTAATTAGTGATTCATATAAGCATAGGCATATCCGACAACCATGTTTTTAACCTTGCCGAGTTACCGGTATGCCCGGTGGGCCATGGTTATACGAGCAATGGCACGTCCCTTGAGCCTGGAGTGATTCCTGATAAGGCCGCCTCTATTCGAATGCTTGCAACACCTTCCAAAATCCCCTGGCTAGAAGGCCATAGTAGACCTACTGTAATGTCCACTTGCTCAGTCCTCCAATGCAACGCTGGTCGGCTGTTGCCGAGCGCATGGGTTAGGCGAGACCAGACCATGGCGTTGCACATCCTCACTCATTCCCGTGGTGGATCGCACCAATCAACAGCGGGAGCCGTACGGTCGGCGCATTGATCAGCTTTCGTAAAAAATGCAT
This sequence comes from Pseudonectria foliicola, assembly GCA_003693505.1. Taxonomy (NCBI): domain Eukaryota; kingdom Fungi; phylum Ascomycota; class Sordariomycetes; order Hypocreales; family Nectriaceae; genus Pseudonectria; species Pseudonectria foliicola. Next base: position 380,431 of record QUZD01000001.1, read on the forward strand.
GCCATGGGAGATTCCACGCCGTTGGGCTTGCAGCAAGGAGCTCAGAGGGCATGGTGCCGAGTAGATCAGCGAATCCCGAGTAAGATCGTCGTTACAGCATGGCCTTGCAAGTGGGGTTGGACACACTTTCTTTACCCCTGACTACTTTCCGATAAACAACGTCGAGACGCTGTGATTGGTGGCAAGCCGACCGACGTCCCGGCGTGATGGACGAGTTTGAATCGAGTTAGTACGGGACATGAAGTTTGGACATTGCCATCTTCCCCTGGGAACACCTGCTGATGAGCTTGGGATCAATAGAGCAGGTCCGTTTGACAAGTCGCCCCATGCCCCTTTTCTTCTAGCGGCAGCACCATAGTAGAGAGCCAGAGCTAGGTACGGTATGCCGCAGCGTGTTGGGTGTATTAGTGCGAGCACGGTTGTCGTAGAGCGTATACCTAGCCGAAAACTGTCCATTTAGCTGCGATGCGCACGCAACTGTAGATCAACTAACGGACAGTATTGGAGAGAAGAATGAAGGCAATCGTGATTGCTCCGCCTCTTTTCCTCTCATGTTGTCATATGTTTCGCCAATGCTACTCAAATTCGTCCGCACTCTTTTCTTGGGTATCCCCATCGGCAATCGTTGGAACGGGCAAGTTGGGCTGAATGGATAGGTAGCTAGCTTCAGGGGAAATCGAAGGCGTCGGGAACCGATGCTGCTGCTTTATCCACCAATGGAGACTTTGACCTTGGTTTCAAGTGAATCAAGTCCAACGACAAGGTCAAGAAGATCACATATATAAATTGATAGATCCCATTTGACAAAGATTATCACTCACAGCACATCACTTCTACTTCCATCTCCAAGCTCCTCAACGGAACCTAATCAACCTTCTCCTCGCCAAGATGCATTTCCTCAGCGCTCTCGTGCCCCTTCTCGCGGCTGTTCCCAGTGTCATGGGATGCCTCGGCCACGCTGGTGGTGTCCCCAAGGCTACCGGCACCGTTACCAGCCGGGCCGTCATCGAGGTCCGCGCCGGCCAGGTCTTTGACGGAAAGTGGAAGCGCTACGACCGCGGTGCTGGAGCCTGCGGCAACCAGAAGGAGGGCGGTAAGAAGCATTCCAAACCCTTGTCAAGGAACACTCCAGCTAATCAATCTCACCAGGGTCCAAGGATGCCGTTTTCCTTCTGCACGAGGGTGCCACCCTGAAGAACGTCATCATCGGCAAGAACCAGGCCGAGGGTGTCCACTGCGATGGCCACTGCCGACTTGAGTTTGTCTGGTTCGAGGACGTCTGCGAGGATGCCATCTCCATCAAGAACGACAAGCCCGGCAAGGAGACCTGGATCGTCGGCGGTGGTGCTTACCACGCCAGCGACAAGGTACGTGCATCATAAACAGCACCTCAGCTGGTACCATGGTCCCCAGACAGCCAGCTCACAGAGAAAACAGGTTATCCAGCACAACGGCTGCGGTACCGTCAACGTCATCAACTACTACGTTGAGGACTATGGCAAGCTTTACCGCTCTTGCGGCAACGTAAGTCGACCACCTGACTCCCAGGATGGAGCAAGAAAACTGACAATGTCCTTGAACAGTGCAAGAAGCAGTGCAAGCGCAACGTCTTCATGGAGGGCGTCACTGCCAAGAACGGTGGTGAGCTCGTCGGCATCAACGCCAACTACAAGGACAGCGCCACTCTCAAGAACGTCTGCACCGACACCAAGACCCGCTGCCAGATGTACAACGGTTGCGCTGGTGGCTGCGAGCCCAAGAAGGCTGGCGTCTGCCGCGGTTAAACAGTACCCAGTTGCTCCACATAGACCTCTTGGTAAACATGGCCAGGTAGCCATAAGGGGATGGAGTCCTAGCTGAACCAAGTTGCTTCTCTTTTTCGTTTTCATGCAACGGTATCTGACTCGAGGAGCCATCGCAATGTCGCTTTTAAACATATAGATCGATCTCGCAGTTCGACTCAGGACGTATCATGGTCCTTTGAAAATATAATTAGCCTCTTAAGGCTTAATACCTTAAAATAGTGCTCCTTAGCCATGAAACCCGTCTCAATGCTACCCTCACTACACATTTGCTAGGCTCACCATTGCCTACATAGGATGGCAACCCTCGAGGCCTCATGCCGACAGCTTAGCAATGGAACGTTCGTCGAGTTTTATTCCTAGTTTGGCCTGATCAGGGGAGTTCATCCAGTGACGAGCCAGTATAAACCAAAGTGCGTTCGTTGTCATGACATGGGTAATGGGTATCCTTGTCATCTTACGCACCGTCAATATCAACCTCACGCGATGGATCAATGTTTGTTTAGAAACTCAGTGTTCGGGAATGAATACTCGTTCTCCCCACAAGCAAGCATAATCTGTTGATCCACTATGAAACCAGGACTCTAGATAAACACAGTTTTATAGCAATATGGGAGAAGAAGCTTCGAAGCAAATCGACTACCAGGGTCATTCCTTGATGAACGGAAATTCGGCCATACGATCCTCATCAGGACAATCCGAGAATAAAACTCACAAGAATGTACTCTATGTCAAAGCGCGTAGGAAAGAGAGATGGGAGACGGCAGCCGAGTGTCTCCCAGTCAATATTATCCATTCCCCGTAGTGCAAATACGTAGTCCCAATACTCTGGGCACCATCCCGCGCATTCCCAATCTAACATGGCAACAATCCGACCGTCGCGCACCATGATGTTTCGTGCAGCAATGTCTCCATGTGTAAACACAATAGGATAGTCGCCGCCAAGCTTGGATGTAATTTGGTTCCAGTACATTGATTCTTCTTGCTTTCGCTTTGGTGGCTGAACTAGCCAATCATGAAAATCGATGAGAGCCCCAAATGGCCCCCCCGAACGCGATATGATGCTGGGGACGATAACACCTCGCCCATCAAGGCGGGCAATGTGTATACCACCTAGAGCCTGCAGTTGGGCGATGTAGCCACTGAGTTCGGCCAGGATATCAGAGCGTTGGGCTGCCGTAAGAATAGGCCATGCCTGCTGCAGTGTCTGGCCCTCAATGAACTTCATGGTAATGCGGTCCCAGTCACTGTGGATAACCTCAGGTACTGGAATTGTGGTATGTTCTTTTACGAAATGCAATCCCAGCACCTCGTTCGGGACATCGCTGCCATCCAAGCCTTGCCGAGATGTTGTATATTTGGTGATGGCATCGCCATGTCGCACAATGTAACGGTTGTTACTCTTGTAGATGATCTCACCCTGGGGATAGGGGGCAGGCTGTCGCTCAGGTTGAGGTGAGTCGCCGTAAAGCGCCTTCAAACGATCCTGCCGCATCATCTCTCTCAAACGATCCAGCCCCTTCAGGGGCGCTGTCTTTGCTGATTCTCGGATGTCGTGCCTAGGTAGCAGCGGGACAGCCAAGCTGCTCACTATCTCTGGATGGCGATCGATAAGACTGTCGACAAAACTAGTATCCAGTTCGTTCTTGACGCCGTCGCGTGTAGCTAGGCGTTTAGCAAACCAGTGAATCAGATCTTTGCGCACCACTGTGCCACAGTATGATTCCTTTGATATCCACTTCAAAAGCTGGTTCTCGAGTTCCGTCGAAGGTTGCTTCAACAGAACAGGCGGTTGGTTGGCTGAGGTTGGCTCCATTCCAATAGTGCGTTATCAGCAGCCATACAAAGGACGAACGATGGGGTGTAACGTTCATCAAGTGAGTGCCAATGGACCCGAATTAGCAAGAATGACTCAAGTAACAGGTATCATATCGGGGTTCGAGGATACCATAATAAAGAGAGCATCCCTCTAAGGGAGCGATCACGACGTTCAATATACTCCGTATTTGCCTTTCGCGAGTCAACGGGAATTTCCTCTAGTCAGTGCGCCCTCGTACCTGAGGAACTCAGCATCATGGAGATGAATACAACATCCTCTACAAGTAGTGCTTACAGCTACTCATAGAGCCTTATAGCGCTGTTACAGGCACGTACGTAACCATAACCATATCGAGAACTCAAACTGTCACAGTAAGGAATTATCAAATTGTTCTCCTTTAATTAGAAATCAAGATGGAGCAGACATTCGATAAATATTCTACTTCCGTTCACACTAGAGAAGTGCTTAGTTATATATGTACAGTATAATGGGTACTTTAAAGTTCCGCCTCCCAACTCTGACCAATGATTGCGAACGTCTTGGTTGCCGGGCTGACAACGACCTTGCTGCACCCACTAGACAGACTGACGTTGTTAAACCTATCCTCAATCCAAGGAAAGTAATCAGGCTGAGAAGCCTGGCATACAACATCGTGGTCGAGTCCTTGGTAAAGTCTGTAGGTCGCGGTCGAGTCGGGGAAAGCCTGGCAAGTCTCATTGAAATCATCCTCGGCAAACTCTGCGTAAGTCAGAATATCCGCCTCGCCTTGGATAACGAGCATGGGAGCAGCCAGCTTGTGCGGCCCGACACCATTGTGTCGCTTCTGGTGGTCAACAACATCTGGGTGAGTGAGCCAAGAGGTGTTTTTGTAGAGCTCGTCCTGGGTAAGGTTGCCATAGAGAGCAAAGCCGGTGCGCAAGCATCCTTGGTCGGCAAGGGGAATGCGACTGAGTACAATGTCGGAAACGTAGTCCTCGACCTTGATGGAGGGAAAGAGGCGCGAGAGCGACTGGAGGAAGAAGATGGAGACAACATCGCCAACTGGCCCACCCTTGGCCCGACGGAAGGATTCTGGGATGAGTCGCAGGGGGCGAAGTGCGGGAGCCAGGGACACGGCACCCAAGAAACCACCAGTAGCCTTTCCAGGCTTGGCCTCGCGCTCAGCAGTGCGCCATGCGGTCAATCCACCCTCGCTATGTCCAACAACAACCCAGTCGTGTGTGATGCGCTTTCCTAGGGCAGCACGTGTGGCCTGCAGGCCAAAGCTGACATCGGCAGCGTGAAGGGCACCCGCCTCATACATGAACCCCTGGGGAATGTCGCTGCCCTGTCCGGCATAGTCGGGAGCAATGACTACATAGCCTTGCTGGACAAGGGCAAAAGCGCCCATCCAGTCGTAGTAAAGGGCACGGTGGTTTGATGGGGCACACTGGCGCGTGCCACCAGCAGTACCGTGGGCCCATACGAGCGTACGGAAAGGCTTGTCTTTGCCGAGCGGGTTGGAGTAGGGGGTGAGGACGAAGCCTGTTGCCGGGATGGGATTTCCATCAATGTCTTCGGTGGCGTAGAAGAAGCGAGACAGAGATACTCCGCCAGGAACAGTCCACCTTCTGGAGGCTTCGTTGGACGGCACGTCCTCCCACTTGATAAGGTCGCCCGCAGCATAGGAGGAGAAGTTGGACGGGGTTGAGTAGAAGGGGTCGACGGAAACGTTCTGGTTCACCCATCGCCTGGCCTCAACCGCGAGGTTTTGGCGATAATTAAGTTGGCATGCGACGTCGCATTTAGTAGAGTCCTGGGCGTACACCCCGAGTATCGGGGCGGACAGCCCAAGAAGCTCCAGAACAAAGATTTTGAGAAGCATTTCTAACGAAGGAAATGCGGTTGAGATTGAGCTTGATTGTACTGTAGGATCTCCGAGGTCAGCAAGATGACGGTCGGGGATGACAGTCCACTTCTATATCAACTCCTCGGAAGCTGATGAGTCCAAGCTCAATTAAAGTTTATTGCAACTAACATGATGCCACCAAGTACCGGTTCCCTTGCCGACCCGCGGGTATTCTGTAGCTCACAACGATCGAGTCAGGTCTGGTCTAGATTAGTTGCTTTGATTAAGGTACAGTAGGGATAGGGAGTCTCTGCTTGGAAGGCTAGGCTTAGGCTGGGTTTACCGCTGGACGGATTACCCCGCAAACCACGTTAACCGAGAGCCTGGCAGGGTTCTAGTCTAGTAGCTAGCCGAGGAGGCTTTCACCGAGGTACTACGGAGTACGTATTACTGTATTACATGGTACATGTATAACGTCAACTGCACTATTGCTGTACTATGTACTATGTACTATCACAGTATGCCCAGTCCCGTGGTGGGGTAGTGACGCGCAACCGTTGCAGCCACACTCTAAACACTCTAATCTGTACTACCTAGTAATAGACCATGGTCTGGACAGCATGGAAGCGTGGACAATGTGGTTAAGCCTATTTCGCACACGCGCTGCTACATAGTCTGGGGTGTACTGAAGATGCTGTATCATACGGATGCTAATCGTTCGGTACCCGAAGCGTCCAAAGACCCGAAGGGTTCCAACTCCAACGTGACAATCACCTCGCTACCCCTTCATCGTGACCTAATGTCGGCAGTGACTTCCGGCATCAAAAGCAACCCTGGCAGGGCAATCTTTACCATTTTAATACAGCAATTTCAACATAAAAGGTTAATGACAACCATGCTTTGCCACATATCCTATTCGCAGCTCCCCTTGTAGTCTTTCTCCTTCCCGCTAGTACGAGGCACTAGTTCAAGACAGACAATGGCAGGCTTGACCTTTCTTCTTCTCTTGATTCAGCTTTGCCTTATCCGGGTAGCCCATGCTCTACAATGTACCCCGAAAGACTTCAAGATCGAACCTCGGTTGGTTCCCGGCACGAAGCTGCTCTCGATAACTGCTACCCCGGTTCAAAACTTTACTCTCCCGGAAGCCGAAAAACTGAGCACGAATTCTTTCTTTAGTCCTTCGACAAGCAACTTATCCTTCTGCAATGTTACGTATACCTACACTCACCCTGGATATGACAACGAGGTTCATGTCACCATCTATCTCCCTCCAGCCTCCCACTGGAACGGGAGGTTCCAGGGTACAGGTGGAGGAGGCTTCCTCGCCGGAATGGGGGCGCTTGCCCTGGCTCCAGCTGTCTCTAGGGGCTATGCTGCTGCCTCAACAGATGCTGGGCTCTACTATCACGAACCTCTAGAGAGGTGGGGTAATCCAGCTACTTGGGCTCTGCTCTCTCCTCATAACGTCAACCTGCACCACACCCGCAACTTTGGTTCTGTTGCCATTGAAGACATGACCCGCATTGGGAAAGCCATCACCACTCTCTACTATGGCAAGCCACCAAAGAAGTCGTACTTCAATGGATGCTCCAATGGTGGTCGACAAGGACTTATGCTAGCTCAGCGTGCCCCGACCCTCTACGATGGAATCCTTGCCCAGGCTCCTGCTGCCGACATCGGTGCTGTCTGTACAGCCGACTACTGGCCGCAAAAGTTCATGCAGATGCACAACATCTTCCCGCAACCCTGCGAGATTGCCTTCCTCACTGCTGCTGCGATCAAAGCGTGCGACCCCCAAGATGGAGTTACAGACGGTATTATATCTAATCCACACCTATGCGACTTTGACCCGTCTCCGCTTATCAACAGCACCATTCCATGTCCCGGGCACCCAAAGTCAGAAACCACCCTCTCCGCTGGCGCTGTCAAGGTAGCCCAGGCGGTTTGGGGAACTATTTATTCTCCAACGGGAGACGAGCTCTTTCCCGGCTACGCGCATGAAGCCTCGTTGGCTGTGGTTGCCAACACAACCTGTAACTATACCGCCACCAAGACTAGTTGCACCGAGGCGCCCTGGCCGACCGCCTCGGGCTGGGTTCAAAACTTTTTACTCAAAACGCCCCAGACCTCAACCTCTAACCCTTCTCTCCTCTCGTATGCCGAGTTCAGTGATCTTTTCCAGCAGACCATACGAGAATATACCTCGTTGACGTCCTCTATTTCCACTGATCTCTCTCAGTTTGCCAGAGCCGGAGGAAAGATGATTACGTGGCACGGCCTTGCAGATGAGATGATAGCGCCCAATCATACCCGTGACTATTATAAGGATGTTCTTGGCCACTTTGTGTCCCACAAGGCCGCTTACGCTCCAGGTTCATCTTCGTCAGGCCCCAAAAATCTCACAGATTTCTACCGCTATTACTCCCTTCCCGGTGTTGCGCACTGTTCTGGTGGACAGGCTCCCCACCCTGGAACTCCCTATGATTCTACGGGTGCTCTTGACCAACTGGTGGCGTGGGTGGAAGAGGGTGTGGCGCCGGATGTGCTGCATGGTGTTAGTGACCCCCGAAAGGGTGAGGATGGAAAAACGGAGAGGATTCGAAGGCCGCTTTGTATGTGGCCTCAGACGGCTGTTTGGAAAGGCAGTGATAATGATGACTGGCGTCAAGAGCAAGGATGGGTCTGCGAAGGATCTGTGGAGTAGTGGCTCGTTATAGCTCCTTCTCTGTCGCGTATGTATGCTTCCATTGCCTACTTCTTATTGGGATAGAACGAGATCATCTCTCTTCGTGTCAAATGTCGTGACCGTCACTTATTGAACGACTTTCCATGACTCCATCAACTGAATGCTATAGGCAATATGTATGTCATAGGCTTATCTACCACACCAACCCATACAATATAATCTGCCACATATAGAAACCTATGACCGGCATTACGAGACCTTGTCCGTGGTTTAGACATGTCACAAACAGCTCCCTTCCCTTGCATTCAAAGACCATTCAACTGTTTCTGAGCTTCCATCACCTCCCCTTCCGATACAAAGTCCAACTGTGAACTTGATTAGCAATACTGAGGGTAGTCAGTAAGCGGATAGAACTAACCATGACCACGTTAGGATTACGCCCATGCTTCTCCACACAGATGTCTGTCTGCTTCTTGATATTTTCGATCGAATTAGTCTCTGCGGCAGAGTCCTGGGCAGGAACGAGCACGTCATCGATTCCAAAGACCTCTTCGTTTAGGTTGTGGTTGGCAAAGATCATCCGGTTGTCCGCGCTATCCCCAGCCTTGGGCCGGTCAACATCGCAGTTGAAGAAGTTGTCTTCGGTAGTGCTAAAGGGTGTTTCCACATAATAATCATACTGAGGAAGGATATAGGGAATCTTTCCAGTATCTGCATTGTAGTCTATCACCACAGTAGTCAGTTCCAAGTCTTCCTCAACACAAAGTATCGTCTCGCTCGCCACCAACGAGCCCTCTCGTATGCCATCGAGACAAGCAGCATCCTTCTTACCCATAAACACGACAAGTCTCTTGCCAGAATCAATGAGTTCGCCAAGGGTCGGCCACTGGTCCTTGTTCAAACGTTCCTTTGGTGCAAAGGCGTACTTATCGGCGCCAGTAGATTCGAAATGAGGCTTGAACTCCTCTATCCGAACATTGTCATCACCATTAGTAATGAGAAGCGTGACTACCTCCCGGGGGTGTCCGTCTAGCCACTTCTTGATGGAGTTGATGATCTCAGAAAATGCACCTGCGTTGAGCAGCGCGCAGTCCGAATGGCATTGGCGGATCTCCTTGTCCTCAATATGTACCTGTGTCGTAAAGTACCTGATGCCCATGTCCATGCTTGCCTCAGGGTACTTGAACTGATTATGCGTCGGTAGTTTACCGACAAAAGCAGCATTATGAGCCGCAGCGAAGGTGATGTCGCTGTATTTGCGACCGCAGAACTCGGTGAAACCATTGCAGGCATCTTCGGCTAGGACGCCAGCGACCAGCGCTAGGGTTGCTATTTCGAAAAGACGCATGTTGGACAGAATTATTAGGAAATGAAAACAGAAAAATTAATATGTTGGGAATGGTAGGGCCAGCCTTGATAGAAGAAATGGTAGACACGAGCTTTCTACAGCAGCCTTGGGGAGTAGAGATCAGTACCTTATATGGATGGGAAACACCGCATCCCGACGGATTACATTCCTTGACCCCGTTTCAAACATCCGCTCAAACACGCGAGAATACGCGCCGGACTCCGACGCTGGGTCTAGGCCAAGGGGCTAGGGTCTTTTGAACCCCTGTCATTAGTGCTCTTGATGCTCTTTATTGGGTCAATTACTCCCAAACACTCTATCCTGCAGCGCCTAGAGTCAGCCCTGCCTTGTCAACGTCTGGACGCCACTTGATGCCTCCGTCTTGGCGACAACACGCATGGTGGACATTTAGTCCATTTACGCAAGGAACTCTGACGAAACACCTTGCTCAGGAGCCCTTGTGGTCATCTGAGGGCTACGTGAGATAGGGTGCAGGCTCACCAAGGCTCACTGGGCGAGAGACACAAGGATGATATTTCGGCGAATTGCGTACCCAGCCCCGGGGATTCAAGACCGAGCGCAATTCTAACTGTCGTGGCTCTACTGCTTCTGATCCACTCCTTGCCAAAGAGAAATGTCGCGTAACGCTATTTCGCCTCAATTGAATCCTAATTTGCGAATGCGCCTCTTGTTTGACTCGCCCGCCTTTATCTCTCGAATAAAGGGATCCGCGACCGCCTTCTCTCTCCCACCCCAGAAGTAGATTCTAGCTTTCCCTAAATAATCCCGGGCAGCATCTTCTTCTCTTGATTTCTCAAGTATATCTTATTTTATTGAAACACTTCCGGTATGCGACACAACATGCCTAGCTCCTTTTTATCATCATAACTGAAAAGAATCGCCTGGGTTCCCAATATTGTCGCATACATGCGATAGCAGGCGCTATCAGATCGATGGGTTCTTCTGTTTTCTTCTCTGCCTTTCCGTAGTAGGAAACCATGTCTGCAATCGCATGCCATATTTTAGTATCCACTCTCTGACACCAGAGGACCACTCCTCCGCTGTCTTATAGAAGCGGCTAGGGTGGCTCGATAATGCCCTGGGTACATTCAGCACACGTATGCTCGCAGTAGATAAGATGTACAAAGTGGATCTCTGCCAAAGAAGTGTCCCGGCCATCTGTAGTTCTGTTTGCTGTGCCCTCCTGTGAAAGCACCTTGAGAGGGAGGTTGATCATTTAAATTGTGTTGATCATGCAATGGTTAGCTAAAGACCTGCCAGCCGCTCTATAGAAGCCATCCCAATTTTCTATCAATGAGCTCGTTCAGGTGAAAGTCAACCCAGAAAACTGCAACATACAGTATCTCTCCAGTGTGGTCTGAGTCGGGGTCGGATCCAGAAGGCTCAGATCCTGGCGCTATCGAGACAATCCAACCTACTGGACACATTGAAAGAGTTACCTTTTCAGGCATGGTAATTTGGCTCCTCCGTCACCAGCTACTATAGAAACATGTATCTTGTTCCTGACACTATCCGTGGTGCAAAGCTGGTTTGTCTTATCTAGCTTTCCTTTGGTACCTAGCAAGAGAAACTTAGTGAAGGATTATATGACTCGCATATTGGGAGGATCAGATGGACTAAACTCCTTCTGATATCCTCCTCTTCGCAGTTGAAATTATCTGTTCTATCTGAGCCTATGCACTCACTCATCTTGGATCTCTGAGTCTCTATCGTAGAATATCTGGCTGTCTTTTCTGAGCTCCTTGCGTACAATATCAGAAATAATCGCGCTTTGGTCACTGTTGAAGCCTCTTTGCTAAGCCAGTACGAGTATCTTTATCGTAAATGGTTAGTTATATCGGAGGACCAGAATTTTTATGACTTGCATTGCGATGAGAAAGAATAATCCAGAATCAGGCGTTAGAAGTGACAGCAGGAAGGTGATAATATCAGGAGCCAAACAATGCCTTGAGATCGTTTCTCTAACTTCAAGGACAAAGCAACCTAGTAGGATAACTCACAGCTCCTGCTACCGTGATACCCGTATAAAAATAGAGTTGATGATTTTGAACCCTAGATCAGCGGGGCGTTACTCACCAATGGTGGAAGGCATCAACAACGGCATCCCCGGCGCCAAAAAAAACAAACTTGATGGGTATAGGCAGGCCAAGCTTTTGACCACTTCTCTCGACGATCCTGATGGGGAAAAATGAAGGGCAGCAGAGGAATTGGTGGTATATATGTTGCGAAATAGCCACATGTAAAAGGCTTATCACAATTCGGCCAGCGGACTACCGCCGGCTCTAGGAGACGTGATCAAAGAGAAGGGGTTTCGGGATGCCGACCATAGATTAGGAACTTTTGGTGAGCTGTACAGGTAAGGCACGGTTCGATGGTATTCGGAGCACAATGTAGAATACTTGACTCGATCGTTGGCTGAGGAACGTCTGATTTGCGCTACTCTGTCAGAAACAGAAATGTATAGTGGAGTAAGCAGAATTTCCTAAAGACTCTCAACCCTCTATACCTGGCTACATTTGCCAGAAAGAAACTATCCGAGAGTTTACCGTTTGCCCACGGCAGTTGATCTGTGGCTTCAGACAGCTTATTTTGTGGGGGATCAGAACCAATTGTTCGAAAAGAAATATGATCTATTTTCGAGATGGAATTAGATGGAAGACATCTGTTCACGCAAGACTTGTAAACGGGTGATATCCCGGTTCCCCCTCTTGTACAGGCCTGCACTGACCCACGAGGAATGGAGACTTCTCTTGACTCATGAGTGCTCATCAATCACTGATTTCGATCTTTCCCGCAACGCCTCATCAGGAAGCCCCTTGACGCACAAGTAAACTTCTTTCCTCACAACAGTAAGATATATACCGCCTGTTCTCGACTGCACAAGCATTCATTTGCTTCAAAAGATTTACGATGTGTCAAGGTATAGACATTGGTGTTTAACATGCCAAGGGTTCAGATTTTTCAAGGCTCTACAATATGAGGGCCTGAGTTGAGTTCGATAAACTAACCCCAGTTTGTGTCGTGGACCCTTAATTGTTACGGAGAATCAAAGGCTCTAACAGAAAGGGTTGCTCTGTTTCATTAAGATGTATTAGTACTATGTAAGTGATATATACTTAATGAAAGAATTATTTTTCAGGTCATCAAGAAAAGCAACTTAAATTTCGAATCTGCATAAGTGACTGAAACAGCCCGACTGAGATCAATCGAATAATAGATAGCCCTGTCGATTTCCTCCCATAATGACAATCCAGCTCAGTCGATCAAGCCCCCGAAGTCATAGTCGGTTCTCCAGTAGTGGGGTGAATGGCAGGATCAACCGTAGTATTGGCGGTTGGGTTGTTTGTGTGACCGTTGACACCATTGGTGTGAGTATTTGTAGTTCCGTTTCCATGTCTGTTAGTCGCATGTTGAGTCTGGCGACCGGTTGTATTGGCTGCGACACCTTTGGTATCGGCGTGGTGGGCCGGGATTTCGCCAACATCTCGAATCCGAAGCCCAAGTCGGGCAGGATCAATGTTTCTGTGGCCCCAAAGAAGCAGGCCGCCAAATACAGGCTTAGCAATAACATCGAGGATCCCATAGAACACAGCTTCAGAATCGGGGGCAATAACGTTACCACCCTCGGCAATACCCCAGGCGATGGGGTATAAAATCCAGACAACAAGGGTAATGGTTCCGCACATCAGAAAGACACGACCTACATCGCTGCCAACATGGTAAGCATGGATGCGGGCCTCCCAGGCGAGTTGCCAGATAATGTAGAACAAAGCGACACAGCCTATACGCACATTTATTAGCGGATGTACGTCATTGATCGCTGTTCGTAACTCACCGAATGTAAAGTATCCCCATTTATAGGAGCTTTTTACCAGAGCACCAACAAGTCCAGTAACAATCATGACCCAATCCACAAGAATAACCCACAGAATAGTAGGCCATGGCATGCCAGCGGTGAGCAAAAGGTCCATCAGTAAAAGAGGGGTCGTAATAAACCTGTTGCTTGGATCAATACGAGACTCATCTCTCCTGATTATCAGATACTCACCAGTCAATGTAGCGAACATAAAAGATTTCACGCAGAACACCAGCAACCTTGGAATTGCTCCTTCGGAATTCGACTGGGATTGGTGTCCAACCCAAGTTTGAAGCCATTGTGAAATATGAAATTGCAGCAACCATGGTAATGCCGGCAGTAATGTAGTGGAATACTCGATCAGTCCGAGGCTTCGTCCACGCAAGGCCGATGAAAATGATTGTCGAAAGAGTCATGATGGCACAGACAGTCCAGTACCAATCAGACCCACGAACGGTGATATTGATGTCGCTGGTTACACCATTGACAGTGGATGCTATAGACTCTTTAGCAGAAGTTGAATCAGTAGTCTGAGGGTAGACGGACGATTGACTTTGAGGGCATCATTTCGACGCAAAATATTTGCTGTGCTGTAACTTTCGTCCATCGTGAATATCGTTGCGATTCGGTGTGATGGGTAGAAACGCTCGTACTGGCTCAACTAGTGTTGTCGATGTCGCGTTCAGTGAAAAGTCGATCAGGTGGGACATACGCGATGCGATGATACTAGTAGAAGTATAAGTAAGCCAGCACAGATCCCTCATTGATGAGGCCGAGCGGTCATCATGTCGGATGAATCGGCATTACAAATTACAATGACGTCGGGGATAATAACCAGGTCTCCTGGGTATGAGCGACAATAGGTGAGGGGATTGATATACTTTGCCGAGGATAACCATGCTCTCTGCAATCCTACCCTGTGACAGTACTTTCGTGGTGATTGGGATGGATGGCTTCAAGAGTAGGCACAAGATAGTACATCTATGACGCTGAGGACACAACAACAACACACCCATCAATGAGCACCCAGCCAATGGGGAGCTGATGTTTATACTTCGCTCTGGATGGAATCGGAAATGCCGGCAATCCAAATATGCCGAGATTGTACTTGGCGGTCGCGTGCGGGCTGATAGTGAGATGACGCACAAGAAGCGCAAGCGGCTTACTGCCTCGAGCGGTCCATAACCAACCACATACAAGTTAAGCTCATTTTGACTTTGCAATATTCCTTCAACCTAAGATCAGTACTGGTTCAATGTGAGCGATATGTTAACGATGTCTCTTTGGAAGCCGGGAATTCTGGACGCCAAAGAAGCATTTCCGCGAGATAAGATTACCTACCAGCTTACCACCGGCCGGCTACTTCTGTAGGCACAGACCAAACTAACCTTCACTATCGTCTTCTTTTGAGCAGCTTCCGTAATTGCCTCAAGAATAAGTTGATATTATCGTTGCAGCTTCATTCAAATTTCCAAACGTTATGTATATGATTCTATTGTCTTAGTTGTGTAAAGGGGAATTGGTAAGATTAGGAACACCTTGGTAGTCGTGACTCTGGACCGACTTCCGAACATAGAAAAGCGTCTGAAATGTGTAGAACATGACAATAGCAATAAACAGCACCCCGATGTTGAGCCAGTTGAAAGCTGACTTCGTGTGCATGACATCCAGTCCGCTCTTGGCCTTGCTGGTAACAGCCGTTCTCCAGGGGATATCCTCATCTTCCACACCAGCGTCGTGGAGGACCTGTTCGGCGACGATTTTGCTACCGGCAATACAGATCGGAACACCCGTTCCAGGATGCGTGCTGGCACCAACAAAGTACAGGTTCTTGTACTTGGCATGGCGTGTCTTGGGTCGGAAGGAGAGAACGTTGAAGAATGAGTGACTCAATCCGAGAATGGCTCCCTTATCGAGGTTGAACTTCTCTTTCCAAGTGTAAGGAGTGTTGATGATCTCGTTGGCAATCAGAGGAGCAAGGTCGACGCCGATGCGAGTTTTCATCGTATCAAGAATTGTATCCCGCGCGAAAGATACCATAGACTCCCAGTCTTGTTTGGAGTTGATCAAGTTCCCTGACTTTCCCTTGTGGGTGCCGTTCTTGTCCGAAAAGAGATGTCCGACGGGCACCAAAACGACAATCGAGTCCTTTCCTTCAGGTGCCGCAGTGGGGTCGATCCGGGATGGAACGTTGACGTAGAAGGAAGGCTTGGAAGGGATCAGATGATCCTTGAAGATGCTATCAAACGACTCCCGATAGTCATCAGCCAAAAAGATGTTGTGGGTCTCCAGCTCAGGAATGGTGGTTGACATTGACCAGTAGAAGGAAATGCTGCTGCACGAAGCTTCCTTCTTGGAGAGCGTTCGAGCATACGAGCTATCGGGCAAGAGGTTGTTGTAGGCGTAGACGAGGTCAGCGTTGGAAATGACTACGTCCGCCGTGATGGTGGTTCCGTCTTGGAGAACAACACCGTCGGCCTTTTTGGTCTTCTCGTTGACAGAAATGGATTTGATGGGTGTTGAAAGTCGATAGTCCACACCTAGCCGTACTCCAACGTTGACTAGTGCTTCCACCACCTGGGAGTTTTAAGTTGGTGTTGTTTCTGGTTGGGAATAAAGGAGACGTACCTTGTGAAACCCACCCTTGGGGTACAATATGCCCTCCGCTAGCTCCGTGTATTGGAGCAAGTTGTATGTGCCTGGTGCCTCAAAAGGACTCATGCCCATGTACATGCTTCCAAAAGTGAACACTCTTCGTAGTCTTTCGGTCCAGAAGTATTTGCTTGCCCGTGTCCAGATGCTCTGGAAGGGGTGCAGAGCAACCCAAGTCAACAATGCATCTGGTCTCAGCATGCAGAACAAATTGGTGAAGTTCCTTCGTAGCACGTATTTGACGCTAATCTCATAGTGACGGTGAGATTCTTGAAGAAAACCAAGGTAGCGCTCAAAGCCATCCTTGCCTTCAATGGCCTCAATGGCAGTCTTCATCTTGGTCAAGTCAGTTGACAACTCAAAGGTTGAGCCATCGCCAAACCACACGTTGTAGTTGGGCTCAGACTTGTAAAGCTCAACGCCTTCAGAGGACAAAGAGGTGCCGAGATCATGGAATATTTCCTCAAAGAAGTGAGGCAACAGTAAAAGAGAAGGACCTTGGTCGAAGCGCTAGTCACCGTCAGCATGATCTAATCGCAGTTTTGAAGGGGTCAATTGCAACTTACATGCCCTTCGTGATGTATCAAGGAACATCTTCCTCCAGTGAAGTCATTCTTCTCCACGACTGTGACCTTATACCCAGCCTTTGCGAGTCGCGCTGCTGTGGAAACACCGCCAACTCCAGCGCCTGGAAAGTAAGAGTTCAAGTTAGCACAATGTGCTGTCGGCATATGCATGTAGCAATCTTTGGGAATCCAGCCAATTTTGGTAGAATACGTATAGTCCACATACCAATTACAACAGCTGACTTTTGTTGTACCATGTTGCCCGACCTTCTGACCGCTTCAGATATGAACTCGATAATCTAATGACTTGAAGACGCGGGTTTCAAGCCAAAGAAATGTAGAAAAGGTGATTCTAGAAATGGTAATATCGAATAGTCTATGACGTACTTGACTGTTCTCGATCTGACAGGAACACGACCCACAAACAATCAGCTCGTAATACAATTTGAGACAGCGGCGGCAGTACCTTCCAACGGCTAAAAGCGTGCCGACCAAGGGGAAGGATTTGGATTCTAATGAGGTTCGGCCCAAAAGGGTATGGCTTGCGTGTTAGTGATGATTCATCGTCAGGATGGAATTTCGGCATGTGAAAGGCGATGCGACACCACGTTTTGCGATACCTCATCAACATGATTTGACAGAGCTATCGACACGTGAAGCATGTACTTTGTAGCATGTGTCAAGATTCAGATCTGTAACAACGCTATATCAACATATGTTCATGTGTGAAATTATAAGCTTCTATAGAAATTGCTCATCTAGTGCATTTTGTTGACCCTTAGCCCCAATCGAAGCCTTGGCTCTCTCGTAAACAGGTACCGATCAAAAGATCACGGGTCGGCCCGAGTCTGTCACTATAGTAACGTGTGTGGCAGAAGTCTCAGTTTCTCATCTTGTTCTGACTCAAAGCCATCCAAGCAACTCTAATCCGCCTGAGTTTCGGGACAGTTGCGCGTCCTGCTTTAACCACATAATTTGGTTGCAGCAAAACACGTCCAATCTCCATGTAGCTTTCCACAGCAACGCGAATGGGGGCTCTTCCCTCCACGGGTAGCTCTTCTATCGCCATTCGAGCTTGTTTGCATTTTGAAAAAGCACGGTCGAGGAGTTTTCGACGGAGGCGTTCAATCTGAGACCCAGTTGGGTGATTGAGGACATCGTGAGGCGTCAAATGCTCCTCCTTGAGCCATGAGCAGGGAATATAAACACGACCAATTCCAGCATCGGTCTTGATATCGCGAGCAATGTTGACGTATTGGAGCGCGATGCCCATTTCGACGCCAGAGCCCAAGACACGTTGCCGTACGCTGTCTGTCACCTGCTGAACAGAGTGGTAAAGGATCAGATGATTGCAAAGCTCTGCAACTGTTCCAGCCACTCGAACTGCGTACAAGTCCAGGTCTGCAACGTTCTCGATGGGAAACTGTTTTTCACCCGCATCAAAGAAAAGGTCCATCTCAAATCCTTTCAGTAGATCAATGAGCGGCTGCTTGGGAAGATACTCGACAGGAAGCTGCCGCAGAGCAAAATGCACCCGTTTGGGGAACTCCGAGTGAACATAGGTGTCAACTTCGCTTACGGTAGCCTTCTTCGTGGCACCTTCGTAAGCAACGTCGAGAAATGTGTACAGTTTACTGATCCAGGCTTTTGCTTCGTCGGTAGATGCAGCCTCATCTACCAGATCATCTGCAGCTCTGCAAAAAGAGTAAAGTCGAATAAGATCGATCCTTAGCCTACCTTCAAAAACGCCGCTGGCGAGGTAAAAGCTTCGGCTTTTTCTCTTGAGGCGATCTGTGGCATCAATGAGGCCTCGAATTCGTTCTTCGTCATAACAAGATTCGGGATAGAGAACCGCCTTGGTCAGATGCTTGAAGGTAGGAAGGCCTGCGTGGTAGTCTGGGAAACATTCAGGGAATGTATGTATCACGGCCAGGCTCATATCAAAGGCTGTGAGTCCAAAAACGATGAGCATGTTCGTGACCAAGAAGAAGACTGCTTCCCTAATACAAACATTAGCATTTTCCCAAGTTCTATCCATGCGGATGTACGCATACTCAATCTCCAACCCTCTCCAAATTTCAAAGCCATACTTTGTTCCGTTCTCGATGACCCAGGTTCCTCGCCGAAGAGCAAAGGTGTCAACGATCCAGAGGTAGAGCGTAGGGAGCAGGATGGGTGCCAAGATGTTGACCCGAGGGAGGCCGACCAAGAACTGATACGCAAGGGTCCTGAGCCTCGGTTAGTAGCAGCGCGATGGGAGACGGATCACGAACATACCACAGCATGAGAAGAACTGGACAAGCCCAGATCAAAATCAACCCCATGTACATGCCAGTGCCCCCGGCTCGAATCGACAAGAAGCCATTCAATATGGCGAGTCCAAGTATGGCCTGCCCTATTCGTTTGCCTCTGACATTGCCTGCCGCCTTTTCTGCACGGAGGTATACAGAATGGAAGGTAAACTTGTTGAAAAACAAGTAAATCAGGGACGTATTGAACGTCTGAATGACAAAGAAGAAGAGCTCTTCAGCTGGAATGTCAAACAGGGTCGGGCCAATCACGGCATGGTCTGGATATGACCATATTCGGTGCCTGATGAGCCAGGAGTCCCAAGGTCTTTTGTCCCAGGGCTCTAACATTAGCCTTTGCGTCGACCCATCTATGCACAGTGGCTGTGGATAGTATCCTCCAGATAACAGTAAATGGCAGCTTACATGGTTGCGGTGACTGCGACCTGTTGTTGGCTATTAGCAGGTGCTTGAGATGGCTTATTGGGCCCTATTGCCAAGATGGCAGATTTTACACTTACCGTGATATGAAAGAGAATCTTGAAGACATCCAGACGGGTAAGAAGAGGCCGATACAAAATGGCTAGTATAACCGCTGGTGGTATCGTGTATTTAAGATGGCTGGACGCATCAGTACTGATTTGGTTCAAAGGCTTCCGAAAACTCATCAAGGACACTTACACTTCGGCATAATCCCACCCCATGTTGATCGTATCTCAGCTCAGTGAGGCGCTATCATAATACGATTTTGCTTGTTGGAGAGAAAATGAGAAGGTTGAGAGCGAGCAGTAGTAAAGGCCATAAACATTCACGATGGAAGAATGGAAGTAAAATTACCTGTTGTTTATTGCGCGGTCAGAATCACAGGAAATCGCTTTGGTTCTTACATTCTCCACTTTTAATTATCGCGTTTCACCATATGTCCGAGTCCGAGAGACACGATGGAATCGTTGACGTCAAGACTTGATTGGCACATCGGAATTCAGGGGACCCTTCACAAGGGAGTAGCTATGCCCAACCCCCTTCTTGACTCGTCATTGACCTTTTTAGTACTGCAGCAGGCTAACGGGTTACTTGCACACTTAGTCAAGCGAAGCGAACCCGACGCAATCCGAAAACCACTCGACTAACCCTAAAATGGTAAACTTGATGAAAATGGAACGGGTCAGCCTGGAGCAAGGCAATGCGACCCAGGGTAGGTAGCTCTTAGTAACGAGGACTCATGAGCAACTTTGGGGAATAAACCTTAAAAATATCCTTTGAGCCCAAAAACAAACCCGTGGTCATCCCGGCAAGGCTTAGGGTAAGCTGACTTTCCAACACCTTTGCCAAATATCCGAGGTATCCGGAGGGTGATGACCGTTGACAGTGGCCAAAGAGAGGATGGAGGGCAACGGCCTAGTGATTGCTTTACGGTATTACAGACGGTCATGGAAGACATGGAATCTATTCCCAACACAACACACATCCTGCCTACATCGTACATGCACTCCTTGTCTTTCTTCCTGGCAACCAGTATTGAGCATTCACTACCGTAACCAAGTGATTTATAGCAGATATCCACCCTCGTTTTGAACATGACCAATTCTTCTGCGTCATATTCGGTCACTCATGAGTGGGCTGATCCTTTCAATCCCAAACATCCGTAAGTGTGCCAATCAGCATCAGCCCCCAAGTGTGTAACGGTCTCATTCTTCGTCACAACAACGCGCCTGAGGAGTAACTTGAAAAAATACGATTGCTCATTGAAAGACTCTAGATACCTTGCTGGAAACTTTGCACCAATACGCAAGACAACATCTCTTACGCCATGTCAGTATAGTGGAAATATCCCAGAAGAACTCCGAGGGGGCCAGTATGTCCGGAATGGAGCCAATCCTGCAAGCAATGAAGACCTGGGACGAGATGCGCACTGGTTTGACGGAGATGGGATGCTTTCAGGCGTCTCATTTACAACATCAATACCCGATGGCCCGATAGTTCCCGAATTTGTCAATCAGTATGTCGCCACCGACCTTTACCTGTCCCAGAAGACAACCTCGATATCTTCGCCCATTATGCCCAGTATAGCTACCCTCGTCAATCCCTTTTCAACAGTGATGAGGGTTGCTACTTCAGTCATGCGAACAACGTTCCTAATCTTCTTGTCGCATCTTCCGGGATCACAGCAGGTCATCAAACGTATAAGCGTTGCCAATACTGCATTGGTATTTCATGACGGGAGAGCCCTGGCGACTTGTGAGAGCGGCCCACCAATGCGTGTGCAGCTTCCGTCACTCGATACCGTTGGGTGGTATGAGGGGGCCTATGCAGAAGGTGAGCCAAAGACGCAAAAGCGCGATCCAGATGGATCACTGCTGGGGACAGCGCGCAATGCTGGGTCGCCTGGTTGGAAGAGCAAATGGACAACAGGTCACCCCAAGGTCGACCCAGTTACCGGCGAAATGCTGGTTTATCACAATACCACTCTCTCGCCTTATGTTCGCTACTCGGTCATCCCCCCAAGAAAAGGGAGTACTGACCTGAAAGCGGCCAACATTCTTGATCAACCTGTTTTAGGTGTCTCCGGAGCGAAGATGATGCATGACTTTGGGGCCTCTCCAACATATACGGTGATAATCGACCTTCCCCTCTCCCTTGATCCTCTCAATACGATGAGAGGCGCCCCGGTTGTGTGTTATGATGAAACTAAGCCTTCACGTTTTGGCTTGTTCCCTCGACGCGAACCGTCAAACACACGTTGGTATGAGACTTCGCCTTGTTGTATCTTCCATACTGCCAACACATGGGATACGTTTTCAACCTCTGGGAAGACGAACTCTGTCAGTCTCTTGACCTGTCGTATGACTTCGGCAACTCCGATATACAGCGCTGCGAATCTCCCGGTTCCGACATCAAAAAGATCGACGATGAGGGATCGCCATGGTCTCAAGAGGGGAGTTGCGGAGCCAAAATGGGGAAAACAGCCCAAAGACAACCAAGCTATACGGCATGAGTCTACCAAGTGTCAAGAAAACCTGGACCCCGCCCTTTACGACCAGGAGGACGACCAGTGTCGCCTTTACTACTATGAGTTTGATATTTCCAAAGTAGATGAAAACGAAATAAGTCACCAGTGGGCTCTTTCGGCTATCCCTTTCGAGTTTCCATCAGTGCGTCGAGATTACGAAATGCGACCAGCGCAGTACGTGTATGGCTGTAGTACAACCGCACCATCCTTCTCTGCCGGCCTGGGACGAATTGTCAAGATTGACATTATTGTCAAATTCGACGTCGGGCATTTGATTGAACGAGGAAAAAAAATCCATCCAAGGTCTGTGAGTGGATGCGTTGACAATCGCACGATCGAGGACCTACTCCGTGCCGGGGAAGAATCTGGCCCCATTCAAATATTTCATTTGCCTCCCAATCATTACGCCCAAGAACCTCGCTTCGTGGCTCGCGCATCGGGGACCTCCGAGGATGATGGGTTCTTGCTATTCTATGTTTTTGACGAGTCTCAACTCCTGCCCGACGGCGAGTGTCCACCATCAGCAGTGTCTGAGCTTTGGATGGTTGATGCCAAATCAATGCGAGACGTGGTAGCCAAGATCAAACTTCCGCAACGAGTGCCTTATGGGTTACATGGGTTATGGTTCTCTGGCGAAGAAATTGCAGCTCAAAGGCCAGTAGAAACGATCAGGCAATTGGAAGAAGTGGAAAGACTTAAAGAAGCATGGGCCAACGAAGGAGGAACTCTAAGGCAGTTATGGATGGGGATGAGGGAGTGGATGGAAGCAGCTGTTGGATGAGGAGATACCGAATAAACCTTTACGGAAGCTTTATTCAGTGTGTAGAGACCCCCAGGACCGCTTGTGCAGGTTTCCAGCGCCGCAGTCCCCTGAGACAATGGCTTGGTGCCAACCAAGGAGTCTTCACGTCACCAAGACTGCCTCTTTACAACGTACTTGATCTTTTATTCGCGCTCAAGTATACCGTACCTTCCATGCCAAAGAGACTGTAACCAAAAGATATGAGATGCTGCATTTTACATTTGGCGTTGATTCGCTAGCTTGTAGAGCGCGTTCTTACACATCTCCGATATCAAAGGACAGCGAATATCATCAGTTTGTATCACTCTTTTCTTCCCTCAAGTCCGTCCTCTTCCAATTGGCCCCTCTCTTTGAATCCATCTTTCGAAATGAGCTGCGTCACTCTGGGATAACTGTATAAGCAATTGAACCCAGCGTCTGTGGCTTCCTGACGTAGCTCGCTGGCGTGGTTGGGGGTCCCCTCATGAGGTATCCAATCCAGAGTCGGTCAGCAGTATTTCCGTTGTTTAGGCCTAAGTATTATTGTGAGCATTTGCTACCTTGTGGGCAGGTCTATGACCGATCATTGCCGGGGACTTACCTGAATAGCTAATTGTAGAGGTGCAATCAGAGTAGCTGAAGCATTGACTCAAAACATAATCCGCCCAGGATTCAGCATCGAAATCCTGATTTCTAGCATTGAAGCTCAAGACAACGTTTCGCGGGAAAATCGAAGAACTTGGCACCCAATTCGCTGGGTTTGGTAGAATTACGCGTGCAAAGGATCTCGCCCTCGGCTCAAGAGGACTGGATGATCCTATTGTCGCAAGTGCGCCACTCACAAGAACTAATGACAGCTTCATAGTAAAGGTTGCTATTACAACCGCTTGGATAGATGAAGGTAATAGACTGATAATAAATTCGTTTGAAGACGCGGGCTTGGAAGCGAGGACCAAGACTTTATTTTTATATTCAGCATCCAATTTATCAGCCTGGATGAGACGTTGCGAGCTCGTTCCTATCATATGATATCGCCGCTCAAAGATCCTGAACCCGTGATTAGACTTACACCGTCTTAGGATCTAACAAGATGGCACCCATGTCTCGGCCAATTTCTGGCCATCTCGACGTCATAACCGAAGCTGGAATGAATGGCAATAGTTATGCCATTTGTAACAGCTAGATTCAGATCTGTATCGACTTGAGCTTTTCACTTACTCTCCTGTTGACTCGACAAGCCGTGCGGGAACCAGTTGTCGGAATTGCTGTCTGGTTTCCGAACCAACCTGTTTCTATTATTGGAATGTGTATGACGTTTTTCTTGTTCGTACAGCGTGCTTACGAACAAGATGATAATGCTTTTGACTTGAGTGACCTGTACGGTCCGCAGGGGAACCCCGAAAGTGGTATGTTGGCTGAATGATCAGCCAATTGAACGAGTTGAATACAAAGGTTCCTGTGCTGGTGTATTGTATTTTTGAGAGTATTTGAGAGTCGTCGGGTCCTTGGGGTATGAGAAGGTGAAGGAGACACCAGGCTCGCGTGGCACGAAGCATTTCGCGGGAATGTCCTTTCGTTGAAACACATGCCACATGGGCTTGAGCTGTCACATGACTCAAACATTGTCTTTGAACCTCTTCACTATTGCAGTAAGGTAAGCAGCGTGACAAGTTCATTTTCGCTTGTAGTATCAGGATACCGGTCACGGAGTACTCCGAGCAGGTGGAAGTATGGGTAGCACGCGCCACTAATAATGGGGATTCTTGTCACTACGACTGCAAATTGGGTCACTGGCTGGTCTTGATCCCCAGTGGAATATACATCTATAACCTATTATTCTATTATCTAGGCAACGGGACATATTTGAAATCATTATTCTCCACCTACAGTAAGTTTTCTGTGATCATACCCAGATACTGGGATGCTAAATAGTTGAGATTGGCTGTACGTGACTGGGTATCGAACCACACTTCTATAGTTAGAAAACATACTTTCTACGGCCGACAATTGTAGGGGTACTGCCGACGCTTTCACCATGTAACTCTTTATCCCAGGTGTTTCAGTCAATATGCAAGGTACTATCTGCTTTATTCATTCTTCGTAGGGTTAGGTTCTCAGTTCTCCAAGAACCACCATCGCACAAGCCGGAACAAATATCATAACTTGCTGGGTTAAGAATGAAATCTATATCTCGGCCATCTCGAACGCTGGGACAAGACTTCCTCAAAACGTCAATGTCTACCCGAACGATCGTAAAACTTCCCTGTAATCTAATCATGTGTGTTATTACGAGCAATACTGACCCCCAAATTCACCCAGAATGGCAGCAACGAGTCAGTTTGGGCCAGCTCCGGACCGACTGTCTCAGGTTAGAGCACCCTTTGCACCTGTCTTCCACTGCTTTTGGTCCAAACTCATGTACGGTACACCAGATTCTCTCACTTGGGGAGGTAATGTAATGTTAAAGACCGAATTGTAGGTTTGATAATGTTGGTTTGGTAAAAGTGTAGGTATCCCTTGATAAATGCATCATGGTGTCAATTAATCAGGTACGTGGGATACGTTTCGGCACGGAATCTCTGTGTGATATTACTAGAGAAGTAGACGAAGCGTTCTCATTTGATTGTGTGCCCCTGAGGCCCTTTGAGGTTGCTCCAATACCAAATCATAGCTCAGCAGCTGGCCGGACATACCAGATCTCAGAACATTCCGGGACCGGAGCAGCATTGTACAATCCATAGGCCCACGAATGAAACAACGATTAGTCCTATCAGCAGGAATAGAGCAAATCTGGGTCTTGCAGATGATGGCAAGACGCAATGATTGTAAAGAGCATCCATCGTGGTTCTTGATCAAGGCCCTGATGTGCATATTGTGAATGTGAACCGTTTGTTTCAAAATGCTTAATAACCACGAGGGAAAGTTTTATAGAACACGTTCGATTACTAAAAGACGGTTTACAAAATGGCAAAAGAGAACAAAACCGTCAACAATCGCCAGGTAGGCACAATAAGTCAACGAAAACAACCGAGTCCTGTACCTGGGCGGAAGATTACCGGGCTCCGAGTTTACTTCTCGTACAACTCGGTGATTGTGTAAGCAACTGAATCTTCAGCACCTTCGCTCCTAACGTAGTAGCTCTCATCAGTTGGACCCCCGCGGAAGACGTAGCCGAACCAAGCACGATCTTTGGGTGTGCCAGAGTTGATGGCTAAGTGACATCGCGTTAGACATTTGCTTAGTAGATAAGTGTACCTCGTATTGACTCACCTGAGTAAGAGATGGTAGATGTGCAAGCATCAAACTTTTCGCACTCGTCCAGAATATGCTGCGCCCAAGTCTCCACATTGTAGTCATCATAGTTGGCGTTGTAGCCCGCGATAACATTTCCTGGGAACAGCTCAGGCCCAGCAATCCAGTTATCTGGGTTCTCAAGGACCACGGGTGTGAACTTGAGCTCTCGAGATTTGATTGGGCTTGAGGTCCCAACGGACGCAAAGATAGCGGTGATGAGGGAAGTAGAGAACTTCATGATGCTGTTTTGACTTGATTCGAATATGTTTTCTAAAAACGGGTAGAGTCTTTAAAGGCGCTGAGGACCTGATGGAGTGATTGGAACACTGAGGAATGAAGAGGGTTGTGTGATTGTGGATTGACACTTCTTCACGGAGGTGATTGCCCCCTTTTATACAAAAACTGAAGCCTGTTTGTTGTACTCAAAATAGATATTGAAGCATCTTACAGAAGCTGATAAGTGTTATTCGGAATGACGAGTGTAACGCTTCGGCGCGATTTTCTCGAACCATTCCACCAATTAGTTTGCGTGGGATCTTGCTTCACGGCGATTTCGGATGTTACTGGAGTAGACAGTTCGGCCCGTCATAACACATGCTTCTCCAATCAGGAGATTCAGAGGTGACGTACAAGGCCAATGTTTCTAGCCACAACGGGCAACGACCAGACTGTCTCACAGCAAAAAATGGAAGATCTAGATCTCAAGGCATTGGGTTTCCAGTGACGCCCAAGCGCCACACACGAAGCCACAGTTCGAAATGCGAAAGATGCGTTGAACCGAATGCGAGGATCATATGCAGCCTCCAAGACGGGCCGCACGGTGCCCCGCGCGCTTATGTCGTACCGTAGACAGTCTGTTGTTACGTTGCTTCGGCTACTCCGGGTTGCAAGCCACAGCCACCCGGTCGGCGGCTAAATCAAGACCAATATAGCCATTCACTGGGGAAAGGCAGGTTAAATCGCATATGCGGCAATCGCGGGCTTTTTTTTTTTTAAGGTTGGAGCCGCTATCCGTACATTGTGGGAGCCCGAACGATTGGTACCGGTATAAACCGGTATACGTGAGATGTGTGCTGTTTCAACTTGATCACCCAGTTAGCCTTGTCAGCAATGCTCTTGGTGGATATTGCTCTGATTCTAGAAACTATCTTTGAACTGTGTACTTACTTACTCTGATGACATGATGCGTGTGGCTGCTGGCTAAACAGCCTGGCAAGGCTGGTTCAAGATGGTCGGTAAGTGCTGTGGAAACGTTGTGACCTCATGTAATTGGACTCTCAGAAACTGGCTAAACCTTGGAGAACCTGTCATGCCTAGGCAGTAGTGACAATCCATTGATTAGTTGGCTGGATGGCCATCACTCACCTAACTGCGTAGAAGAAACGGAGAAGGCTTGACCCTTACAACAGCTATGATTCATGAGTGGTAATGATTGAAACTTTCGATCTTTGATGTCACTTGATTGAAAACCGAGCTTTAGATTTGAATTCAAGACCGTGTGTCGGTATGCTGTTTTGTTACGGTGTCTTGCGTGTGTTTTCTTCCATCTGTCGCCCTATTATTTATGTGAACTCTAACATCGAAATGGTTCTTTGCTATTCATTACATTTGCCTTTGTGGCTCGAGTTCGATATCCTCCATATCGCCCTTCTAATAGGGCTGGGGGATGTTCTTTCTTTAGCCATATGCCTGTGAACTCTGTATTCGATATGTTCAACGAAGAAAGTTTGTTCCTGCACACTCACCCCTCCAGCCAGCCTTGGTATTTCATCCTGCAAAAGCCTTTTTTCAACCAGTATGTTCCTTCCTTCCTGTGAAATTGGCTTATTAGAAAAAGTCTAATGCTTTACCAGCTAGATCCACCCGAGAACTTGAGTGGTCACTCGTGGGGGTGGGTTTCCATGAATTGACCTCTACGTCATATACTTCCAGAACTTAAATACACTTTTTGGACCTGCTTTCTGAAACATGCCGGCAACTCAGTCTTAGCAGACCTTCACATCGTAATCCCGTTGCAGGACTATAGCGGCCAAGCCTCCAAACGCAGCGGACTAGCGGTGGTGGTTCTCATTCTTAACTGTTGTAAAAACTGATGAAACACGCTTAAGAGACTATGGCGATACAAAGCTCAACTAGTTCTCCCCATTCAGGGATAGTGTCGCATACTCAAAGTCTCCTCCAAGATGCTTATTTACCTCTGTACTAAATGACACACCATGCCTCTTCTTATATGCAGTCTTGGCCTCCAGCAAACGAATTACATCCTGGTAAAGGCTCAGAACGCGGTTAGTGAAGAGACGATTGCGTGTCTTATGTAAAGAGGCAGGCAGCCGAGAGACATCGGATTGAGCACGATGGATACAATGGAGGATCGTGTGCAGTAATACATCCTCCAAAGCACTACGGAGTTCCTTCTCTATCGCACCCTGCAGCCTGCGGCGAATTCTTCGTCGATAGGCTTCGGAGACAGCACTTAGTTGCGCGCCATTACTGCTCACAAACATCTCCGCCACGGAGATTGCATTGGCGCCAACGGTACCCTCTGTCGACCGTTGGAGCTCTGTCACCTTCAGATCAATCTCGTGAGCGAGGGTAAATGCTGTATCATCCGCGCGTATGGCTTGAAGAACCATGGTGTAGAGGCGGTAAAGAGTATCACCACCCTCATTCTCAATATCCACTAGCACTTCTTTTCCCCGAATACGCTTGTACTCAGCGACAATGGCACAAATGTCCGCAATTTGAGAGACAGAACAGCACGTCATTGAGGGCACTCTCGTCAACTCGAGCATAGTTGAGAGTTTTGCTGAGAGACTTGGCATCACTCTTAAGTGGACTGCTATTTAGGGACAATAACACACACTCAAGGTGGCCACACGTTTGGCTTTCGATATCCTCGACGAGACCCCGGTGAAGCGATTATTGGAACCACGCACAATCTGGCCCATGGCCCAAGTGATGGAGTACCTGGGATTGGTAAATAAGCTTATCAGAGCGCGCTCATCGCAGCCCATCCTGTTGATTGCTTTGCGCTCAGTCTCCACGTCCAGAACCGTGTCCAAGGGCTGCGTCCAGGCTTGTTGACGGAATAATCTCTCGGTAAAGCAGGAGTTGAAACGATGCTATAGTTTTGCGGCGGTTACTATTGCGGAAGACTACACATATGTATCTTAGGCAGTATACGCCGATTGCTGCTGCTGAGAGGGGGACGGATAAGTTGCTGTCGAGCATATTGGGCTAGAGCTTGCTGCTAGACTTATAGCCCTCCCTGTTAAAATCCATGATATCCTTGAAATCATTGGGGGTAAGAAATTGCGCATGGATACTGGCTAGGATCTCTCCCGGGATATGCCTGGCTTGGTGGATGCGGTGCTGGTGGCCCTTCAGACTGGGGTATTAGCTTGGAGCAAATTCTTGGTGAAAGCTGTAGGCTTTCTCGACTCTGAGAGTAGCCGTAGTAAGGCTGTTGTAGCTGCTAAGGTAGTGGTTGCCCTGGTCCATTGAGAGGCACTTCCTAGCAATATGGGCCGGCCTGCCACCTTACGTACTGACCAAATAACGGTCACACTTTTCTTGGTTTACCGTCTACCAGACTATTAAACCCTTCTATATTGTCCCTTTTACAACTTTGCGCGGCTACTGATGCAGGCCACTCTACTTCAGTTAATTACCACAAACCCTGCCCCAACACAAAAACGGGCACCTCTCAATGCTCAATCCGCACCGCATCATAGTAAGCAATGGGAAATCCGATTAATTCAGGCAATTACTTTTATCCTAACATTCTCTTTAGCATGTGTTATGTCTAGAATGTTAGCTAGTTATCGATGACCGGGCCATGTTCTAATTGTCATTATTTCCATTAGGTCATGGCAATACGTATCCACCATCAATGAGCACATCGCTTCCTGTCATATAAGTTGAAGCATCGCTAGCAAGATAAAGGTAAAGACCCTTGATCTCTTTTACATGGCCCTGCCTTCCAAGCGCTGCCATGCGATATGCTTCGTTAACAGCAAGGGGACTAGCACCCATCTTGGTGTCGAAGAACCCAGGAGAAACAATGTTGACCCGAGCGAACTCACGCCACTCTCGAGCGAGGGATTTGCCAAAATGCGTAACAAACGCCTTGGAGGCGTTATAGACTGGTTGATCTGTTGGGACGTTTACAATATGGCCACTCATGCTCGATGTGATGATGAGGTTGCCAAAACCCTGGCGCTTGAAGACCTCGCCAACATATTTGGCACAGAATACAACACCGTCGACTGGCAAGATGGTGAGAATTATACAGCTGGCTGGATCGGGGTTCTTACCATTCACAGACATCTGCTTCTTATACTCGTCGAGGGTTTGCTCCAAGATTGGCTTAGAAATGGCCATGCCTGTTCGGGCGTCAATAATGTGAAAACCCTCAAGTCTGTCAACTGGCCATGCTTGAATGCCTACCTGCGTTGGCGATAAAGACGTCGATTTTCCCAAAGTCCTTGCTGACTGCATTGATGGCTTCTTGTATCTGCTCCGAATTCGACACTGATGGAAGCATATATTAGCGTCATTCCGTGCTTGTTAATGTGGATACATTATATCTGTTACCATCGACTTTGTAAGCTGCAGCCTTAATGTTGTGATCATTCGCCAGCTTCTCGGCTTTTTGGACTGCGACGTCGTTCCTTTCGAAAATATCAGCCTTTCGGCCAGAAAGACGTCGAGGAATGAGTGCCTTACGAGTTGTACCAGAGCACAACATGTGCGTTCGCTTCAGCCATGGCTTCAGCCACAGAGAAGCCAATTCCGTCCGCGGCTCCGGTAACGACTACCACCTTGCCGGTAAGGCGAAGCTGGTCTAAAACATTTGATGGTGTATCCGGAAAAGGCCGAGGAAAGCCATCTCGGACTTTTGTACAATCTTCCGTGTTCATGGACATTTTGACGGTTGACCGGATGAGGCGTACTGGATGGGTTGAATCTATTGCGGGGTGGAGTGAATAGTGAGCGAAATTTAGCGTACCAACACTTGCTCCCAATATTCTACGATACATTGCGATCAGCTGACTCGGATCCACCATCGCGCTTCTTGCACCGCCATGATGTTAACTTGTTGATAAGGTGGCGATATGAGAGATGGGATAAGAGAGAACGGAGTTGCACGCGAGAGATGAGGTCGCTGAGCTACTTGTTCAATTCATGAGCCTCAGGCCACTGAGATATCGACACAAATATCATAAGGTTTTGTCTATTTGGATGTAATCATTAAAATGCCACGATCACCACGAAGTTCATACAACACGGAATTGTCAATCGCAGGATCGACTCCTCTAAGCTCAAGCCAGTATAACCAATAGCATGTGAGAGCGCTGTTGGTACAATCCTAAAACTATCTCCTGTGAGAACTAACAATCCCAACTAGATACAAGTGTCTAGAGCAGGCCTTGCTCACACGTCGATAAGTGTCAGATCAAGCACCCGAATGCGTATGCTCTATGCCGATATCTCCTGTGCTATTTGAAACGCCCATTGTCTAGCATTTGGGGATCGTAGCTCGCTCTAACCTCAAGTGGCACAGGCATACCCAAATGGAATGTTATCCCTGCCAGCTGAGAACTTGACGCGAATTGTTAAGTTCGGTGGCTGTAACCCCCCGTGACCAACGGATGCACGTTGAACCAACCGCATATGCAGCCTGCCCTCGAATCACTTGATCTCCTGTATCGCTATTTCTCAACGAAGCATGACGAACCCCTCTCTCCATCAATCCAACTTTTATTTCCCTCATTCTTTGCTCTCCTACTGTCCTGCCTTTGGCATCATGGAGCCCATCCACCACCCTGCCCCCAAGACCTTTGTCGTCAACAAAATGGAACATATTCTAACACTGATCAGAAAGATGGAAACGATGGACCTCACTCGTTGCCATTGGTGTACCAGGAAAGACAAAGCGCTATTCAGATGCAATAAGCAGCTGATTCATCAGGAATCTCCAACGGCCCTTCGCCTACTGAGCAACAAACTAGAGCAGTATACTGGCATGGAAGAGGTCCATGATGCCGTATTGAAATTGATCGAAGTTACTTGCTGTGCTCAGCACATCCCTCAGGCGAAGGATGACTGGCTCAATTGGTTAGCGGAGATAAACGCCACCCAATCTTTATCCACGTCTATGCCCGTACCTCAGTCTCATTCCTCCACAACCATCAAAGAATCAACTTCATCTACCGCTGTAACAGAAATCAACATAACCAGCTCGGAAGTCTCAAGCAAATGTCCAGAAGCACTCGACATAGATGGACTCTCAGGATGCTTTACAGGACTAGATGTTAATGGGAGTCAAGAGATGGAAGCTGACGGTAAGATTGCATTCTGGCTTTTTGGAACTACAAAACGGATGGTTGGATCATCTGGGCTGACCAAAAAGATTCCACCATCATCGACACCAAGACAATGATGGCTCAACTCGAGACCATGGATCCTCAGTTTAAGCAACGCTGCAACGACCGTATGGCTCGAGACCCTCAGAAAAGCTCTCTCCTACTGCACATGCACACAGGTTTCACCAGAAATGATTCGAAGCCGGCAGTAATCTACGTCTTGAAACACCGTACTGACCAACACTTCTTCAAAATTGGCTACACATCCTCCGAGATCACCGAAAACACTCAACTCGGAAAGAGTAGGACATGCAATGTAAACGATTTCGAGAATGTTTACAAAACCGAGAGTTTTCTCGGAGCTTGCAAAGCCAAGATGCTGATCAGAACGGCATTGAAAATGAAAAGGCGACTGCGCCCAAGTTGTCCTAGTTGCAAGGGCACACACCATGACTCCTTTCAAACGACTGAAGCTGAGATAATCGAGGCAGTCAAGATATGGATTGCTTTTGTCAGATCGCCAGCATATGAAAATGGGAAGCTGACGAGTTTGGGAGAAGAAATGATGAACCTCATCGTTGATAGTTCACCTGAAGGAAGAGACAAAGCTTCCGAGTCTGTTTTGGATGAATCATATACGGACATGTCAACTTATCAACCGAAGATCGAGGTTATCACTACAGAGAGCAAGGATGAGCTTCATCGAGAAGTCGCAGATCGATCGGCACACAACAATTTGCCGCATACTGATAATTGCTCGAACTCAGAAGCCACGAAGAAGGCATGTCAGCTCCACGTGGAAGCATTGGGCGCAACGCCTCAAGACACTACTGTGAGGCAAGCGTTCTCGAGTACCTATAAGCAAGCTCGTCGATGCATTAGGGACATTAAGGCATTTCTCAGAGCTTCTAGGACCGACATGTATTCTAGAAACTGATGCATCACCTTTACGTCAAACATTGGCATGACTACCGGGGGAGGGGGGGGCAAAAGTAAGAACCATGTTGATGAAGAATAAGATGCACAGTCTAATGCCTGTGACTTTGAACGAGCGCTTGCAATACCATTTGCTGTCTCGATGAGTCAACAGTCGGAATTGGCGGTAACCTTGCTCGAAATCTGTCGGAGAATGCTGTTGACGCACATACACCAAGGAAGTCATTCATGGCAAATGCTCGTAATTTGTTCAACCCATTTCTATAGCAAACATGCAAAGCGATTGCTAAACATTTAACCTAGGGTGATCTATTTTCTGGCCATGAAAACAAATGTGTTGTGCGCGGAATATGCTGTGGGTGTCTAAATGTCCAGATAATAGTCCAACCTGTTCAGGCACGCTTGGCTGGCAGTGTGACTCCTAGGTTGCCTTCGCTTGGTCCATCTAGGCAGTTCGGCTTCAAATATGAAATGTCATGTATGTAAGATGAAAGCGCATACAATATGATATTCTTTGAAGCACAGTGCTATCTTGGGGAAAGTGTCGGGCGACATAGGCTACTGTTGTAACACAGCCCTAATCCACTCAAACAAGTCCGAGGATAGAAGCTCAATCGGAGCGACCGCCGCAATGCGCCGACAAGAATGCGGGTACTACTTCCCTGCCGTAGGCAAGTCTAAATGCCTGTTCTTAACACGGCGCATACTGCTGCAATGCATTGGCCCTAATGCACTTTGGGCAGGCTATTATTGAGGGGCCTGGCGCCGAGTCACCAGGGACTACGACCTGCCATTCTCACCCTAGATAGCAGTGGCAACTGGAACAAGGCTGCCTATAGCGTCCCGGTGGGAGGGGGGATTTGTGTGGAGATATTCCGGGGTTGATACTGAAAAGGGCAGTTCGCAAAATGGATTGCTCGGGTGCCAAGACGATCGCCCAACACTCACCCAAAACTCGCATTGCATCTTTGGCTTGTCCATCGCGTGACGTTGTAGTCGGCCTATTGGCCGTGCGCTTGGAGAAAAACTGAAGGGCTGGGTTACACTACTGACGTTGAGAGTTACGATACCAGTCGTGTCCCATAAGGGAGTATTTAAAGTGTCGTATTCGCCCACCGTAATCGTGCGCGCCTCTTCAGCCTCCTGTCATCGCGTCGCAAGAGCTGTGATTGTTCCGACTCAGAAGGCCCATCTGATCACTCCGTTAGGATGAAGGTATCCATCTCGTCGCTGGCCGTGGTTGCCTTGACACTGCCAGCTCTAGGCAGTGCTACCAAGGAAAAGAAGCCTCTGGTGACCTCGACGAAATTGCAGAAGCTCATCAACCTCAAAGACCTTCTTGCAGGTTCCCAGAAGCTGCAAGATTTTGCTGACGCCAATGGTGGAAATCGAGTTTTTGGTAGCGGCGGCCACAATGCGACGGTTGACTGGCTCTATGACACGCTCAAGGCAACCGGCTATTACGACGTGGTCAAGCAGCCGTTTACCGAGTTCTATTCGTCCGGAACGTCCTCGCTTACTGTCGACGGGAAGAAGGTTGAATCTAGGATTTTTACCTATACGCCAGGGGGCTCGCTCAAGGGCCCGCTCATCGCAGTTTCTGGCCTTGGCTGCAAGGCGAGCGACTTTCCTGCTGGGGTGAAAGGCAACATTGCTCTCGTCTCCAGAGGCGAATGCGCCTTTGGGCAAAAGTCTACCAACGCCAAAGAGGCCGGTGCGGCAGGAGTTGTTATTTACAACTCTGAGCCTGGGCTTGTGAGCGGTACTCTTGGCTCAATCAGTGGCAACTATGCCCCGATTTTGGGAATTAGCCAAGAGGATGGCAAGACTTTACTTGCCGCTACCAAGGCCGGTGATGTCACGGTCGACTTCAAGGTTGATGCTGTCAACGAGAAGCGTGTCAACTACAACGTGATTGCGGAGACAAAACAGGGTGACCACAACAACGTTCTCATCTTGGGAGGACACTCAGACTCAGTCGCTGCGGGACCTGGAATCAAGTAAGTGGTGCAAAATGTGCAGGATGAACCTACAAAAGCTAATTCATCTCCCACAGCGATGACGGCTCAGGCACCGTTGGTGTTTTGAATGTCGCCCTGGCTCTATCAAAATTCAGGATCAACAATGCCGTACGATTTGCTTTCTGGGGGGCGGAAGAATTCGGAAAGCTCGGCTCTTATTACTACATCAAGCAGCTCAACACCTCTGAGACTGAGCTGTCTAAGATAAGAGCATATCTCAACTTCGACATGGTATGTTGCACCCATCTTCTCGCCCTGTTGCGATCTTCTTGTTAATCCGAATTTGATAGATTGCAAGCCCCAACTACATCTATGGCATCTATGATGGCGACGGCAATGCCTTCAACCTCACCGGACCGCCCGGCTCGGACGTTATCGAGAAAGATTTTGAACTCTTTTACAAGAAGAACAAGGTTGCCTCTGTACCGTCCGAGTTCAGTGGGAGGTCGGACTATGCTGCATTCATTGAGAATGGCATTCCTTCGGGTGGTCTTTTCACGGGGGCCGAGGGCCTCAAGACGAAGAAGGAAGCGGAACTCTTTGGCGGTGAGGCCGGTGTAGCCTACGACGTCAACTACCACAAGGCCGGCGACGATATCAAGAACTTGGCTCACGACGCCTACCTTTTGAATGCGAAGAGCATCGCCAACTCAGTAGCCAAGTACGCCCTGAGCTTCAAGTCGCTGGGTCCTGCCAACTCTGTCAAGAGAAGATGGGCTGCTGATAACGCGCAATTCTTCGCAAGATCAGGTCTACATGGCCACGAACATGCCCACTCTGGGCCTTGCGGAGGTGGCTCCGCCGTGTGAAATAGAGATTTGCAGGCTGGGAAAGGGCCAGAGATGTGTACAATTGTTGGGGGGAGTTTTAGTTAGATATGGGTGATTGTCAAGGTCAAGCGTTTCTTGTTGATGAAACCTGAAGTTGTGGCGTTTTAGCATTTGCAGAAGAAATGATTAGACGCCTGAATGAGAGAAATGCAAACAATAGAAAAAGCAACGTAGAAGCCATCGTACTTAGCTCTCCAAGTGATTTGAACGATGGAAAACGAACCATTCCTTCTAAAAATTCTACTTTAGTAGAAACCAATTTTTTTTTGTAGCAGTTCAAAATGGTACTGTTGCAGAGGAGCCACCGCGAGTTACGGGTAGTATCAAAGTTAGCTGGCAAGTCTTGGAAGCCATGATGCACGCAATTGTGCTCCTGCTGTTTGCTAGACCCTGGCTAGCTGAGGTATAGTTCAGAATTTGAGGCTACCCAAGTTAAGAAGCAGCAATATGAACTTGAGGACACATGACGGATATTCAAAGATAAACATGGGCTTATATATGCTGCGGTAACTAGATGAGAATTCACCCAATTTTGATACCTCCTCCACTAGCGCTAACGACGCACCCCGTAATCCATCTTGCGTCCCAGCCACAGAGAAGACCAACGGCATCTGCTACTTCTTCGGGCTGTCCAAAACGAGGGATGCTCTGCGACGGAAAGAACTCATCCTTGAATCGCTGGACTGCTTCAGGTCCACAGTTTACCACGGCATCCGTCTCTGTCAACCCTACCGTGACAGCGTTGGCTGTAGTACCGGCCATGAACGAATACCTCTCATCCTTTCCCCCAAATGCCTGCGCCCAAGTCCGACAGAGGGATTCGCCTGCTGACTTTCCTGCGGCGTATATGAGCTGCATGCTCCAAGGCTGACGCGATCGAATGGATGAGATATAGACAATCCGGCTGTTGGGCTGGAAATAGCGCCGGCGCACAAACTCTTCGACAATCATGACCGGCGTCTGCACATTTCCAAGCAGACTGTGCTGAATTCTTTCGACGTCTATCTCGCCAATCACTTCAACGTTTGAATCGCCGGCGTTGCTAACAAATATGTCAACACGGCCAT
Source organism: Pseudonectria foliicola (assembly GCA_003693505.1). Classification (NCBI taxonomy): domain Eukaryota; kingdom Fungi; phylum Ascomycota; class Sordariomycetes; order Hypocreales; family Nectriaceae; genus Pseudonectria; species Pseudonectria foliicola. Next base: position 417,607 of record QUZD01000001.1, read on the forward strand.
TGAAACTCTTGCTAATCTCGTCAGCAAGTAGACTGGCGCAGTCTTGGGAAAAGACGTCGGCAACAATGCCTTGAATCTTGAGATTGGCGGGACGCGGTCGCCCTGAAGCTTCAAAAGCGATTCTGGTAACCTCATCGTTGAGGGTTGAAGAAATGGCTGTCACGCCATCGTCGCTGGTGCAGCTTCCGAGAACCGAGCAGCCGCGGGAAGCGAGATTGATGGCAATCGCCCGTCCGATGCCACGAGATGCGCCACTGATGACGGCGACCTTGCCTATAAGATCTAGCTCCCGTGCACGGTGTTTTTGAAGTTGGGAGTTGGTGTCGGCTGGCATGGTGGACTAATATGTTCAAAGCGTTGATTGTCGGCTCGTTTGCGGATGATCATAAGGGCAACGTTTTATAAAAGTGTTGACTGCCCTGTCACCTGCGACACCTACCTGGGTGCTTTGTCAAAGACGCAAGGGGTGAGCGATTTGGGGGACAGCCCATGACTCATCTTGTAAACTCTTAGCTTCAGTGACCAACGCCGCGTATTGCTTGGCTCAATTCACTGAGGCATGACATCATGCCACATAATTAAACCTTCGACAACCTTATCAAAGAGCATAATATTGGTCTGTTCGAGATCATGTCTCCTCTACTGTCATAAGGCTACAGCCCCGTACCGAGCCCCACATAGCTGAGTCATGACAAAAGTATCTCTCAGTGACAAGGGAAGCACACGATGGGTATTGATGACAACTCACCATACCAAAAGGTAAGGGATTGCCAGGATAACCATCGATATAGGCGTGCACAACCTAGGATACAGCAGGTATAAGCGATACAATATCGCTTTATGTGGATAGGACAGTCGCAGATACTTCTGGCACTGTACTAGATATATACGGTTACCTTTAATCTACCTTTTTTGATTGCCTATGTGTCACGTGAAGTACCGAGCTGTAACCTTGTGACAGTTGAGGATACACAAGCCTCTCTCTATCTCCTGTCTTGCTTTCTCATAACTTGCATCCGGCATTGGTAAGATTGATTTGTTCTCTTTTTACCTCACATTCCGCCGCAAAATGTCTACGACATTGAACGCGCTATTAAATCAGTCCAATATCGGTAAGCACATTGCGCAGACATCCCTGAGCTAGATACTGACTTGTTTCAGACCACGATGACGAAACCGAGATGGAACCTGTGACACTCTTCAAGCAGTTTGGGTGTACCATAACCCTGATTGAGCCTGATGTAGTATTGAAAGATGGTTCCAAAGTCCGACCTAGTGAAGAAAAAGCCATGCGACTCGTTCGGGAGTTTGCGCCTTCAGTACCGGTCCCTGAGCTTTATAGCGCTTGGTACGGACTTTCACGACGCAATCGTATGATTGGACAACTCTATATGAGTTTCATCCCTGGGAAATGCCTCAGCTCTTGCTGGGATTCGTTCCCTGATTCTATCAAAGAGCGGATCTGTCAGGATATCTGGGACATAGTAGCTAAAATTCGCACCATACCGCGCCCTGCCCATCTGCAAGCTGAATACTGCTGCGCTGCTGATGGTTCCCCAAGTTTCGACCGTCTGCTAGGCGACAGCAATGATCCGGCCCCCCAAATTAAGGGTGACGATGCTCTACGGGATCGTATATTTGCTCGTTACGTCGAATGCAATGGGCTCTCGTACGCGGATGGAAAGGACCTGCCGAATATGTTACCACGCTCAGATGAATCAGTCTTCACACATGGTGATATCGCTCCTCGAAATATCATGGTGGATGAATGTGGAGAAATCATCAGCCTTCTTGATTGGGAAAATGCTGGGTGGTATCCGGATTATTGGGAGTATGCTAGCATGATGAAGCCATCTCGTGACTACGACTGGAAATATTGGATGGAGCGAACGAAACCCGTTGCATGGGACATCACTGGCATAGATAAAGCCCGTCGTGTGCTCTTCTAGGACTATTTTCATGTTGTAAGACAAGGAGGCTTCACTCTGATTTCAACCATTCTTATGATCTTGGAAGGCATATCGGTACTACAATCAAGAATACAAGAGGATGTTGCCCTCGAGTTTTCCATCCGCTGAATCTACAGCTAAGTGTCTGGACCTGTGAGGCTTTGAAGCGATCGGCGAACATGATACCGAGTCAGTGAAAACGAATTTTAACTGTAACTAGTCCTGCAGGCCGCCAACCAGGGAAGCTGGCACACAAATCACGCGTACTCTCATGAACCAAACGAAAGGCCAGCAGTCAACAATCTCCTCTACCTCGAGAAAGATGGCGGGTAAATACCGGGGCATATCTCGCGGTTGCATTGGCGCTGGCTCGCTCATTTGTCGCTAGTCCCTGCACTTATTGACAGTCACATTCTTGGTCAGTAGCAAGGTAAGAATGGACATCGGGTTGGTTTGTTCGGAGATCAGGTACATGGTCGATAGCTGTTAAATTTAATAGCTGCTTGAAGGCCACTCATCCTATCTTCACTCAATGGAGTAGCTGAACCCTCGACTTGTGAGATAGCGCCGTCTCGGCCGATCCAGGATTGATGCTCTTTGTCGAGTTACATTTATTTTGATATCGAGCGTGTATTTGTAATTAAATTCTTTTAAGTCATACACCGGTTGTAATACCCTTTTGGTAGGTCACGAGCTGCCAATTCATAGTTTGCACTGTGAAACAACAATATGCATGCGCCCATTTCAGATCAACAATCCCCCAATCTCACAAGCTCTACGAATTCACACTTCTTTTCTGCTTTACAAAATTTGCACGAAATCACAGAGATTCCAACGATCAGGTTCTCCTACCGTCCACCCTGCCCTGGTTCGTATCCCGCTACCCAACACGATAGCGATGTGCTAAATCATATAGCTGTCAGAAATGTCTTCTCCTCCCTCCAACGCTACCCAAGCTACGATCCAGAGAGTTCGCAACAGAGAGTACATGGAACTCTCCGATGGGCGACTCTACATGCGCAAATACGATACCCGTGGAAATGTAGGAGAATGGGAGCAAGTTCTTGAGGACTGTGCTCCCCCACAAGACCTAGTCCCCGAGATCAAGAAGTTGTTTCTTGTACTTCAACATCAAGCCACAGGAGAACCTAGTCATTGGTCCCTGTTCGTCTGTGATGGGGAGGATAGTGATGCGGAAGGTGATGTTTGGCAGGTCAAGGGAGACGCTATTTTCATGGATTTTCGTCACGGCCATGAGGTTCGGTTGTTCGAGTCGGGATCTTACTGGAAATCCTACATCTTGAACAAGGACTTGAGCAGTAGTCAAGAGCGGCTGGTGGAGGAATGTGCCAATCAAGAGGATCCTCCACGGGCCAAAGACCAGCGTTCTGTTGAAGAAAACTGCCAAGGTTGGACCATACGAGTCCTTCGACGCCTGCAGGATCATGGTGTTGTGGAGAAAGACATGATTGATTGGATTGAGGACAGACTCAAGGAGCCTGTTCGTCGGTAAATCATAGATAGTTGTTGGTTCTATTTTACTGAGATAACTAACGCATCTTATTAATCACTTGGCTTTCTCGAGTGCGATTTCTTCCCTTGTTAGAATAACTCACTAAAGCAGCCGTCTTCGGCAGAATAGCGTTGCATAATGTCAGAAAGGACAAAGAAACGTCAGTGAAAATATGGTCAAGGGGAGAGCCTTTTGGTGTTCTGCTATGTTGGCACAATCTGCTGGTAGACGTAAAGGCAAAGTCACTGTTGTACCAACACTGTGGGCAAAACATGTGAGCTGGACCTCTAGGCTGCTATCTTCGGAACACCACAAGACCCGCATGTTTGAACGAAAAGAAGCAATTGGTTGCTACGCTTATTGGTTGTTGGTTGCATGTGTGAGTCTCTGCATGCTACAGGGGCCAGGGTGCTTCTATCAGCGATCTTCATTGGTCATCCTAACACAAACTCGAAACTTCCACGTCTTTTTAAGTACGAAGTTACCTCAGCCACGAGAGCACGGTCTTTTGAACGTCTTGTGCCAATTTCGAGAGACGGTCGCTGTGGAGGGCATATAATATCACATCATTGCGTTGTCCCTTCTTTACGCCAGTTTTTTGCAATCTCGAAGTGTTGTCGAGTAATTGGTCTTGCTCTCTTGCCACTGCCCACATGAAGGAGGAGAACATGTCTTTGGCATAGGACTTCTTCCGGACGTCATATGACTCCACAACTAGCATGTGTCTTTCGGTTCTTGGCCCAGACCCCTCCGCATGATTTTCACTCTGTCCGTCAGAAGCATTGTGCTCTTGTCCTAATACTTTGAAATCTTCCTCAGAGTCGTCGTACTCTTCTTTAAAGTAGTCACTCAGATTCAAAGGTTGCGGTTGCGGTCGCGATCGCAGTCCTGATTTCGAGGTCGCAGACATGTCGGATTGCGGTCTTTCGATTCGACTTGGTATGGGCATCGCCTGAACAAGCCGGAATCCATCATTTGGCACCCACCACTGAAAGTTCCTCACCAATTTGGGTGTATCATATCCTAGTTCCCAATAATGCAAACGGGGATGGAGAGACTTTCCACGGAACCAGTCATCACCAACAGGAGGAGAATAGAATGACTTGACTTCTGGGTCTTGGTCTCTATCCGAATGAAGCCACAAAGAAAGTGCAGCTTCCAATTCGTCCGCTCGTGCCTTCCATCTTTCTCGCTTATCCCAGTGAATTTCAAAATACACCTTAGATGTTTTTGGACCAGATGTGTTCGGACCGTTTGTGTCAAAACGAAGCCTGCTTGAGTCGCACTCTGCTTGAGGCCCAAACGCAACATCAAGGCACCAGACAAAACGTCCATCTCTATCACCTTCATCCATCGGGCGCAATGTATTCAAGACAGCCTCCATAGCTTGTGCGAGACTAACGGCTTCCACCGAAGCAGGACCACGCCAATCAAAAAGGCCTGCTAGATCTCTTTGTAACTTCATAGCACCTTGAGCAGTGAATCTGTCCGCAGTTTCGAGAAATCTTTGGCCGTTTGGTTCGGCTTTTCCCCGTGGTTGAGCGAACATGGCTTCTCGTGGTTGGTTTTCTGCTTCCGAGGCCAACTCCTTGCCGTATGGTCCTCGCTGCACAATCCATGTCCAGACCTTCTGCCCTTCTTCATTGTTCGAATTTCTTCCAGATAGAAACCGGCGTATATGAAGCCATTTTTCCGAAAGTGAGATCCCCCTCTGGGCTAAGTTGTTGGCTTTCTTGTTGAACAATGGTTTACACCATGTGGCCCGCTTGAGATCGGTCAATGTTAAAACAAACCAATCCAGCTCATACAATTCGCTGAGGGTTTGACTGTCAATAGGGTCTGTATAGCCCCGGCGTACCACTGTCCGTAGAACCATCATTGCGAAGATTGCTACAAGTTGGGCGATTGACGCTGACCAATGCATGCTCCTCAACCCAACAAACTGGACAACAAAGCCTAAAATGCAGACAACTGTACCAATAAGTCTCTTCCATTCTATGGCAGTGCGACGTTTAGTCGAGTCCAAATCATGACCATCAGTCCTTTGTTTGTGAGGCGCTCGTGAAAGCCTAGCTGACGGGGTTGTCGACTGATGTTCTTGGAGGTCACGGCCCGGGCTCACAATTCCGTTGATACTGTGACTCCTTTGCTGTATAGTTCCTGGGCGCTGTTCTTGGCCATGATATGTCATAGATCGCTGCTGATGGAATGCTGGCCGGTTCGTGGATTGAACATTCTGAGAGTGGCTTGTCCTATCGCGGGGGGATTCTCGCAATTGGGCTTCTCGGACTGAAAATCCTGACTCTTTCCCAGGTTTCGAACTCGTGTCGGGTCCGGTCGTGTTGTCGTCACCAACTCTGTTGGATGTGACGATGGTCTTGCATGGCCTTTGACGAAAAATTGCCACAGGAAAAAAATGTTGATCACTGAGCTTGTTGGCCTGCTGCAGCCATACAAGCTGGACTTTTCGTCCCGGGAGAACCTCATATTTGGCCTCTACTGTGCTGCTATCTACAACACGAGTGCATACGAGCATCTCTAAAACAAGAAGGAACGTTCCGGTAGCGGTGAGAGGAAATGCATAACGTGTGACTGGTCGATCGTTCTTTTCGAATCTCAACTTTGGATAATAGGTAATGAAGCCGAAGAATAGGACAAGGCCTAATTGGAGGAATACTCCGAAAGCAGCGAAAAAGCGCAGTTCACGTCTTTCACTATCCTCGGGGCGATTCAAAGTGATGTTAGGCGCTGGAACATCAGTATTTCGTGCGATGGTTATAGATGGATCATCCATAACCCGCACTGCCGTTTCCGTATCAGACGTAGGGTGTCCGTATTGAAGATCAGGTGTCTGACCTCTGATGCTTCCTGGGCTATCGCTAGTCGTTGAACGCGATTAATTCTAGACATTATCGTCTGGCAAGTTCCGGCATTCTCGCTCCTCACTCTCGCCTTTTTCATACATTAGTATTCCGACTATTCACAAATAAGTTCGTTTGGGAACTAACCTCTGCCACACGTTTTTTCGAAATGTGTTCCTATTGCATCTTCCAACTTCATAACTTTGACCTTTTTGTAGTTGTATTCGTTTGCTTCTGTCATTGTCTCTGGTAGGATGCAAATGAACTCGAAAATGGAGGGTGTTCCTTGAGCCCGCACAATATCCTTCCCATTCCAGAGCTCACAGGCTTCATCAGAGGTAGACGACATGAGTTCCATTTCGGCAGCAGAAAGATTTTCTCTGGATCTCCCTATGATCGCTTTGAGCCAAGGAGGACCCCCAACCCTGATTGCACTGACGATTGTAGTAACAATCCCCAAAGGGGCCATAGCGAGCATGATGCAATCAGCCCATCCCATTGACTGGCTAAGAAATTGCATTGTGACTCGCTCCCCAAAGAGCGCAAGAATTCTATAAAAGAAAAAGTATTATCAGTCCTGACCACCCTAGTGCATTAAGAGGACAAAAAGAATATCACTTACGGTGCGAGGTCAGAAAAAAGGTTATTCGAAAAGTCATCGCCATCGTCTGCAACTGCGCACCCACTCAGCAGGAATGAAAGGGCCAGAGTGGCATGCAGCCTCTGAGCCATGATCGAGCTACCAGATGACGGCTGATTCGGAAACAAGAGTGTGCCTCAAGAGCGACCTGCGACTAACGTTTGGAATACAACAAGAATGTAGTCTAGTTTGAGAATCGGTTATGTTGACCTATAATAAGATGATCACATGGAACTCAATGCACATGCTTCGGTGTTTGCGGTATATAATGATGGCGCAAAGCTACTATTACTGGAGCACAGCAGGATAGAACTAGCTGAAAACCCCACGACATTTGGTTTTTCTTAGGTTGAAATCTTATATAGTCTATCATTCCGTGGCATTTGATCAGGACTTTGGACATTTGACCATAGAGTTCTTAACCCTTGTTAGATTGGGCTTGACTGCATACCGGCTGCTTCACCGATTGGTTGATATGTAGGAAAAGCGGAAAGCCTACCTGGGCTGTATGTTCTTGCAGTTGCTCTGCTGGGATATGATCTTCTGATTGACTGAGAGCCCGGGACGTTCCTATCTTGTCGGCCCCATAACCCAGCCTAAGCAGCCTACTAGTCAATCTTGTCTCAAACATAAGCAGGCTTAAGTTGATCTCGTCTCAGACATAAGCTGGCTAAATATGCTCACCGAATATCAGCTTGTTGGCAGGATTTTCAGCTCCTGCAAAGATTGAGTCTCCATCTGCGAGGCAAATTTATCTATTTTTTTCCCTCGTGATATAGTGAAGTGGAGATTGGAGTAGATTATTTGATCTATCTTGACATCCACCCTGGTTCCTACGTGGCTAGAACCCTTAACCATAGGAAGTGGCGTACTCCAGGCCACTGTCGTATTGCAGTTGGGTTACAATGTTGTTACAGTTCGTTGAGTTGTACGGAAGGCCACGAACAATGCTAGCAGACGATTTCATGAGGAAGGATAAATCGCGTATCGACTATTAGTGTTGTTGTTATAATGATACCCAGTTAGCTTTGTTTTCAAAATTGTGTAGAAGTGCTTAGTGTCGACTTTGACTCTAGCATTATTGTATTAAATTATGTTGATTTCCTGCCTTGAAAGCTCATGGTTAGGCGACGAGCATTTTGTTGATAGGGATGAGAATTCACCATCTACAGAAGAGATTGGCCTAGTATAAAGTAGGGTCGGTCAGACACAGCATGACAGTATCACACAGTTTGACAATCTACACTTAAACTATCCCGACAACTCTGCGGGAGCCCTTTTCAAGGTCATGGATGAGTGTACGGGCAATTCCTGCGGTCCCCATCCTCCAGCTTGCCATTGGCTTGGTGGCTTGTCCGCATCCTCAAGCTGATACCCTTGCACACTTGGCTGTATCTCGTCATTGAGCCTTTGTCGTCGGCTTTTTCGCAATAGATAGATGGCCATAATGGCAGTACCACAAATCAGTGCCATGCCTCCTATCACCCCTCCAATTATTACTCCAGTGTTGTTGGATTGGCCTTTAGACTGGTTGTCTTCGTCCGGTAGAGTGGTTGAGCTTTCTTTTGCTAAGCTCGTGCGTTGTGATGCTTCCGCAGTCCCAACTATTGAGCTAGATTTCTGAACAGAGCTGGTACTGGGAAATTTTGACGTCGAAGATACCCTGGTGGAGTCGGTGGTTTGCGTAGCCGTAGGCGATACCATGTAGTGTTCTGTCGTTGCCTTGGCGCCGCATGCAATGTATGAGTATGTCTGGTCGATGCCGAAGGTCAAGAGTGCCGTGGAACAGAATTGATCGGTTGCGCTAAAATCCGTTAGCAATGGCATCTATGCACAACCTGAACTGGCAACGTACCATGTAAATGTCGTCAGCTTGGTACTTTCCATGAAGCCACAGCCGTCCGAACACTTGCCCTTGTCGATACAAGCTGCAGCTAGACCGCAATCCGAAGCAGTAAGCACACTTGTTGGGCAAAACCCCCAGAGCCCATTCTTGGTATCGACACGACAGTTGAAACCAGAGTCGGCAGTTCTTGACAACTCTGGTTTGCCATCGAGATACCCGCAGGTTGACAACTCTGGTTTGCCATCGAGATACCCGCAGGTTGACAACTCAGTGGAGATAGTGGCCCTCCGCTGAAGGTGCGTTTGGTCGTCGTAATAACTCGCCAAAGTAGTGGTCCGGGTCACAATGGCGCTGCATAGTGTCAAGGAGGGCAACAGAGATGCAAGTAAAAGTATCGACAGTGAGAGAACCTTTCGATGTACTGCCATGTCGGCACAGTAAGGCGGCAGGCATAACGAGTAAAGTCAATGAGGTATCGATGTGATGGGCAAAACATGTTCACATAACAACTCGGAGGCTGCTATTTTCGGAACAGAACACGACCAAATCTGCATGCTTGAAACGAAAAGAAGCAGTTGGTTGCTACGCCTCTTGCCTCTTGGCTGTAGGTATGAAGCTCTGCGTATGACAAGGGCCAGGGCGCTTCTCTATCGTCAATCATAATTGGTCATCCAAGCCAGCCAGACCTTGCAACAGCTCTTCACTAGCGTGTCCACCCTGCCACGTCTACGAAATTGCCTCACGGAGAACACGGATGGAGAGCAACGAGGGCGCTTACCTGCAGGCATTAAAGTCGATGCTAAAGCCAGGCCCCGTTTCCCCACCGGTCCTCATTGGTGGCCTTGAGGGCCAGCATCTCGTCAGCGTACCCACTTTGGCGCCAATCACGCCCGGCTGCCTCAAGGGGCTGGAGTTCCAAGCGCCTCATTGCAGGCAGGCATAACGAAAGACCTACCGCATGATCATTCTGGACACTTTCCTCTCCTTGTCACCTCGCTGCTTCCATCACCTTGGCTTGGTGTGAGATACGCCATGCAACGCAAGCTACAGCTACTGGTGGCGCCCGTTGCGCTCTTCCTATTGCTAGCATTTAGTTTGTACTTGGGAGGGGATCGGCTTGTTGACATACCATTGCCTTCCTTGTTAAAGGGCCATTCGCCTTCAACGACCAACGTTACCCATACCCATACCCAATCTACAAGCAACAACACAAACTCTACCGATGGCCAAGAGACCCCTAGTCTGCCCAAAGACGGTACAGCTTTCTCGATTGGCGCTTTGTCATGTGAAACCCTACTGAACCACCGCTAGGCATAATATTACCGGCCACCACCATTCACTCGTACGTCGAGTCGATTCTCAACCCTCAGCTGCGCAACATTTCTCGGCTGGAGTGTCCAGTGGTAAACTCTACACGATACCATGGTCTTAAGCTCGATAGTGGCTCTTCAATCGAGTATTATTTTGCCCTTGATCTTCGGCAATGTTTGCCGCTCCTGCCAACGTTGATTGGAAGCATCCTCGAGGCAATCCGCTTCCTTGGACCACATCGATGTGCCCTTTCCATAGTGGAGGGCAACTCGCCAGATGGTACATATGATGTGCTCGCGGGTTTGAAAGAAAGCATGGATCAATTGGGAGTTGCTTACTTCTTCCGAGCCTCAAGAATTGATCCGTCTCAAGGGGATCGGATTCAAAAGCTTGCCGATCTACGGAACCTTGCCCTGCAACCGCTGATTGACAACGCAGACCGGGTGACAAATACCACAACCATTCTATTCCTAAATGATGTCGCGATCTGCGCAGAAGACATTCTTGAACTTCTCTACCAGCGGAATCATCTTGGCGCTACAATGACTTGTGCCATGGACTGGACGTATGTAGGACCTGACCCAACGTTTTACGACGTTTGGGTCGCACGCGGCATAAACGGTGATTCTTTCTTTGAGATCCCACCAGATGGAAATTGGAACTCTGCGTGGAACTTGTTCTGGAACGCGCAAGAGACCCAGGCACGGTTTCGCGCTCAGCGTCCCTTTCAAGTCTTTTCGTGCTGGAACGGAGCTGTCACATACAGTGCACGCGTTGCCTTGGAAGAGGACATACGGTTCCGAAGGGCGAGCAAAGAGGAGTGCGATCAAGGCGAACCGCAGCTGCTCTGCAAGGATCTTTGGTTTCATGGCCTAGGACAAATTGCTGTGGTTCCTACGGTAAACTTGGAATACTCAGTTGAAAAGGGTGAACAGATCAAAAAAGCCAAGGGCTTTGTTTCCGACCATGTCGCAAATCAGGACCCGGCCGGCGATCTGTTCAAGTGGGCTCTGGAACCCCCAAAGGAGGTCAAGTGTATGCCATCGTGGAGTAATCAGTACTGGAAGGCTTGGAACGAGAGCCTTGTAAGAAGGTGAGGGGATTGTAATTTACTATAGTTCTCTGCCGTAACCGCGTTGGGGTTGCAGGCACGATTGAGAGGTGAAATGATTATGAATACATCTACATCAACAAAGACCACGTTCTAGATGCTGAAACTATGCCTCCATGGGATCCCAAACGGGCCTGGCTTGCATCGTATCATCTACAATCCGCCATGATCGAGTTTTACTCTCGGAAAAACATCCTCTTTCCACCCAAGGTCTCATCGCCTATAAACATCTTGCCGCCACACGAGTGAAGTGAAGGAGTTTTGTCACAAGTCAAATCTCAAGGTTGCATTGCTCAGTGTATCTCTTACACTTTCGCTCGCTAGTTGCTTAAAATTCTTCTCCACCTTGTGCTTTAACCGTTTCATGTCCTCTTTATTCTCCCTCACTCTATCATCCCATTCTTCTTCTACTTTTATCTTGTAGCCCAAGATTGAATCCTCCACCTCGTCCAAGAGACCAGTTCTTTCTTCGGTGTCGTATCGGCATGGGCTGTGAACCCCACTTGACGCCTCAACAGTTTCCTCAAGTCGATCTAAGCGGCTGTCGATTTGATCGAGCCGAACATTGATCTCATCGTGCATCTTGTCGAGGCGCGCAGAAATGACCTCGAGAATTGAGAAGACACGGTTATCACTTTGGGGAGAGGGGGGATCACTTGCAGTCTTGCGTCGGCGCTTCCTTTCTTGAGTAAAGTTAGCCGAGTTTGAGGGAATCGAGGCATCCAGGAATATGATGAGAGATGCTTACCAGAACCACAGACGAGCTGTTCATAAGACGGTGGTACATCTGGTTCAACGCTAGGCGCCGGGGCAAGCGTGCCCAAGTCAACCACCTGCCCGCCATTCCCGGCATATAAAGTGGAGAGGTTTGCACGTTCTTTACTCAAGGATGGCCGACTTCCCCTGCGCTCAGATGAAAACGTATATGCCAACTGTTCACATGTTTGCCGATCCATATGCTTGCTATCAATGCAGGCAGTGAAACTGGTCGCGTTCCCAAGAGCCTTGATCGAGTCTAGGAGGCTTCGGCTTCCATCCTTTGGTTCCAACACACGATTGCTGGGAACAACGAGGCTAGGTGGTCGAGACATGGAGAAGCACAGCGAGCGATGGCTGGAGCCGCCTGCACGCTGGGTAGATGAGGCCCCCCAAGTGATGGTTTGTACATCCTTCGGATCGATGAAGAGATAGATGGCCTGCCTGTTACTGCCCTTGTTACGCCTCAAGTAGACATGGCCAAACAGCTTGAAGAAGGCTGTATTGGTGGAGGTATCCAGGTACACATCGAGGCTCAACTCCTTGGCTGATTGTTCTCGTCCGTCGAGGGCTGTCCAGGTCACGACGCTAGGTCGACAGGAAATGGATATTTCTTGGGGGTCGTCACCGGGTTGGCTCGAGCCAGTGTCAGAAGCGGTCGACACATCATCGTCGTGGGCCTCATCCTGGTTTCCATGCTCCGAGTTGCGGAGCTCTTCGTCGATGTCGTCAGTTGCTTTCGGGCCCTTGGAGCTGAAAAATGCCATTAGTATTTGCGACGCATGAGGAGCAGACTTCACTTTGCTCATGTGCACGCGAACACAGGGCCACCTCGGCGCGGCGAGAATTGGTTTAAAGACGAGTCCCGTCGCTCGGCGCACGAAGTGACACTGCTGTGGAGAAAGCACCGCTGACGGAAGCAAGACAGAGAGCAAGATGTCGCAAGCAGCGGAGCAGCTTGCGGCCACCTTACGCAGCTCACGTCAATGAGCCACTACTCACTGCCCGCGGCCACCGAGACCCCGGTCCTTTCAACAGGCGCGCCTGAGGAGTAGGAGTCGGCATTTCCCGGTCTCGGCTGCGGGAGAACTCCCTAAACAGCAGCGCACCATCAAGCGGAGCGACACGGTCGACCACGCAGACGGTTGGGCCTGTGGGCTGACCTGAGACTGAGTTCACTAACCCGATCCAAGAGAATGGCTGTGTCGAATCGCTGCCGGATGGCGGACTGGTCGCCATGGCCCATGGCGGTTGAGGATGTGCAGTTGGGAGATGAAGGTTGATGGAAACGTGAACTGCTTGGTACGGGGTTGGCGCCACTAATGGCTAAACCTCGGCTATCACGCATCGGTCTAGAGTGGCGCCACCCATCTTACGCCCTCCACTCAAAATGGTATAGCCTCCCGGCCCGCTCCCGGCCATTTGACTCTAACCAAGCTGGGTGGTGATAATCCAGATGCCATGTCACAAATAGTGAAGGATAGAGCAAGAAAGATATATGTAATAAAAGTAATCGGCAGTATTGAGAGAAATGAGTACTCCTGAAGAATCGTTTCGCGAGTATTGCAACCGGACAAATTCGTAGGTATTGAGGCTCCATCGAGATTCCAACAAGGAAGTCTGGGAAACAGCATCTTTCCTTTCAGAGGCTTCGCAGCTAAGCGAGCTGATGACATGACAAGATTATGAGAGCTTGAACCAAGGCGATGCCTTGAGTGATTGATTACAACTCAAATTTGCGAGAGTTGAATGATATAAGGCCGACCATTTTGCACGCTCTTTTGATTGTCCCAATCAAGATCTGTTATCTACCAAGTGACCAAAAATTCAATCCCATGTCGTACCGCGTCTTGGCCCTCGTAGACGCCGTTTTTGGCGAGTATGTTTCCAAGAGTCGCGAAACCTCATCAAGAGAGGATATCAGGCAATACCACAATTGGGTGAACATTTGATTGTCGTTCGATGCTGAAAACTACGGGGTTTGGGTACGTATCCGCGCCTAAACATTTTAGTTCAAGCGGCTCTCGCCAAGCGCTCGTAATTAGTTCTCGTAGCCCCGTACTACTGTTTAGTATATTATGAGATGAGGGTTTATGCCTCGTGTCTTCGGGCAGCAAGCGAACATTAATTCAAACTCCCACCATTGCCGGCAGAGTTCAGCACGCAGAGAATGCGGAACCTTCACTTTCTCGCCCTAAGCAGTAGCTTTACGCTTTCTACCTGGGCCGCATCTGCCCGCGATGCTGCTACCGCAACTGTCTGCGGCCAAGAGCGATTCGGCGACTTCAAAGACCCCCGGATGTGTTCGTACTGGATTGACAATTGTCACGGTTGAACCTAGTCTTGCTAACTTAGTACTGCAGTCTACCCCAATGCCTGGAACGCAAAAAGTCCAAAAGATGGCTTTGTCTGCATGCAAGTCGATAACAGCACTCCTGCTGTTGATACCACCTGGAAATGGGAGGAGCACATTGGAGACGTGCATTCGTTCCCCTACGTCCGCCTCGACCAACAAGATTTACCGGTCCGGCTCAGCAATTTGACATCGTTGCGCCTATACACGGACTGGATAATGACTCCTGGTAGTCCTGATAAGCCTAGCCGCACATTTACTAGTAAGGTCTGGCAAGCAAACAAGGCGCAGCTGGAAAGGAGGCATGTTCAAGCCAATGCCGCCTGGGACTTCTTTCTCGACAACGATCGCAATAAGACCTTGTATCCACAAGCTGCAGCGGTTGAGTTCATGGTATGGCTAGGTCGAGTCGGCGATCCGTGGTGGCTTGGTCGCAAAGAGAACGCGATTGTGTCCAACATTACGCTTGGCAAGACAGAATTGTTCGTCACATTTGTATTCGTTCCCTGGGAGACACTCTGCTAATCGTCGTGAATAGCTCCCTGTACTATGGGAAAAACCAGGGTGGTACACATGTGTTTACAGCGGTCACAAGCAATGGCGAAGACCTCTTATCTTTTGATGAGGATTTATATCCCCTTTTCCAATTCATCTTGAATCAGGCCCATGAGCATCCTCTTGTCCAAGACGATCTGCCAAAAGATCCATGGCTGGGCATAGTTGAGTTCGGTACCGAGACGTGGTTTTCTGAGGGCACTGTCACTTTCACTGCCGCCAATTTTGGGATGGAGCTTCAAAATACGACCAAAAAGGCTACTACAGACGATAAGGAAAGTCACAAAGGTCCGAACAACAAGGACGCCTCCGGCGAGAAATCCGGTAATACGAAGCCTGGCAGCAAGGACTCGGGCAATAAGGACCCCGGTAGCGATAATCGCGACTCTGGGAATGGCTCCAGTGAAGAAAAGGACAATACTACTTCAGCGGACGCGGATAATTCCGTTTCGTCTCTTAACCCATTGGGGTTGCAGCTACATGTTTCCACAATGCTAATCTTGATCGCTATCTTGGTTTAAGAGAACAGACATTCAACGATAATAGAAATCAAGGGAGAGTATTGGCCAAGGGCAATATTCAGGAAACTGGTCAAGGGGCAGTCAGTAATTAAATCGAATATAGACCTGCTTTTGATAGAGCAACTTAAATGCGAGTAGTAACTAACTTCATTGATATACTCATCGAGTGACTCCACCACTCATATGATTCTAGATGCCGTCTTGAGTAGTTACAGAAGCACTATGTATGAGTCGTGTGACTGGTGAAAGCAAATGTGAGACAATACAACATGCCGCTCTTCTTTCCGACGGCATCTAAATTCGCCCTTTGTACTGCTATCAAACGGAAAAGTTAACTATGATATATTATTAATTGGGACTTGATTTGTCTTCGTAGAAGTGTAGGTTCCCTTATCCACCAGTTGACTAACTTGTCTTAGTACTTCGACCCATCAAGATAGGTACCCCAAAGGCATGAGAACAAATCCCGGAAAGCCAACTCTTGAAATAGCAGTCTACAGCGTTTCGAACAGAGAAGAATCTCTAAAATGAAGCAGCTATGTAGACGATATAAAGAACAAGTCGAGGTAGCTACAAGTGCAGCAGTAGATTGCACAGTACGGCTGAAGCATCACGAGGCCCGCGGTTCAGAAGAAACCTACGCAGGCACAAAGAAAAGATAAAATGAACGAAAACTGTATATTCTGCCACATAGCTAGGAAAAACGGACAACGAACACTGCAGGCCCGCGTCTGTGGAAAAAACCTAGCGCTCAGCAGATGGCACCGCTACTAGCCTCTCAACAGCCGCATCCACAAGCCTTACAGTCACCCTTCTTGCAATAGGCATTCTTCTTGTTATACGAATATTCGCAATCCTGCCACCGTCCACAGGGTGTATATCCTCCACCTCCTGACTCGTATGCCAACCAGCACCACGTTTTTCTATAATTGAGAATGTTGCCACTGAAGGGACCGTTGCAGTTTCTCCAGCACCAGCCCTTGTCACAGCCATAGTCGTAATCAAACCCGTGGCCACGGCCACCCTTGCTGCACATCCCCCTTTTCTCAATTGCGCGGTCGACAAGCTCTCCACGTTTCGCAGGGCTCATGAGGCTGGCTTCATCTGCATCGGGGTTGTACAGGGGGCTGGTGATGCCAAGCTCGGCAGGGTGCTTCTCGCAATTCTTGAGGGCAGAGACATCAGTGCCTTCAGGAAGAGTTGCCTCGTCCCATCCGCTACATTGCTTAACAGCGGCAGGCTCGGCCCTGGCGGCGGCTGGGGAGCAAAGTGCTCCGGTGACAGCAAGGCTGAGAAGGGCAATTGAAAACTTCATTGTATGACTTGCAAGTAGAATTGAGGAGGTTTGATGAAGAGTGAAAAGAAGTGTGAGCAGGAGTAACAGTTGACCAGCGGAGTTGCTATCTTATATATTAACAATCGAGTCTATGTTTAGAATTGGTTTGTCACTGATCAACGACAGCAGCTCAGCTTTGTCATCGTACGAGTCTCATGCGGCCGCTCACTCAAACCAATGATTATCCACAGGTTGTACGATTAAGCCACGAACTTTCGCCGTCATTTCCGCCCCTCAGTCGGTCAGATTTGAAGTTCCACCCAGTCACAGGTTGATTTAGCCGTGCATCGCTTAGCTAGTTATCACGATTTCAGCCATTCCCAATTCCCTAAGCGAAGTCCCATCCTGACCATTTTGGCAGGTATTGGGACCTTACTAACATTTTGACAAAAGAATAGCGGGCGGTGTCTATTCTAAGTTTTCCCCGCACTGGGGCGCTATTTATAACAAGACTCTTAGTAAAACACGAACAACTTGATATTCAATACATTCCTCGGTTGGTCCGTTCCGGGCAACTGAATTGTAGTACTGGTAGATTCCTGGTTGCAGTGGGGCAATTGCACTGATGCCACTGACTAGGACCTGGAACTGCATTTCTTCGACATTATGGTAGGTAGCTATTGTGTTGCTATTGTGCACGCTATTCCAAGAGTTTCTGCTTCCACAGTAATGCAGCTGCATGGAGGGGATGGAATGGCAGTGTTCGTTTCAACTTCAGGTAGATCCATTGTTTCGTCGATAACCTAAGTCGAGAGTATGAAGTCAAATTTCGCTGAAATGCACCAGATGGCTTTTGCAACTACAAACGACGCCTTCACCGCATGGGTAGACAACCTCAAATACAGTGGAATTGATTGCCTACTAGAATGGTATACTATGCTGATCAGATTCGACTTTCCATAGTGCTAGGCAGTCCAGAGTTTCTTGAAGATAGATGTTAGTGGATTGCCTGATCTCGATAGAGGGAGTTCTCTTGGTTGATCCTCCTATAAGGCAACTTACTGTCAGTCAAATTTAAGAACACGTTTAAAGACTAATTTCCTATGATTTGATGATCTCAACCTTCGCTCCAACGTTGGAGCCTCGTATTGATAATGAGACTTAAAATGGTAGACTGTTATTAAACCGAATACTACTCTACACCTAGCAGCTTAGCTTTCCAGTAGTAGAGCAATATCCATATGTCCTTTAGTTTTCGCTAACTCCAAAGGCGTAGCCCACTTCCCATTAGTATACAACAAAGACATGGTTGGAAGGTTTTTATCTGCCCCTCTTTGGAGCAAAAGCTCCACCATATCTCTCTTTCCTGCCCCAATAGCAAAATGAAGGGCGGTTTGGGTTCCGAAGAGCATACGTTTACACTCATCAGTCTTGTTTTGACGGAGATAGTGAGCGTCAATAGGAGCATCGTTGTCCAAGAGAAGCTTAACAACTTCTAAGCGATTCCAGTCATTAACATGACTCCATACTGCATGTGCAACTAAATCGGTATCACTCGTACGTCCGCCATACGAAATCAAAAGCTTCAGAGTATCAACAGAGGCATATGAAACTGCTCGTTGCATAACAGTAGTTCCTGATGGACTTGAAGCATTGGGATCTGCCCCCTGATACAAGAGCGATCGTGTGAGCTTGTCACTATGTAGTAGTACACTATGAAAGCAGTTAGTTTTAGGTATAAATTCCGTAGTGCGATTCTCACCTGAGTATTGGAGGAATCTCATAGCCAAGTGGTTCATGTATGTTCCATCCGTGATTTAGGATAATACATAAGCAATCATCATTCTCCGTTGCATGAAAGTGTGAAGCAGCCGTTAAGACTGCTCTAGGGTCTGGCTCCAAGCCTTTTCCCAAGAGAAACTGGAGAACATCCAAGAAATTCGAGTTGCAGACATTAAAAAGCGCCCTTGTGTCATTGAACCAGGCTAGTGCGTTTGGCTGTACGTGACCAGGCGATGAAGGATCTTCCCACTTTGCGAGAAATTGTTGAATTCCAGCTAGTGGTACAAACCCACAGAGTTGTCGGAAGTCGGCCGCTGCATCATGCAAAATCTTTGCTCGTTCGGTGATTGTAGCAGGTTCATTCTCTTCTATTGTGCCATCATCTGTGTCATGATGATGGGGGTCAATACGAATGCAATGTTGAGCCTGAAAGGTCGGTACCTCCCAACGCGGATCCGATGGGTGCGAGGCGAATTGATCCAGATTCATAGCGGCCGCAGTTTTTTATGACGGGGATAAGACAGGAGAATAGATATCCAATACCGTACTATAGTCTTTAAGGATGATGAGAAAAGACCAAGTTTTCAGTAGACGGTTAAATAATCTTTTCAGAAACTGGGAAGGCTGCGAGTATCTTCTTTAGCGGGGTGTTATAGTTGAGGTAATTAACCCTAGCATTGGATTTGGGAGAGGCTTATGCATTTAGTACGGGTGACACGGAATACCCCCCACTAATACTACTATACTGGTCCTTCTCCTCAAGGCTAATTTTGGGACATCCTGAAGGACGTACATTCGGCCAACCCTTGAGCTTACCTGCATAGGACTATCCTTCCGCTTCCATTCGGAGCCGACATACGGTCAGCCATTGACAAATTAGGCTAGAGTCTAAACAGGGATGGGAATATTATTAGAGTCCCATTATTAATCGAAGCACCTCACCTTTTTGTAGATCAGCCACGTACAGCCCACAAGGATTAAGAATATTAATTGAGGTACTGATCTGCACTCATCTACAGTATCTAGTCATGACTAACGGGACGTTCTCTCATACCAGGTTTGCATAAAGAGCGATATGGCTATACAGTGGCGAGTCACGCACAAGGGGACCACATATTAACTTAGCATGTTCAATCCTTAAGGACTGTACGTCGATGATAAACGCCGATCCTGCCAACGCTTACTGCTTACCTATAATAAGCATCCTCCAAGCATTCCTTACTTGACGCAAAAAGACATGATGATTCAGGGTCCGTCCAGATTCGGGGGTCGCTATCCGAAGAGTTTTCAGCAATCCCAAACGCGGCGGTGCTATGGATCAATGATGACCATCACGTTCGAGTGCCGTTCAACCACCTGTGAAAGGAGAAATCGCTACTCCCGTTGTACATCCGGAGTTTATCGGACGTTTCACCTTACCCTTTGGTTGGACGAGGGGATTCTGCGAACTAGGTCGGCTGCAGATAGTCAACACATTTACGATCTGTAACTATTATCACAATTACATTTAGAATCCCGCGCAATGGCATCTCTACGATCCTTCCTATTTCACGGCCATCACTATAAAAGACGTCATGTCTCTTCGTAAGTCATTTATCAGCCTTCATTCGACTTCAGTGTCAATAAACGCTATCAAAACACATAAACTTCTCTAACATCATCAAAAGTTACAATACTCCTTCCCTTACATTCTGATACAATGCGTCTCAATCAGCTCCTCGCGATAGTACCGCTAATCATTGCTGGGGTGCAAGTGCAAGGCCTGGCTGTTTCCAATTCACAGTATGTATTCACTGATACTTGATTCCATGTTTAATTTTTTCGTCATCACTTACATTCTCTCATAGCACGAAAATCAGCTCTGCGCTCAAAGTGAGCGACCCTGCTACTCGAATGGGTGACCTAGCCAAACGGGCAGCTATATGTCCTCTCAAGAACAAGAATCAATGTACGACATGCCCTCAGGCGAGAATACTCAAGGGAAAGAATCCCTCTAAAGGCCAGAAACCGCCACAACGCCAAGTTCCAGCCAAAGTTCCTGGAGGTCAAGGTTCCCCCAAGTTGCCCGGAGGTCCTAATGGCCGGACTCCAGCTGAATCGCCAGGAAACGGCAATCCACAGAGACTGCCTGGGAGCCGAGTCCCGTTAAAGGGCCGTATACTAGCCAAGTCGCTCAGAAACGAGTGTCGTCCTGCTCACTGCCAAGGCGAGTTTATGAACGAGGATTATCATGAAAGCTCACTTGAATCGCGCAAAGATCACGACGTACCAATGAACGCTCTTGCATCCGGACCATGGACGGAACTGGATAATCTCTATAGTAGCGGGCTATCTGTTTGCTCTATAATGCTCGTTTACGACCGAAACTCTTGGGCATTAGTCCACATCCCTCCAGCACGAGAAGCTACAGATGGTTCTGGCGAGCTATTTGAGACAGGTCAACAAGTCATCGACAAGTATAAGCGTTCAATGGGAACTCATTACGAGAACCTTCGAATGACTCGTCCACGGGGCTTTCTACTTACGAGTACTCTACTTGATGGGGAAAAGACAAATAGTCTTCTCGACTGGTACCGTCAGCGTAATATTCCTGTTGACGATTTTATGTACAATCCACAGGATGTTACTTCAATGCCCGGGAGCGCTTTCCCGAAGGAGGGCAAATTTATTGCTGCTCGTGAGGATTCTAAGTGGCCACCTGTTATGACACTTGATGGACAGAAATTTAATATTGGAACTAGCTAGTACTGAATCAGAGGGGTTCTCTTCTATATTACCTATATAATGTTGCTTAGTATACCTCTAGTAAAGTAGAAGAAGCGAAAAGTACTATAAGATAGGGAGTACTAAGAGCTTGTAAAGTAGACCTTAAGATGCTCAGACAACGTACCTTAATGTCTGAGAGCGTTATCGGGAGATTGTATTAGAAGATCTCCCTTTAAAGATTCGTAATAGTATCTATATCTATATTCAGATATATATTTCCTTTCTTTAGGTAGACTTATATTATATTATCTTAATATACCGAGATAGGAAAATCAAGTAGGAAAGTAGTAGTTAATATAACGGTTAGATTCTAACTATAGATAAACTATAGGTCTATTATTAATAAAGTTATAGAGCGTAGTACTAAGCGAAGCGAAGTTATATCTCTTAATAATTAATAATATAGGTAAGGCTTATTAAGGTAAAGAAGTTATATTAATAGCTAGTAAGCTAGTATCTAGGAAAGTACTAATAAATATAGTCTATATACTAAGGTAGCTTATAGTATTATAAGTCGGGCTTATAGTAAGTTATAAGTTAAAAGTATAATCTATAGTAGTTAGATTACGGTTACCTTATATTAAGGTTATAAGCTAGCGTAGGATTTATAGGTTAGTTATAGGCGTACGTAATATAGGCGCCTTTATCTTATTAGGTTATAATAAAAAGGGAGTAGATTTCGAAAATCTAGTTATAAATAAAGAGGGAACTTTTAAGGAGGGGGGAATTTTTAGCTTTTAAGTATAAAAGAAGGGGGGAATTTCTAGGAAGGGGGGAATTTTCGGATTTTAGGGAGGAATTAAGGGGGGGATTTTTTAGAAGGGGGGAATTTTTTAGAAGGGGGGAAATCGAGGGTTTTAGGTAGGAATTAAGGGGGGAATTTCTAAGAAGGGGGGAAATCCTATTATTAATATTAACTATAGGCTAAGCTAC
>QUZD01000010.1:6601-297107 GCA_003693505.1 Pseudonectria foliicola
AGGCAAGGCGAGGCAAGGCAAGACTCGAGTGCCCTTGTTGGACGGCACATCAAGTCGGCGTGTTGGTGAGGCACTTGGCAGCGAGCAGGCTGACGGTTTTGGCGGCGGCATTGGCTGGCGGGAGGGCGCGAGCATGAGGGATGGATGACAGATGACAGATGAAGGGTGGGGACAGAAGCAGGCCATGCCACCCCCAATCTGCGGCCTCAGCGAGGGATGATCCATGATGAATCACGACCGGTAGATGCTGTGATTGTTAAAGGTAGGTATGTAGGTACGTGTGTGTGTGTGCGTTTGTGTGTGCGTGTGTGTGTGTGTGTGTGTGTGTGTGTGTGTGTGTACGAATACGTAAGGCATGTACATCCATGCCTTGCCTGCTTGTTACTGTACAGTACATGGCGAGGCGTGCAGACAACGGCCCTCACGAAGCTCGCTCGCGGGCGCAGCACGCAAGACACAGCACGAGAGTTCTTGGACTGCACGTGTCGGGGTGGATCGGCTCAAATGGGCCGCCGCCAATCCCAATTTCGAGAACGAGGTTCGCGCGTGAGCTGCTGGGATTCGGTGCCCATGGCTGGATGGCTGGATGGCATTTGCCGTCAACGTTTGGTTCATCCGCATGCAGGAACTTTGCTTGTGTGTTCTGGTAGGCACCTGGGATCGAAATGCTGTGCGGTGCTATGCGGTAGCTATCCTGGCCTTCCAGGTGGCGGCGGCAGACGGGTAAAAAAAGAAACAACCGCTCATCCGTCTCCCCAAAGCGGCTTGGCTAGCGACGAGCTAGAGATTCTGTAAGAGGAGAGGATCTGTCAAAGTCCCTCTCCGTAGCGAGACTGGGCCAGAAGAACCCAAGCTGGCAAGATGGCTGCTACAGTACTCCGTACATAGTTGCTAGCTGCTAGCTGCTGGCCGCTGGCAGCTCAAAAAGCTGGAGATGGCATCACCGCACCTTTGTGACAGGGGCCGCTGCGGCGTCAGTGGTTGTAGCTCGGCTCGATGTGGGGCTTTTCTTCAACTTGGCCATGCCTGACAAGTGGGGCCCGGCTGGCATCCACTGGCATCCACTGGCATCATCAACTGACACCAACTGGCGCTAGGCCCAAAAGACATCAGGGCAACTCCCCTGCTACTGCCTACCTGAGGCGCCGACAGCTACCCCCAGTTGACCCTAGCACAGACAGAGCATGGAAGGAAGGCAAAACGCCCTTTGCTCCTGCTTCTTGGGTAAGGTGCGCGACGTAGCGCGCGGCGCGGCCCCTCCCAATGGTCCACTCCGCTCCAACGGTCGCCCCACTCGGCCGTGCCTGTATACAGTGCGATCTTGCCGAGGCGACTGTATGAAGTAAACCCTGCCCTCCTTCCCCCATCGCCCCAGCACCAGCAGTAGGCAGGAGCCAGGGGCCGCACCTGCGCACCTGTTTCCAACCTCTGTGTTTCCAGGGACCCTGGAAATTCCAGGTTTCGCCTTGGAGACGACGCCCTGCAAATACATAAGGTACCTACTATACAGATTACGGAGTACGTACTCGGTACATCCATACAGATTACAACAAGACGGCTTTTGCGACCAGCCCTGACCAACGGAGCAACCTAATCGTCGACGTTCTAGCTCCTCGCATCGCGTGTTTCTGGCGTCAGCATGCTTCAGGTGCTGGTCAGTCTGCACCGTTATCGCGATGGCCTCCACAGCCTGCCATAGTACGGAGTGCGGATACACCACTACAGATTACCTCATGTACCTACCTACCTGCCTGCTAACTTAGCACATACAAGCATAAGGTACTATGAACGAGCGCTTTCCAAGTTCCCATATCCGAGCAGAGCATCCCCACGACTGGTCGGCTCCGACGAGCAAAGGACATGCAATCTCCGTCTTCTCTCCCACGAGATGAGATGTTGCCCATGGTCACTGCGGCTCTATCACAATCAAAGTGAGCGGCCACTGCCGCCTCGTCATTTATCGCCCATGTTCACCACGAGGCCCAAGTTCATGTCACTCACATCCATGCCAGCTTCTCAACGGAGGTTCTCGCATAACCAAAGTCCGGCCTCTGAGGAAGTTAAAGACCCTGGCGCAGACGTCTTGCAGCAGCACCGACCTTCCTTCCCCTGCTCCTGATACACACCCCTAGCCGCCCAGCCGCCACCTCGACGGTAGTTCCTCCGCCTCTCAAGTGTACCGGGGTCGTGCCCGAGTCGCCTCCAATGCAACCAACAAGGAAGGCCAGCGGGAAGCTCTCGAGATCTATCGGTCCAGTGTGCCTGGTCCCCATCACGTCAAGGGGCGCCGCTCCTTGGCTCGCCAATTGTCACGACCTGCCCTGCCGTACCTTTCCCCTTCAGGGTGTCTGCTCGAGAGGACGGCCCACGGACCACCGTTTGATGAAGCAGAGGTCGCGCCCAGGTCAGGGCTTCCTAGAATTCTTGTTTCGATTGGCTCTGCTGGCTACGAACTATGGGACGGCTCAACTGTTGAAGAATGCGCGCTTCATCCGAAATTGCCAAAAGGACAAACACCGGAGCAGCACCGGGTCCATACAATAAGTCTTAAATGAATTGATGGGCCGCATTTCGGACTATTGGGATGTCCGCAAAGTTTGGGGCGATTATCGTTTCGAGCGCAGTAAGCGTGCAGGCACACTTCCCATCTCTACAGTAATACGGAGTAATCTGTATGGACCTGTGGCATATAGTACTCCGTATCACTGCGCAGCTATAGCCACCAGTGCTGCAAGACCCGCTGGTCACTCGACACACAATCCACTTGACGCTTTGGGAAATATGGCGAATGTGTCTCTAAAGGGTATTGCTTTCATACGACTCCATCAAAGTGCCAACGCCAGTATTGCAAACCGATGCACATCAGCGCCTCGAGGAATTGCCTCGCTTCCAACACAGCTCGTCGCTTGTCAACTATTACTCGTCCTTTTACCCGAACTGTCTTATTGGATTCCTGAGCTCTGGCTCGAACCGGCAGAAGGGTTGGGGACACGATGGGCCATCCGGCCCCGAGACGCACCAGATCGAGGAACACGGTACCACGTTACAGTGACATGTTTGGCATCTGAGGAACCACATAGCGACCCCGGCTTTTGACAAGGCTCTCAACGAGCCACGCTTGTCTGGGTCAAGGATGTCCCGTCATTAGATGAGCCGGGAATGGCTTGCCGCTCTGGCCAGTCGCCCATCTCAACCGCCGATCTCCGCGCAATAAGCCAGAGGCGTCCAAGTGCACCATCCCCCATGAGACTACTGGGGAGAACCACTCTCCCTCCTCATATCGACCTCTCGTGGGTTATCCGAGGTCAGCGGATCCGAGGTTGCCCAGGATTTGCCCTTGACCAAACAAGCCAAGATGCTGGGCGTATTGCAACCTGACATTGTCCCGTCGAGATGCGCTGCGCATGCTTTGGATCCCGCTCTTATTCCCGCTCCAAATGCTACTTGATGATGCAAAGGATGAGCTAGCTGCACATCATCATGGTACTGCTGTGTATAGTAGACCAGCAATGCCGTTTCATTGCACCGATCTGTTCCCGTGGCTCGAGCAGTGCAGAGCAGTGCAGCTCCCACTGCAATCCTTGCCTCGACGAATATACCTGGAGCCTCGGCATACTTACCTTGACCATGCTGGGTACTCACTCTATGGGCCACTTCCTCTGCTTCGCGTTTCGGAACAACAACCGACAAGACCTAGGATGTCGACGACTTCCGATGTCAACCGTGGAGGTCCAGCGACACAATCACGTTATACGAGAACCACGAATCAAAGCGATCGCCCGTGTAATTTAGCTTGTATCATACTATGGCGGTGCTGAGGTTGTACGAGAACGATGCAACGAGCATTTTTGCTTCCAGCTTGCTCAGAGTCTATATTGTCCCTGGTTATTCAAGGTATGTGCGCCGAAAGATCAGGCCACCCAAGACAATGGGCCGGGGCCATGATGGCTTGCATCTTGGTGAACCAAGCGTCAGTTCCCCAACGTTAGCGGCCGTGCCAGGAGGGGTAGTCCTTGTCTGCCCTCGACGCACACCCTCGCCTACACGCACGTGTGCATACTGGACGAAGCACGGAGCACACCACCCCCAATTCTTACATGCAGCCGGAAATTGCTTCTGAGGTTGACACAATTGGATCAAAATGGGATAGGCAGTGCAGCCTGCTATGTATTATCCTGCTTGCTCGGCTAGAGGCTCAGCCCTATCAATCTTCACGGAGGTGTCGAAAGAAAGTTCCCCATCAAGCTGTTGCTTCCACCATATTGATCTCTCTGGGAACGCTCACAAACATAGGCAGTTTGGTGACTACTATATTTTCTCCCACCTGTCGACCCGTGGCTAACTTGGTCTCGCCATGAGTGCCAAGAGCACCTTATAGCGGGTATGCGGTATACGTGCCTGCATACATGCCTGCTCATGACTGCTACATACACACTGATAATTCCCTAGACGATACCTACCTACCTACCTGGGTAGGTATGGGTGTATGTACTTGCAGACTGATTCCCGGTTGCATTACTGAGCCATGCTTCTATGTACGCACAAATTCAAGCTATTGTGCCTTGCCGATGAGGAAGAAGTGCATTGTCGGAGCTGAAGCCTTCCGTCGATATTTGAGGATAGCCTTTCATCAGCCTCTCGGGTCACTGAGTGACTAGGAGATGAGCCAAGTTTCATAGGACCTGTCTTCCTGTCTGTCAACCTGGGCCAATTTGAGCACCCATGTCAGTGTATTCCACTTTGGTTTGGTGACCCCCATCCCCATCCATCCTGCCCCTTCACCCTTTAGCCTGGACGGGCCGATTTACTATGTATGTATGTACTGCACCATAGTATGTACACAGAGCTGTCCGGGAAGCTTGGCCAATCCTTTTCGCCTATGAGGCAGGATGGGGGCTGTACACACTCGTCGCGCTCGCGATCTGCAGCCCTCAGCCCAGACCGGTCAGTGCTGTACATGATTGTTTCTATTATCAGACTCCCACCTGCTGAGATAGAACGGTGGTTGTCGACTGTCCAGGGTGTTGCGATCTGCGAAACAGGCTCCAGGTGCCATGCGGCATGACCGTTACATACATGATGGTCGCTTTCCGTTCCTCTCTTACCTGAGCTTGGTACTCTCGTCTCATGAGCTAAAACAATGACTGACCGGATATCGTCCTTGAGCGGCCTACTGACAGGGTTGGAAGGAGAGTCGTGCACCGTGATAGGGGCCCTTGCGCCCCTCATCTCGGTCAAGGGGAGAGATTGGAATGAGGGGACACCGATTTCCCATTGGTACCCCTGCGTTTCCCTTTTGCCTTGCGCTGTGCCTTTTTCCAAGTTGCCATTTCCACTTCCTGGAGAATATCACGGGCCGGTGTTTCCGCTGGACTAATCCTAGCAAGAAACGGTCTCGACCTGGAGCTCGAGCTCGAGCTCGAGCTCAAGTTCCGTTGTCAATGCGCGATCGATCTTCAATTCTCAATCTACGAAGATCTCGAGACAGTCAGTTGGCTCAGAAAGACATGTGAAGGATGTAGGAAATGAGTCTATGAGTCTATGCCCGAACCCCGTCTGCCAGTGTCTTCAATAGTGATGCCTACGGCAGGCTTCTTCTCTGATGGCCATGGTTCCTCAAGTCGGGTGTTTTGCTCGGAAGTTTCCAGGCCCTACCAGGATGAACAGTGGGATACTCCACCGACCGTGATGGGCGGACAAGGGGGGGAAGGGTAGTAGCCGTGGTTACATGGCGATTCGTCGGTCCCGATTGTGCCCTCCCCTTCTGCCGTCGACTCGCCTCTAGAGCCATGCTCTCTCTCTTGGTCCCTGTCGACGACGGGTCGGGAACGGGAAGTAGCTGGATCCCGCCAAAGAGAGAGAGCCAGAGGCCATGCCCAGCTCGTACCACAACCACAGCCGCCGGACTCGCGGGAAGTGGACAACGGCAAAGCTTGTGTCACCCACATGAGTATGCAGCTCGATGCTCTCGGTTCGCTCACATGGGGCCTGGCGACGGAAAAATGACTGTGCGACGTGGAGATAAACAGGCAGGCCACCAAGAACTGTCGCTCCACCACCGGAAAAGGTACATACTCAGCGCGCTGTCCAAAACGGGATTAACGAGACTGCCTGGGTGCCGTGCAGTCGATGCTGTGGACAGAATGTCCGGAGTACATCTACCGAGTGCAGAATCGTCCCATCTTGCCATCACTGTGGCCGTGTGACGGTGCCGACGGCAGATGCAGTCCAGTAGCTGCCGGAGCTTGGCCACCTAGATTCCCGATTTCAGCGATTGCCTGTTGCATTGTTGATCAGGGAATTTGATGCCCAATGGGCCATGGGATAACTTAATGATGCAAGGCCGGCAAGGCCAACGCTACGTCTGGAAACGGCAATCAGGGCGAGTGAGCCGATCTTGCACCGCGGCTAGGTCCCTGCGCATCTGAGGAATACGCGGCGATGCCGTGTCTACGATGATGCATAACTCGGAGGGGCGCCAAGTCAACGGCATCGTTTCTAATTAAATTGTGACCCAGGCCGAAGGACGATATGTTCCAGGTATGCCATGTCCATTCCGGCCTTCCAGTCTTGTCTCTCCCAAACACGCTTTGCAGGCGTTTCCAACCTTGTACGGAGTACGGAGTACGCATGTATGTACATGGGCACCACAGGGTGGTGTAGCAACCAAAATCACGCTTTACCCGCGAATTTGCAAATCAAACCAACGCCCTGGCTTACTCTGATGGACAGGCGACTGCCTCAAGCCCATGCTCCCATTCCTGCAGCCATCCCACCCTCCCGCTTGTCGTTCCGTCATTGGATGATCCAATTCTCGCCATCGTCATCCGAGTCGCCGTCCACGAGGTCCTCTGCATCCACGAGCGCCATTTGCACAAACCGACGCACCCAGGCTTCCTGAGCCGGGTCGAGCCCATCTGCGTTGATGTTGGCATTGTTTGGCTCCTGATTCGGCAGCGGCGGCGGCTGCTGCTGCTGCTGCTGCTGCTGCTGCTGCTGGCGTTGCTGGTTTTGGTTCTGATGTCGATTGCGATTCCGATTCTGCTGATGGGCGGCTCCCCGAAGAGGAGCAGCAGCAGCAGCACCTCCTCTCACGGCGCCTCCTCGCCCGCCGCCTCGCCCGCCTCCGCCAACGGCCCGGCCAAGACCCCGTCCACGGCGTACAGGCCCACCGCGAAGTTGGCCGTTGGGGCCGCGGGGAAGAGCTGGCGCCTCGGGTGCTGCCGGGGGGATCTGACGGTTGGCACCGTTCCGAGCGCCGCGCGGTGGGTGGTTGTTATCTCTTATACGGAGGACGAGGGGCGCCTCGCGGACGACTTCGATGGGGTGGCCACCGTCGTTGCGGGGACCATCTCCAGCATTGGCATCGACATCATCATCTTCGACGTCACTATCGTCGGACGGCAGGGCCGCGGCCGGCTCTACACGGTCCGCCTCGTCATATGGATTCCCAAGCTCACGACGTATCGGGGCGACGGCAGGTATAGGCCGAAACCCAGGCTCAGCAGGTCCAGCCCCATCCCCGCCGACGAAGCCCAGGCCAACATCATCGCCATCACCACCCTCGAGTTCCCAGAGCCGCATGTAGCACGACGTGACCTTGCCGCCGGGCTGCTGGTTGTAATGGCGATAGGGGTTGGTCGGGTCGAGCCAGGCGCTGCATAGATAACAATAGTGCGTCTCGCAGAGCCGGCAGATCATGTGGTTGCAGCCGTGCGTCTTCTGGGCCGGCGCGCTGCAAGTCGGGCACGGGCTGGTGTGGAGTTTGAGATAGTCGAGAGACGCCTTCTCGTCCTCGGTGAGCTCGCCGTTGGTACGTCGCGGCGTGCAGCGGAAGAATTCGCCATGCCACGACTGGTAACACCGGGCACAAAAGGCGAAGCCACAGTCCTCGCATACGGACAAAAGGTCAGCAGGGTTGAACTTGTCCTGGCTGCCGCCTCCTTTCTTCTCCTTGCCCCCCTTGCCCTCATCGTCCTCGTAGTCAGATGTATCGGCAAAGTCCAGGCCCAGAGGCTTCTTGTGACGTTTAGACCGCGCCGCACCGTTGCACCACTGGCGCGGACAGTAGATGGTGTCCTTGTCAGACTCAAGCTCCGTCTTGTACTTGAGCGTCACGTAGCGCTTGACCGTCTCCTCGGTAAGCCCAATCTGCAGGAGCTCGCTGGGACTTACGGAGACCTTTGCCTTCCTCGGACCCTTGCTGTCGGGGCCGGGCTGGGCCGCAGCGCGCTCTTTTGCGCAGTTGGGTGAGAGGCAACGCACCATGGCGAGGTCTCCATTGGTGATTGCATCATTGTAGAAGTCCTGTAGACACTGTAGGCAGAAGATGTGGCCGCAGTCGAGCATCTTGTGACACTTGGCGCCCTTTTTGGGATCTGCGGGACGCATATTGTTAGCTACCTAGTACGGGAACACGGGCGTCGTGGGACGTTAAAGAGACTCACCGAGACAGACACCGCAACTAAACGTCTCCTTTTCAAAGGCCGTCTTCTTGGCCTTGATATCATGGTCCAGCACGGCAAGCTTGTGCGCGGCATCAACCTGAAGCGTGCCGTCGGCCGAGGTAGTCCCAAACACGTCCTCGGCAGCGCGCTGGATGTGGTCAATGTAGGTGAAGGCAATCATGTCACGCCCAATCTCGTCCCAGAGACGGGGCCCGTCGTCCTCGAGCCTCTTGATCGTCTCCGGGGCGAGCCACTGCGGGAACGTGGAGATGCTGGCCTGCGGCGGCGCGTGGTCCGGGTAGCCGTCCGGGAGACTGAGCCGTAGGCGGAGCGCCGGGAGGTGAGACACCTCGAGTGAGTCGACATTGTCCGGGGCCCGGCCGGCCGGCGGGGGCGGCTCCGGCGGGCTCGGGCCCGGGCCCGGGACGCTCGTGGCCGAGGCGGCAGGGAAGGTGACGGTGACGGGTGCGGCAGGCTCAACGGGCAGCTCAATCTCAAAGGTGAAGGGGTCGGTGGCGTCTGGGCGGCGGATTTCCGGGTAGATGGCCTCGAGCGTCTCGAGCTCGCTCCAGCGGGGGTCGTCTTGCGGGTTGTCCATGGCGGAGCAAAAGTGAGGCAGACGAGGCGAGGCGAGGCAAGGCGAGGCGAGGCAAGGCGCCGGGTGGCGTGTGCGTTGTGCTCCCGTCCGTGGTGCTATCGGAGTGTGAGTATCATGTCCGCGGAATGAATTTTTTGATGAGTCGGTTGTTCGTTTTCGGTCGTTATGGGAGATGATGGATGAGATGCTAGGCTTCCATAACACTTGCCCACAGGAGAACTCTGGGTCAAGAGCAAAAAGACCAAGATGATTGAGGCAGCAAGAGCATAGAGGCAAGCAAACACGCTGCGGTATATCGAGGCGGGCTAGGTCCTTTGGCGGGGACCAAGTGAAGCAAAGCTCGGCGGGCTGTTCGTCTTCTCCAGACGGGAGTATGCGATGGAAAGCAAGTTTGCAAGTCTGCAAAACTACAGTATTCTTTCTTTCTCACACCTTCTCTCTCTCTCTTCTCTTTCCCTTTGCCTCAGTGGAGCTTTAGCATCTCCAGGAACGACGGCGCGGCTGTAGTCGTGAATGACTCTTTGGCCGAAGTGTGGATAGGTAGGGAACGTAGGGTCAGTCAGTTGGAACCCCGTCTCCCGATTCCGCCACCGCCCGCCACACCCGCGCCACATAGCACACCCGCCGCATCTCCAGCCACACACAACAGCATGTGTTGGTTAGGTGCCATGCCTTGATGCCTCTCCTGCACGTGGCGATTGGACAGCCAACTACATAATTGCAAACTACAGCGCATCATCGCCGACTGCCTCACGTCTACGCGATCCTCACGAGTTGCTTCCGGGAACCCGACACTGCTCAAGCGGCATCACTCTGCTGCGAGATTCTCTGATACGGGAGCAGCAGGTCGCCGACAGCTCCCACGCTCATGGACCCGTCGAGATAGGGCCATGTACAATCGCTGAGTTGTCGTCACCAACATCATACCGCAGCCATGGACGACTCTACGCCCCTCGCCTCGCTCCCCATCACGCACGTCTACTATGTATGTACGCCCCCGGTTTCCTCGTCTGCGTCCTAGAGCAGAATGATCCCGAGAATAGCTTCTGGTCTCCCGCTGACACTTGATGCCACGCCCGCAGGACCCCAACGACCCCGTCTCCCTCGCGTGCGCGTACCTCGCCCTCCTCCCGCAGGCGCTCTGCGTCGTCTACGCCACGCTCGTCCTCTTCACCCGCGAGGCCGAGGTGGCACTCCTCTTCGCCGGTCAGCTTGCCTGCGAGGCCCTCAACTTTGCCCTCAAGCGGCTCATCAAGGAGGAGCGCCCGCGCCGCATTCACGGCAAGGGCTACGGCATGCCCAGCTCCCACGCTCAGTTCGTCGCCTTCTGGAGCGTCTCCCTCGCCCTCTTTCTGCTCGTCCGCCACCGCCCGCCCCGCCTCCTCCGCGGCCGTGCCCCCAGCAGCGCCCACCGGCCCTGGTCCTTTGCCGAGCGCGCCGCCGTCAGCGTCGCCGGTGTCGCCATTGCCGCCGCCACAGCCTGGAGCAGGATCTACCTCGACTACCACACGCCCCGACAGGTGCTCGTCGGCTGCGCGGCGGGCGTTGTCAGCGCCGTGGGATGGTTCGTCGCCACGGGCGTTGTCCGACACATGGGGTTGCTGAGTTGGGCGCTCGAGACACCGCTCGCGCGTGCGTTACGGGTGAGAGATCTCGCCGTGGAGGAAGACATGTGCCAGGCTGGCTGGGAAAAGTGGGAAGAGAGGCGCTCAGCAGCTGCCAAGGGGAAATCCAATTAGATGCACAATAGACTGGTCCATTACGGTGTTCAATCTGAGTTCGGGAGACACACGACTGGGCGGGGGGGCAGAGCTCATCTCATACGAAACTTGCTAGGCGGGCATCTCAAAGTCCCAAGAGTCGCTTCAGCTCACCGGAAATCTGTCATCAATCTCAACATAATCGAAGAGGCCTTGACACCTCAACAGGCCGAGGTATCATAGGATGACTGAGCTCACCAAGCTCACTGCAACAAGCTCAAGATACGAGGAGCTAGGCGGACTAGCAATGCATCTTCCTACCTTGGTCAAGGCTGTATGTGGCTGCAGGTAGCTACCGCATCTGCCTAGCAAAACAATAGCTTTGAGGGGCTGCTTGGTAAACGAAACAAGATGCAAAGGACAGCTACAGGCGTGCCTTGACGGCGGCAATCAACTGGCCAAACACCCAAGGTTCTAGATGGCAGGAATGTTTTGCTGCAAACAGGAACTGGGCCGTGGCGGTTAGACAAGAGCAAGCCGATGGTGTAGGTGCAGAGCGTAAATATGAATATGCTCTATGGCTCTCTGTTGATTGTTCGAGACTCGCAATACTGTAATAGAGTCGGCTGGCTGGCATGGACTGGGAGACTTAATCGACGGTTGACCCTGGCTTGTGCGACGCCTTCCATCACATGCTCGCGCCGTGCCGCATCGGGCCGCGTTTGATCCCTGAAGCCCGACCACGTCCAACGCCAACGAGTGCGAGCGTACTGTACATAGCATAGCAAGCTTGAGCATACTTACAGTACATCGACGATCTAGACACAAGACATGAGCCGAGGTATGTACGTTTGGCGAGGCGATTGCACGTTACAGTACGTGGCCACAAGTAGCGTTGTGAGCTAATTTGTACACGGCCCCTGTAAACTGCCGGTAGCATCTGCCAAGGGGAAACGCTTCGAAAACGCAACGCAACGCAACGCATGTTCGCAGAAACGCGGAATCGCAGAAACGCCACCAGCTGTAGGTTGCTGACAGCGAATGCGCCACCGGATCATGAACAGGTTGAGGCCAATCGTGCACAACAGCGCTCGGATGGCATCATGATGTCGTAGATGTTGCCGGAGCCAACTCTCCGCTTGCGAGCAAGGGGCCCTGCAAGGCAGATCTCGATGGCGGTCAAACCAATCAATCCGCCGCGACGATTTGCGGGTTGAGTGTCAACAAGAATAAGTGTCCAACAAGTGTCCAGCTAGTGTCCCAAGTGACTCTAGTTTGCAGGTAAGCTGCCAGGCTGGCTGGCTGCCTGCCTGCAGGCTGCAAGTGTCGTGTGCCGGGAAAAGAAGAAGCACTGCCAAGGCATCTGACAAGCAAGGAGCGTGCCTTCCCTCCTCTTCCTGTCTTGCTGCACAGCTGCAGCAGGAACGAACGGCCTCAGCCTGAAGGACGTCATAAAGTGGCGCTCCACCCCGCGCCCCATGTGGCGCCGGTGCTGGTGCCACGGCTGCCACGGCTGCCAAGGCTGCCAAAGGGGAGAGATGGGCGGAGTGGACCCAGGCCTGCCAGGCTGCCAGGTTGCTGAGGAGGCGTTCCATTTTTAGATTGGTCGACAGGAGCTTGCTCGGCCAGAGCTCGGATCCAATACAATGCAACATGCCTACTGTATTGTACAAGGCGATGGAGCCCTGAGCAATAGTCTACCTACCCGTTCCATACTGCGAAACAATAGTGCTGGGGTTTCAGAGGGCTCCCCAATCGCCGGCAGGGGTGTTCATCTCGTTTGCGACGCACAATTGTCGATGCTCGATTCACCCCGCTTGGAACAATGACGTCCTGGTGACAGCAGCTCGTGTGACGTCAGGCTTGTACGGCGTTGGCTCCTGCCTTTCTCTGCTTCGCTGTTGAATGTTGCCTCTCTCGGATCCATCAGTTCAAACAGAGGGACCTTGTTCTCCGGTGGCTACCCCGCAGGCTCAAACGTACCTACACAGCTACACCTACCTACTGTACAATACCCTACCTACCACGCCTACCCACGCTACCTTACCTACATACCCACTACCTTACCTTGACATACAGTAGCACCAAGCCATACAGTACCGTGCAATCGCGGCGTGTTTGTTCCTGCACCAAGGCTGCCCCTCGTGCGTAGTCTATGACGCCATGGCCCTTCTTCACATGATGGGCTTCAGGGTCCCTTCCCGCGTCATGGAGCCTCCGGGATAGGCTGCACGGGAGATCAGATGGCCAAGGACGTGCCTGCCTGCCTGTGATTCACCAAGCTCGCTGGCAAGGCCACATATGGCCCAGATGGCCCAGATCCCTCTATATAAACCTCTCGAGCTCCCCTTCTCTCAACCTTCTTTCTTCCATCCACATCACACTTCCTCAAATCACAACTCAAGAACAACTTTCAACCACCACAAACCCAACCAACAAACACCAATCTTCACAATGGAGTCCATCAAGCAGGGTGCCAACTACGTTTCCGAGCAGGTCCAGAAGGCCGCTCAGGGTACCTCCAAGGAGGCCAACAAGGAGGTTGCCAAGGACAGCAACGCCCCCATCGGCACTCGGTATGTTTCTTTTGAACAAGTCCTCTCTTCAACAACACTTTGCTAACTCTTCTTGATAGTGCCTCCGCTGCCAAGGATGCTCTGGGTGACAAGGCTCAGGAGTCCAAGCACGACGCCAAGGGCGAGGCCCACAAGCAGCAGATCTAAGTCTGTCTCGACTACGACAACCTTTTTTTGATGATGGCATGAGGTCGGACACATGGGACTATGATGGTCGAGCCCCGATGAGGGAGCTTTTGCAGCAGTTGTAACCTATTGAGTCGGCTTTACTCAGATACCCTACCACTAGTTTTTCAATCTTGATTGATTGCATACACTTCAAGTTTCCTGTGATATCTCTTAAACGTTTCCATGGCTTCGTCTTTCAAGTTTCTAAATCAATGGTTGCGGTGCGAGAGAACGATCATGTCTACATCTGCTCCATCAAACAGCAAAATATTTGCACGCTCAACTTTTTAGATGACTTTATCACTACCACTCCTACCGAATGTAGAAATTTCTTATCCGATCATTGACATCAATAGCTAATCTTGCAACAAAGTCTATAACGCTGCGCCTTTGTCTAGGCTCCAAAATCTCGTGGCCGGTTGCCTACATCTTCTTCTTTGCGTCACGGGCGTGGAAAGCTCCGGTAATGTCACGGACACTGTACCAAATGATCCAGAGTGGCACCCATACCCAGACGGTGTTGAAGAAGAACAAGAACAGCCACAGGTACACAGCATTGCTCGTGTCGAGATTGGGGCTGCCAATCAGCCACTCGGGGCAGAATGTCATGAAACCTGACATTTATGTCAGCAAACCAGACTGGGGTTGATAACTGATGGGTGCTGAGACGCTGCACTTACCGCCGTATAGCTCGCAGGTGGCCAGGATGATCATCCAAATACTGGCCTTGGGGTCGCGCTTGGCAAGGCAGTAGCAGATATAGCACGCCAGGAGGCCATCGAAGACGACAGTCAGTAGCTCGAGACTCACAACGCCCTGGGTTCAGGTCAGGTTAGCTGGGCCCTGGCAACATGGGAGACTACAGCCGCACGCTCTGGCGGTAACACGGCAAGGGGGCAGGGGGAAGGGGGCTTTCAGACGTACAACATCAACGCCGGCCCAGCGCTTGTCGGCGCGGGAGTAGACCAACCACAGCTGGGCAAAGGGGTTGTCGCCGCCGGCCTGGGGGCCGTAGACGCGGTCGACGGAGCCGAGGTAGCCGCGGGGCGTGGGGAAGAGGGCATCGCGGGCGGCGGGGTCAAAGTCGGCGAGGGGCCGCGAGGTGAAGAGGCAGTGGTAGACGAAGCTGCCCTCGAGGACGAGGTGGTAGAGGGCGTCGGTCAGGTGCCAGATGAAGAGGAAGCGCAGCGTGCGGTTGGCCGAGGCGGCGGGCAGCAGGCGCAGCGAGGCAGCGTAGGCGGCGAGCACGAGGACGACGAGGAAGATGAGGGACGAGACGGTCTTTTGGTCAAAGAGGTCGGGGGGCAGCGAGGTGAAGCTGCTGGGGGCGGCGGTGATGGGGGAGTCGGCGGCGGCCATTTTTTTTTTTGGTGGCGGTGAGGTGGTCAACAGCGACCTTGGGTCGTGGCTTTTTTTTCTTTCTTTCTTTTCTTCTATTCCTCTTCTCTTGATGATGTCGACGTTGTGTCGCTTCTCAATATTGACGAGGAAGGGCAAATGTTGGAAGAGCTGGAATTGGCTGGCTGGAGCCGTAAGATTCACGAGGACCTCGTCGATGCAGGCAGCTTGACCCCTAACAGAGAGAGAGAGAGCTTCAAGCTATGGTGGAGACAAAATGGGTTGCATTTCTCGCGTCCGGGAATAAATATTTCCTGTGTGGGATCCGGTACGTACTCTCGGCACTGCACCTAATACCCGGTGCACGCTCCGAAACAAGCGGTGGCCTGTGCGCAACCGACTCGCTGCTGGCCAGGTTGTGAGACAAACAATGTCGGTACGGAGTACATAAGGTAAGGTAGGTAGGTGGTTAGGTATTCTCTTTGCACGGACGAAAGCGCGCCTTGAGGATGGGAGGATGGGAGGCTGAGATGCTGGTCGCGGTCGACTTTGCCCTCGCAGGCAGGCAGTCTTTATGATGCTGTTGGCTACCAGGCACCCACCCCGTGGCGATGTCGTGCCTGGCGAGCATTCGCCATCCGTCCTAAATAGCAAAAGAGAGAAACCAGATGCCATTTTTCCTCAAACAACACAATTCGGCTACTTGTCCCACTCCTTGTAGCCCTTTTGCTTCTGCCGCGTGTTCCAGCCCAGCTTGCCACTGATACTATTGACCCAGTCCTCGCTCCGGCGGCCCTCGGCCTGCACCGACGCAAAGGGGAACCGGCTGGCGCTAATGGTCACGTAGTCGCCCGGCAGCAGCTCGACGCGCTCGCGGCCGTCGAAGCTGGCCCACGACGACGTCCGCGCCTCGTACGGCACCCCGACCCGCAGCACAATCGTGTCCGGCAGGATAATGGGCCGGAACGACAGCGTGTGCGCGCAGATGGACGTCACCAGCATCACCGGGTTCTCCGGGTGGCAGAGCGAGCCGCCGGCGGCGAGGTTGTACGCCGTCGAGCCCGTGGGCGTCGAGACGCAGATGCCGTCGGCCAGCACTGAGGTGAAGTGCTCGTCGTCGCCGAATATCTCCGTAACCGATAGTGCTGTAGATGGGTAAAAGAAACGTACTCGTTAGCAGCTGGTTTTTCTTCCAAGCGATACATGATACAGGGTGTGTAGACCTACTCGGGTTGGGTCCGCGATCTACAACCACTTCGTTGAGAATCTCAAACGTGCCGTCTGGCCGGTGTGTCCGCTCGTCATCCCGCTCCTCGCCCACAAGCTCCTCGACCAAGTCTCGGCCGGTGTGAGCCTCCTCCTCCTCCTCCTCCTCCTCGGACGTCTGGTCTGCCGTCTCGGGCCGCTTCCGCCGCTGGCTCCTCATGACGGTCCCCTCGAACCGCAGCCTCAGGCTGACGGTGACACCGTTGGTAAAGGCCGAGGTGAGCGTGTTGTGGTACTCGTCAAAGTCAAACTTTGTCAGGAAGCCGAGGCTGCCGAGGGCGAAGCTGAGGACGGGGGGCACGATGCGCTGGAAAAGCCAGCTGGCGTAGAGGACGGTACCGTCGCCGCCGAGGGTGATGACAAAGTCAAACATGTGCGGGCGCGTCCGGGGCATGTCCTCGTCCCAGTAGCGTAGCCGCCGGCGGAGGGAGTCGCGGGCGGCCGCCTCGTCCATCTCGCCGGCGGCGACGTAGCCCTTGGCGAGCTCGTCGATGAGGCCGGCCACGTCAAACCGCTTGCTCGCCTCGAGCTTGTCCTGGACGTAGACGGTGTAGCGGACCTCGCGGTCGGCGTGCAGCAGCCAGCGCGTCAGCTCCTGCGTCTTGGGGATGAGGTCGCGGTCGTAGATCTTGGTCAGGAGGAAGATGGTCTTGACACGGAAGCGGATGCGCATGCTGCTCAGCCGGCGGCTCAGCTCGCGGACGCCCCAGGCCATCTCGCTGAGCTGCTTCTTGGTGAGCAGCCGGCTGTGGACGTCGTCGTAGTCGGCCAGGTCCAGCTCCGACGTCGTCTTGGTGATGTGGTGCGTCCAGGCGCGCTGGTCGGCCTGGCCGCTCGTGTCGAGGCTGTGCGGGTCGACGACGGCGCGGCACCGGGCGTCGGTCGTCTTGGGGTCGATGAGGCCGGCGAGATCGACGGCCTCGAGCTGGTGCGACGCCGCCGAGACCGGTGTCGAGGCCGAGGCCGAGGCCGAAACCGAGACCGAGTGCTCCGAGTCGGCCTCGCCGGCGGAGCTCGCGGCGTTGGCCCGACGCTGGCTGTCGAGGAACTGGTGGACGAGGCACTCGTTGCGCTTGGTCGGGCGGCGGATCAGCGGCACCTTGGAGTCGGCGGCGACCATGGAACTCTTGCGGCGGTAGGGGTTCTTGCCCGGATCGAAGACGACCTGTCGTTGGCGCCGCAGGGCCCGCGGTCAGCCCATGGAGCAAAGCAAGCAAGGCATTCACGGAATGCATTCACGGAATCAGGATGCAGAGATGCCAAGAATCAGAGGAGCGCGCGCAG
The DNA here is from genome assembly GCA_003693505.1 of Pseudonectria foliicola. Lineage (NCBI taxonomy): Eukaryota > Fungi > Ascomycota > Sordariomycetes > Hypocreales > Nectriaceae > Pseudonectria > Pseudonectria foliicola. The sequence goes on from QUZD01000010.1 coordinate 23,979, forward strand.
GGATGGAAGAAGCGTACCTCGACCGCCTTGCCTTCGTCGTCGCTGCCGTCATCGCAGCTCCCATCTTCAAACGTGATGTGTTTGGCCGCCTGGTGGTCGCCCATGGCTGTAGATTGCTCCCGCCCACTCTCCCTCTGACTCTGACTCTCACTCTCACTCAACCTCTCTCTCTCTCTCTCTTTCCTTATCTCTCTCCCTGTATCCCTCGTTCGCTGTCTCCCTCTCTTCTCTCTCTATCTCTGACGCTCCCCGTTCTCGGACACGCTCTGCGATCCAGGCGCTTCGAGTTGCGCGGATGGAGCGGGCTTCCGCCTGTGCGAAGCCTGTGCAACGCCGCCTGCCAGAGTCGTCGAGCAGCTTGTGGTTCTTCTGCCTTGCTTCTGCCTCGAGATTCCACGAGGCCGATCGCGGGAGGGCAGTGGTAAGTTGTGCTTTCGTCTCCAGGTCGTGGACAGTGTCTTGTCTAGTTCAATGCCTGCGGCCGCCTGGCGAAGAGCTGGATGCGTCAAGTGTACCAAGGTGGGGTCCGAGTCTATGTACAAGGTCGACTAACAAAGCATCATGACCGTTGTGGCTAGCGCTGCTACTGCTCAATTCCTCGTCAGCGAGCTGTGTAGCCTCGGGTCATCTGCTGCCATTTGTGAGATTATTCCCCATAATATCAAGGCCTCTCGCAAATGGATCATCTTTAACTGCCAGAACCAAAGAGAAGAAGAACTGCAAATTCGATTCATCGATCCCTAGTTGCGTCCGTTCGTCATGCCAGTTCACAGCAGGCTAATGAATTACGTCACTGGATATCAGACCCGCCACCTACCCTGGAGCCTCTGATATCAGTCTTCAACCATCAGGATCAGGCCCGCTTCTGCATTGCTCAACGCTGCTTAAGAAGGACATCTTGGAAGTTCTTTGTCGCCAGAATAGCAGACCAAGCGTATTAGAGCTTGCAGGCTGCTCCAGAGCCATAGTAGCAACAGGTACCACAACTACAAGCATCGCTGCCAAGGAAAAGGAAGAGCGAAAAAAGAGGCGACGGCATAGGTTTCAACCACGCTCAAGCAGCCACATACAATGACACATCTCGTGCTTGTTGGCGCTTGCTACCTGGACACAATCCTGAGGAACGTTCCAGGCCCGCCACGTATCTGTCCGTATGGTATTACGGCATACTAACCAGCTCGCAGCGTCTCACAGTTCCCGGACGAAGATGCCAAGCTGAGGGCCAATAGCCTCACCGTCCGACGTGGAGGCAACTGCGCCAACTCACTCGAGGTCCTCAGCCAACTGGTGACAGAGCAGGATGCTGTCCTGCCATACCTCGTCTCATGTCTGCCAAGCCGAGACTCACCTGCCACTGGCCGTATTGCCTCCTCGTTCGGGCAAGACTCCCGCGTCAATCTCCAGCACTGCGTATACCGAGAGGACAAGGGCGAGGCGGCGAGCAGCTACATCTTCCGCAGCCAAGAGACGGGTAGCCGAACAATCATCAACTACAATGACCTACCTGAGATGACGGTGCAAGAGTTCGAGCCCATTGCGCGCAGTTTCCACCCTGACCAGCAAACATGGTGGCACTTTGAGGTACGTGGACACACACCTGGGCTCACTCGTTGATCGAAACCAGCCGGCGGCGGCAACGGCATCAATTATGCGGAAATTTGACGTATCACGCACAGGGACGGATACCAGACACCGCCGTCAAGTGCGTCCGTCTACTACGCCACGTACTGCCGGCCGCCCGGATCAGCGTAGAGGTAGAGAAGCCAGGCCGCGAGGGGCTGCCAGAGTTGGCGGACGAGGCCGACGTTGTCTTTTACTCCAGATCCTGGGCAGAGGCAAGTAAACCACCTCTATAGAGAATGCGCGCCGTGCCGTATGGTCAAGTAACGGCTAACTCGGGGTACAGAGCCGAGGGCACGAATCGGCCGAGGCTTGTCTGCGGAGCGAACAACACCAGAGAGCGTAGGATCAGCCGTGTCTCCCAGGCATGCTTGCTCTTTGAAGCTGACCTGCCATAGGATGTTGTCCATGTGCACATGGGGTGCAGAGGGCGCCGCTGGGTTATGTCGGGCCTCTGGCAAACTGTTTCGTTGCCCCGTTCCAGCACCAGCCCAAGGTGCTATTTCCGTCGTCGAGTAATTACGCCCTTGGTTCCCCTTCTAATCCCTCCAATCCCTCCGTGTTCAATGGCCAAGAACTGACACCGTTGTCCGGGACATAGTGCCGTGGGGGCCGGAGACACCTTCATTGCCGGAATGCTGTACGGGCTAGTATGCCACCAAGATGACTGGACTGCCGAGGACAAGGTTCGTTTCGCCGTCAAGCTGGCTACGCTCAAGGTGCAGCAGGAGGGATTTGCCGGGCTTGGATCAGCCGTGCTAGGCGTTGACGCATGACGGAGGACCGCTTCGCTTGGGGAGGGGGAGAAAAAAAAAGGAGAAAGGGAACGTGCGTAATCCGTAATTGTTGCGCACATGCCCAATTCGTCCCTTCGTCTCTCTCTCATATGGGAACGATCCCGGCCAGCAGACGGGATACGTACAAGGTGACGAGCATGAGAAACATGACAACGACGAGCGGCAAGGTGGGTCGGGAACAGGGTTTGAAACAGAGACAGAGGAGAAAAGAGATCTCTGTCATGTCAAAGTCCATTCACGGCCAATGGGTCAATGGGTGGAGAAGAAGGGGAAAACAGGCGGTGAAACGGCCGTGGGCTTCAATGGTGACAGACCCGATGGCGGCCTATTTCCGGTCCCGGCAGAAACTATCCTATCCTCGGTCGACCACTGACCACTGACCACTGACCACTGTGGACGCCTAGGCTAGCCCAGACTTGCCAGGCCAGCCTCAGCCTGTTCAGCTCTGAGCTGGCTGGCTGGCTGGCTGGCTAGCTGGGAGGGCGGATATGGGATATGTCGTCTGTGCAGGGTTGCTGCAAGTCAGGCAATTGACTTAGACTTGGCCACATGCATATCCAGGTGCCTGTCTGTTGCTGTGCAGTGCATGCAGGTGACCAGTCAGGGGCACGTAACGAGACGTCCCCGTCCCCTCTGCTCTGTCATCTGTCATCCGTCTCCGTCATCCATCATCCAGCATCCATCATCCAGCATCCATCATCCAGCATCCATCATCCAGCCTCCCTGTTCGACATGGAGCCAATGAGTGGCAAACCAAGGGAACGAGAGAAAGGCTGTACTGCACTGTACTGTATCAGTATCAGTATCAGTATCATCCGACATGGATGCGAAGGGGGTTAGCAGGAGGCACCGCTACATACCATACATACCTCAGTAGAGTGAGTACTGGCAGCCGCAGCCAGCCTGCTAGGCCAGGCCAGACCACACCAGACCAGACCGGACCGGACCAAACCATCTCACTACCATGTACTATGCAGGATCGTCGGTGATGTGACGAGGCGCTTGGAGGGGGGCACGGGGGTAACATTAATTACGCTCTGGCCCAAAGTGGGCGCCAGCCCAATAGTGCTGCGGCGTCATGTTCGAGACAAGTCAACAGGACAGGCTGGCTGGCTAGCTGGCTGGCTGATTGTTTCCCTCGAATTGAACCATCCATGTTTGCCGTCGACTACAGTACGAGCAGCGTAGCACTAGGTTGTTGGGGTTGTTGGGCGTGGCTTGGGCAGACTGAACGTGCATACCTAAGGTACATAGCAAGCCGGTTGCCAGGCTGCCTTTAGCTACAGTAAAAGTATGGCTGAGGCCAGAGGGCGTCAACTGACGAAAAAGGAGTGCCGGTACGGAGGACGGTAAGCAGGCGGATCCGTGTGACGGGGACCATCCAGTTCGTGTGGTACATACATGTACAATACAAGGTGTCGGCATCAGAATGTAGCACGACGCCAGGGTCCATGATGCCGACTTTGAGATGGGTAAGACGGGCAAGACGGGCAAGACGGGCAAGACGAGCGAGATGGGCGAGACGAGGGTTGACTACCTAGGTAGGCAGGCTGGCAGGTACCGGCCCCCAGCTGCAACTGAGCTGAGCTTTGCTGAGCTGATCTTTTTTTGCTGACCAGCTCTGGCTTATTCTTATCCACTGGCCGTGGAGAGACTGTCTCGTGCCCTTTTGAGATACTCGGTGCCCAGGTTGTTGCCGTCTTAGACACGTGCTGGCCAATCAGGGCGTCAATGTTGCGGGTGGACGTCGTGTGCTCCCGCGAGTCACCCACCCTTCACCCTTGGTACCTTACTCACGCCTCAACCCACTCTCCACCCACTCTTCACCCACACCTCACCCACACCTCACCCACACTTTACCGACGCTTTTGCAGCTCCTAGCAGCTCCAGCTCTGCTGCCACTCGAGCCACTCGAGCCCACGTGGGGGAGCGCGGCCTCGCTATAGGATCTCAGCGCTCTCGGGGATCCGAGGCCATGCTCCCTCCTTGCCACTTCTCGAACCGTTCGATTGTCAGATCCAGACACCGAAGGATGCACCAGCTCGGTCGTCCCGGACAGGAACAGCGCCAAACCAACACGCGCTCGTCCCAACTCTACCCGTACCCGTACCCGTCTGCTTGTGAAATCTTCTTGCCTTGCCTGGCCTTGCAAGGGCCCGCTCTACAGCAACGTTAAATACCTGCTGCTGCAACCACTTTTCGTTTGGGCCTTGTCTCTGATACTCGACATCCGCTCCTTGCTCCCATCCAGCCCAAGGGATAGACCAAAGACCAAGGACCAGCCAAGACAAGACACTTAGCCAGTCAAAAGTCCGTCGTCCACGGCATCTTCATCACGATGCCTGTGCTCCACGAGTACACCTACGTCTTTGCCATCGGCACATGCTTTGCCCTCCTCGAGGCTTACAACAACGGTGCCAGTAAGTAGCACTCCACCCTCACCGTCGACCAACCATGGCAATGCCTCTCTTGCCCGCCTTCAGACAGACGTGCTGACCCCTACTGTAGACGATGTCGCCAACGCCTGGGCGACCAGTGTGTCGTCGCGATCCGTCTCCTACCGCATGGCCATGGTCCTCTGCCTCATCTTCGAGATGACCGGAGCCCTCACCGTCGGCGCCCGAACCGCCTCCACCATCAAGAACGGCATTATCCCCCCCGAGGGTTTCAAGGATAACGCCGGTGTCCAGCTGCTCGCCTTCGCCTGTGCCTCCGCCGGTGCCTCCATGTGGGTGATGTGGTGTACCCGCAACTCCGCCCACGTCTCCTCCACCTACTCGCTCATCTCGTCTCTCGCCGGTGTCGGTGTCGCTACTGTCGGCGTCAAGGGTGTCAAATGGGGATGGAACAAGGGCTCTGGTCTCGGTGCCATCTTCGCCGGTCTCATCATGGCTCCCGCCTGCGCCGCTGCCTTTGGTGCCATCATCTTTATGCTCATCAAGGTCACCGTCCACATGCGCAAGAACCCCGTTCCCTGGGCCGTCTGGACCTCTCCGTTCTTCTTCCTCATTGCCGGCACCGTCTGCACCCTTTCCATCGTTTACAAGGGCTCCCCCAACCTGGGTCTCGACAAGAAGCCCCCGTGGTACATTGCTGCCGTCACCCTTGGTGTTGGCTTCGGTCTCTTCTTCGTCTCCGCTCTCTTCTTCGTCCCCTTCGTCCACGCCCGCGTCATCAAGAAGGATTACACCGTCCGCTGGTGGGACGCCATCAAGGGCCCTTCTCTGTTCAAGCGCCAGCCTCCCCCTGATGCCACCGTTGCCCGCGTCCCCGACTACGCCGTTGTCCAGCACGACAACGACGACACCGACTCTACCTCTGAGCAGAAGACTTCCAACGTTCATGAGAAGGGCGCCAACAGCAACGGCGATGAGATCACCCCCGTCGCCGGCTCCAACTCCAGCGACATTGAGAAGAACGTCGCTCCCCGCCCCGAGGTCACCCACGCCGAGTACCAGCTCATGCTCAAGCAGGCCAGCAAGCGCCACCACGCCAAGCTCCGCAAGGGCAAGGGACCTCTCGCCTGGGCCATGCGCTACCTTCACGACAACAAGATGGGTGCTGGTTCCATTCACGAGACTCGCAACCTGATCGTCCTCTTCAAGCGCATTCCCGCCCAGATCACCGCCGCTCTCCTCTACGGTGCTCACTACGACATCCACACTGCCCAGGTCGGTATTGACGGCACTCCCGAGGGTCGCCGCATGGAGCGCGTCTACATGCACGCCACCCGCTACCCCAACGAGGTCGAGCACCTGTACTCCTTCGTCCAAGTCATTACTGCCTGCACTGCCTCTTTCGCTCACGGTGCCAACGATGTCGGTAACGCTGTCGGTGTCTGGGCCGGTATGTACGCTGCCTGGTCCAAGGGTCGCCCCGCTGCCTCCAAGGAGGATGTTCCTCTGTGGCAGATTGCCGTTGTCGCTCTCACCATCTGCATTGGTTTCATCACCTACGGTTACAACATCATGAAGGGTAAGCTCAACATCCAAAACCCCCCACATCCTGCAAACGCAAACGCTAACTCTCCCGTCTCTAGTCATGGGTAACAAGTTGACCTACCACTCCCCCAGCCGTGGTTCTTCCATGGAGATGGGTGCTGCCATTACCATTCTCATCTTCTCCCAGTACAAGCTGCCCGTCTCCACCTCCATGTGCATTACTGGCGCCACCGTCGGTGTCGGTCTGTGCAACGGAACCTGGAGAGCCGTCAACTGGAAGCGAGTCGGTCTCCTCGTCTTCTCCTGGATCATGACCATCCCCATTGCTGGTCTCATTGGTGGCTGCCTCATGGGTCTTGCCCTCAACGCCCCTCACTTCTAAGCTTTAAAAAAGTCATTCCTGTCGTTTTGTTTATACTACCGCCTTTTCCACTGTCATGTCTGTTACCACCATACCTTAGACTTTTTTAGCACATACCGTCACTATATACCAAGCTGGGAAACTTAATTAAAGACAAATACAGTACAACTTCAAATCAACCATATTCCTCATCGTGATTGTGAATGGAGCCCTACCCCTGCGAGACATCTGTCCTTTGTTCCTGTCAATGTGAAGCATATGACACAGGACTACTCAATTTTAACTTTTAGCCTTTCACAGCCCCATTCATGAAACATATCCTTGTCTTGCATGGAGATCGTCACTACCCTTGCTGTCTGGGTGGGCATCTGGGTCAAGAAGCGGAGATGAACCGGCACTAAATTGGTGATTGACAATAGTTCGAAACCATCAAGTTTCATGAGTACAGACGTGTCGATGTCGTAAGCCTGTCTTGTTGACGCGTTAAACCTGTACAGGTATTGATCATCAGTGCTGAGGATGTAGACAAGTACCTCAATGGCTCAAACTTGCAGCATCTCCATACGTACCTTTTGAAAGTATATTTTTTCCGAAAACGTAGGAGTACTCCGCCCACCTCGAACCCATAATTTGGACTTGAATAAAATAAGATGGCATGTGTCTAGCAACATATAAGTTGGGCCACCGGTCAAACTTGGGAAACGGAATTGCTTGGGCATTTCTAGAGGGTAGGACTTCTGGGGTAGGCTATGTAGTACATCAGATATCCCGTTAGTGTCACCAGTCATGATGTCAGCTTGGCTCATTGAATATTCTTGTGGGATCTGGGAGGCAATACATCCATGCTCGTTTTCAAGATAACCTCATCGATTGAGATTGAATCCTCTGGTTTCGATTGACAGAGGGCCTCTTTAACGTACCGTGGTTATAACGTTTACATTGCTCAGTTTCTGAGATGTATGGACATATGGATAGTAGATCAGACATTGAATCTTGTCCTACCGGACCTTTGAAGCTAGCTCGGCTTCACTCCATGGAAGAACATGTTGAAACTATGAACTTGTACTGAGTCTCCTGGAAACTTCAAACCCAACTCACCCGAAATCATTCATCTGAGCCGCGAGTACCGAATCACTCTACCTGCTTTATGGTAAATGTAGAGGCCGAAAGGCATTTAGAGCTAGCCTGAATGCAGACTTGACGTAAGTTACTACCTAGCGTAGTGAGTTCAGTATGGGCGGCAAGCTGTTTGGTTGAAGCCATTTCTGAATAGGTGTACCATGCACTCTGCCTTGAAGCTAAGCCGAAAGGAAAAAAAGACTTGAATTAGGACCAATCTTACTGAAATGTGCGGCGCCATGCTGGACTTGCATATGGTTAGAGTCCGCCTACCGACTTTCTATAGTAGCTGGACTTGGCTTGCTTTCCTCCATAGCTGATTTTAGCCTTGGAACCAGGCTCAGCGCAGTGCTAATCGGGAACAATGTTGTGGTCTTTCACAAGAGGAAGAAAAACGAAGCTAAGAATAGCCCATGTGGTGGTCAACCGTTGTCTGGGGCTTGACAAGTCTAGTCAGGGAATGGCCCCTGAACCTTCGGCCGAACGGAATGAGGATTAGTTCTGGGAGCAGCTATGTAATATATCTCCTTGGCCGGCTGATATACATCCGCTATACCATCTTTAGCTAACATCCCAATACATGCTGATATGACGATTTCCATTCTATATATATCTCTATATATATATATATGTTTCAATGACACCTGTCTATTGTTCGTGACGGCTATTGATTTATCTAAGGGCTGGCAGGGGTGCGCCGCTTGTCCGGGCGGCGAGGGGATGGCATTCATCGAGGGGCCATATCCTCACAGCATGTGCGTTACGGTGGCGCTCAAGGAGTTGTCGTGCGGTGGGTAGGGCAGCCTCTTCATGTGGGAATGCGGTTTCTGTTGTTCTTCAGACCGGCAGGATAGCGTGGCGGGCTTGTCGTAACCAAAGGTCAATCTTATACTCGAGATGGCCCATTGCGTGCTCAGGACCCTTATACCAGGCTTCACTTCCCCATCCGAGAACAGTGAGGAAACAGGCGACGATCGCGGTCCGGACGAGCCGTGGAGGAGGCCTCCGGACTGTGTTTCCTAGTCTCTTGATAAAGCCGATAACCCTGCGGCCGCGGGCTACCCATCTCTGGACGTGGACGCCATCTCGGGGCCTCATTTCCATCCGCGGAAACTGGCCACGCTTCCTGACTTGTGACACCATGGTACCTCGTACCAGAACGGTAGATGACATGTTTGCGCTGCTGGATGCCACTGTCGCCAAGGATGGCCAAAAGACGTGTGACTTTTGGAGGGAGTAGCCTTATGTCGAGCTATCAAGCGTCGACAGCGTTCGCCCAAAGTCGTATCATCAGCTTTTCGACGAGGGCGCGTTGACTGGCAAGAAGATCGGAGTCCCGAAAATGTACATTGGAAAAACCGACTCTGTTCCGACTGCAAGATCAGTTCACACGTGGCAATCAGCCGTTGACTCCTTGTTAAGTACTTGCAAGGTGTTGGATGGACTTGGTGCTACCGCGGAAGAGGTTGACTTTCCGCGGTAGCACCAAGTTTGAGAAGCCAGATCCCAATGATCAACCCTAGAAAAACTCCCATTGTCCCTCCGCACCGCAACGAGTTTGATCTGTGCCGGCTCGTGGCGCACTCCTGGGACGACTTCCCCACAGACAACGACGATGCCAAAGTTGCGACTAGTCTTGGACAAGTAGACTCTGCTTCCATCTTTCCTCGCCCTCCAGGAGCTCTTCTCAACAAGTACGATTCCAATGATCCTCTTGTCCGCCATACAGATGTTGTGGCGCACATATACTCGGTTTGTCTTGCTGTCTGGATTTCACCGTGCCTGGAGTAGAGTACAAAAGTATAAAACGCCAATGATTTTGGGTAGACTGCTCCGGTATCGCTCGCAACAAGCCCCTACTGATCCGGCACTACTATGCGAGACTAAGAATAGACACCCCAACCATTATTGTGAACGGTCGTGCCATCGCGTAGCTGCCGAAACCCATTCCCGCTAAATACGACATCCTTGGCATGTTCGCGTTCGTACTGAAGCCCCAGAGCTCAGCAACCTGGCGTGGGGTCTTGGTGTCGGCCCACGACCAGCCCCATTTCTTCGAGACGCGCTTGGCCCATCGACCGTTGGAGGCCATCTGGTCACGGACGTGGGGGGGGGGACTCCCACAAGCACATAGTAGTCCTCCTTCTCAAACCAGAACCGAAGCCCGTCCAGACGACCTTTGTAGTCCGCCATTGGCGAGTTCACGGCTGCGATGCGGTACCCCCCCAAGTGATAGGTTTCGGGATCTTTGTAGGTTTCTTTCGACTCCGTGAGCCATGTGGCGTTATGTGCTGACATTTTGCAAGTTCTGAGGGGAAAGACAATTGATGTAGGTGAGAGCTGAATTACAAACGATGTGTATTTGTTGAGTAGAGTTGAGGCTAAGGTTGGGCAATGCTTCCAGATCCTCTTTATATCCACTGGAAAGATAACGCAGAGCCGAGAGCTCTGGCTTCCAGATCGTGTCTACGCAGCGTCCTCGAAGCCTGAAGAATATAATCGAGATTTCAGCATTCATCCCAGCCATTCAAATATTACATGCAGATCATTATGTGCTCGTCCCGTCCGAATGGCTTCCAGCTCGTGAAGTGACCGGCCGCACCTGCGACTATTACCACTTCCGGACGCGATAGAGTAAGTCCACGGAATTAGACGTGGGCATGGACTTGAATGCAATCTTCTCAATTGCCAGATTTCTGGAGTCTCATGCAAGCACGGCAGAGAGCTGCAGACCATGTCAGCACGGGAGGGGCTTGACTAGCTTTCATATATCCGCTGCCGACCGAGCGTTTCCGTACGCTACTCCTTCGCTAATGCATTATGCTCACATCGCGAGCAGCCTAGTCTCCTCTTATCTAAGTAAACTTAATAGGCCCATAGGGCACGGCAGGGCAAGCAACTGTCGCTATATCGGCTCGACAAAAGTTCTGCCTATCTCCCCCCCCATCTTTCCTTTATATCGCACTCATCGTTGCCCTCATTGTCACGGCACCATAGCCTCCGGCTCCATACTTCTGTTGAGACTCTTCGAAGTAAACTACGATGGCGATTGGGAGTTAGTCTTGCAAGGCTCTAGCAGCGGTTTGTTTGTTTTGTTTCTTTGGTCGTTGTGGTGGCTCAGGGGAAAAGGGGATTGGCGGAAGCGCCTGTACTCATAGGGAATCTTTCATGGTAGCAGTAGTTGCCTTTCTGATGCCTTTCTGATGTAAGATAGAGATTGAACATGTATGTCTGTTTCTGCAAGCAAACGGCCGGATGGATAGTTTCAGATACGTGGGTTTGTAGCGATGTCAGAAGCTTTGGAAATACCGCAGGTATATGAAAGTGAATTCATATCACACATAATCCTTGAGTTATTCTGGTGTCACTATTCGTCGGGCTAACTATCGCCAGATAAGTAAGTCTCAGGAACCCATGATACCTCTGGCCAAAGTCAAGAATGTCCACTTGTTAGTATCAATTATGAATTCGCCTCTACTTCTGCCCTTCAGAGCCTAGCCAAGCTATGAGATGGAGTCAATGCCCATCAGTCATTGCAAAGCTCTCGTTTTCATTGTAAGCCAAGACTTTGTACAGCTCATATTCGTGGTAGCAACTGATTGTTGCTTGATTGTCATGGAGATTTAGTCGTATGCCCAACGACGCATCGCCTTAAATGTCGCTCAGCCGTTCAAGTGCGTGTATAACGTTTCTGATTATGACCTCGATGGCAACTAAATGGTCGATCAAGTCACATGGCCATCATGCTGTTGCTCAAATACTTCGCTGAGCCTACTGGTTCCTGATGTGGATCGGCACTTGAAGCCTCTCCCTCCACTTTGTGTAAGGAGTCGACTGCGCCAACATTGGAGCCTTTTTCATGAGCAAAGCTTTGCTCTACTTTAGGCCATCGGTTCGGGTCAAGGTAGAACTTCTCCCGCTTCTTCATTGTGAACATGCCGATGAAGTTGCATGGATCCGCGACGTACATTACCCAGGGACGGTGGTCGATCCACCCAGGCCCCATGCGCTCCGTTGTTCCATCAAAATCAAGGTATTGCCTGGGATTGGATGGGATGTATTTGCCGGGGTGCACAGCATTGATCCACAATGTATACAAGGCGACAGGAATAGTTTCCAGGACATAGAAGGGCCATTCGTGCCGGAGTAGTGCTCCGTTCCGGTTGTCGTTGCCTCTCATAATAGCTAGGAGTTCAAATGCCTCGACTGCGCGGAAGACGCATCGCACAAGGATGAGTAGCGATGTCCCATACAGCATGATGAACACCGTGCGGACATTGCGGGGCAGCATCTGAGCCTTGACGCATCGATAATGCAGTAGGCCAACTAGGGCGATGAATACCATTTCGACGACAGCCTGTAGGATGACGGAGATGGCAATGCAGACGCAGCCTCTGGTCAAAAGACTCTGGAGATTGTCTCCCTGGGCTCGAGCCATCCAAGCAGCGCCAATGGCGGTCAGGACCTCGACAATGGTGCCGAGGAAGATGAAGATGTAGACGACGCGGTTGGGGTTGATGATGGAATGCATAGGAAGATAATGCATCAAGCGACCGAGAGTATTGTACTCTGCCGCAGAGTAAATAGGAGGAGCGAGATAGATGAAGACGCTTTGAATCAAGAAGAGAGGCAAGTTATCGGGTTTCCGAGCAGCGATACAGCGCATGGTCCAGCCGATGGCATAGAAGAGACCGGCGTAGAACATGAAGAAAGTGACCCTCCAGAAGTTATAACGACTGAGAAAAAATTAGACCTCAGCTTTATGGGATGGGAACATTGAGTGGCGTGGCAAACTTGCGAGTTTTGGTATGCATGACCAACAGTCGAGAGTGTGATCAATGTTGCAGCGACAATGGGGACAATCTTGTTGGCATCGTAGCCAAAAAGATTGTCACGATCGGGCACCGCCATTATCGTAAGACGTGATGATCTAAAAGTAGCTCATAGAGTCCAGCTAGATGGCTAGGGGATAAATCGTCTTGTGGATTTACCGTTGTGCCAGTCACCTCTCCGAACAATTGCAAAGTCACAGCTTCAACAAAGTGTCGGTCATGGAAGGGCACCCACCTTTTATAGCACCCTGCCAACTTGAAAAATATACCTTCCAATGACTCAGAGGAAGTAAAATCCATATTACCAAGCTCCTAAACTATCTATCGGTAGTTTTGTATAGGCAAGATTCCAACAAGCGAGCGGCGCATAGCGACAAATGAAGCGATTCAGAGCTTGGCAGACACGCTGCGTGTTTCATTGAGCGCAAAGTTGGAGCGCACCGCCACACAGAACAGCGGCGCATAGGTCCAAATCGGGATTAGTGCGGAGCGTGTGATTGTAGCTCCCCATGGAAGCTCCTATTGCTAATCGCGTCGCAAAGCGCGAGAGAGCAAAGCAACGCCAACAAAAGAACGGCAGAGTGAAGCAAAAAAGACTGGCCATGACTCTCGGCTGCTGATTCATGGCCACAACCATGCCCGGCTATATACCACCTGATCCCACCATCGCTTACTGAGATCATACCGAGAATGCGACGCTCCTTGCGAACAAGGGGCGCATCGCCGTCAAGGCTCGACGATGCGTCTCCATTGCTATCATCATCACCATCACCATCACCATCACAGCCAGTGAAGCGACGTGACTCAGCCGCAGCGTCTGACGTGTCCGAAAACGATAGCTCGGCACCATCTAGCGACGAACCAGTACCCAAACGACGCAAAGTGCAATCCTCAAAGCCTGCCAAGTCTGCCAAGTCTGCAAAGCCAAAGAAGAGCAGGGGAGCCCTCCACGACCTTTATGCGCGCCTCTTCTCTCCGACTGAGACCTCAGTCACGCAAGCTAGCACTCCTCCAGCTCGACGACATCATGTCACATACCACCGTCCTCTTCTTCTCGACGATGCAACCTCACGTCGGGATCTTCTGGATTGGTTCGACAGCGTTAGCTGCAAACGTGCCATGCCCTGGCGCAAACCCTGGGTCAACCCTCTTGAGCATTCCGACCCCAAGCACCTGCGAGGCCTCCTCGAGCGACGAGCATACGAGGTGTGGATCAGCGAGATTATGCTCCAGCAGACGCGTGTGGCGGTGGTCATCGACTACTGGAACAAGTGGATGGACAAGTGGCCGACGATACACGACCTCGCAGCGGCGGACCCCGACGATGTTTTGAATGCTTGGCGCGGGCTCGGATATTACAGCAGAGCCAAACGAATCCACGAGGCAGCAAAGGTTGTGGTGGAGGACCCGGACATGAAGGGATTACTGCCGGCTCAGCCTGACGACCTGGTCGCCAAGATGCCCGGAGTTGGAAGATACACGGCTGGTGCCATTTCAGCAATCGTTTTCGGTCAGCCGGCATCCCTCGTCGACGGCAATGTCCTCCGTGTGCTGAGCCGCCAGCTGGGCCTGCTTGGCCAGGTCAAGACCGACAAGAACAACATCGACATGCTTTGGGCAGCCGCAGATGCCCTTGTCGGCGCCGTCGCGCAAGATGGAGCTGATGCGCCTGTGGTAAGTGATCGCCCTGGCAGATGGGGCCAGGCGCTCATGGAGCTAGGGAGTACCGTCTGCACGCCGAAGCCGAACTGCGGCCAGTGTCCCATCACGTCGACATGTCGCGCCTATGCCGAGGGTAAGGCCATTGTCGGCGCTGGCGCCAGCGAGATTGAAAAGCTTCCGGATATTGAGGACATGTGCCAGATCTGTCAACCTCTTGATGAAGCCACGAATGTGGAGGCTGGCGATTTTACTGGGTCGCTTCCAGCGGACGGTGAGCCGCAAGAGAAGCCCAAAAAGGCTGAGAAACGAAGCAACAAAGGCCAGCAGCTGTCGTTATCGTCATTCTTCTCCAAGGCAACTCCTTCGCCCGCCTCGGGAGCAACCACCATCGCGTCCGCGCCTAATGCGACGGATATGGATATTATCGTGAGGCATGCTCAGAAGTTCCCGCTCAAGATTGTGAAGAAGACTGTTCGACAGGAGGAAACATTAGTATGTGTGATCCGTCGAACTGATGGCGAGTATTTGCTCCAGAAACGCCCAGACAAGGGCCTTCTGGCCAGTATGTGGGAATTCCCAAGCAAGATCGTGGAAGACCCCAGTAAGATGACACAGGCGTCTGCCCGCTCGGATGCAAAGGTATTCCTATCCAAGGTACTCAGCAGCAGCCAGCCGAAGGCGGCAAAGACACCGCGGCTTCAACACGTAGCGCACTTGGGCAGCGTTCCGTGGTTGTTCTCCCACATTAAGTTGACGATGCATGTGCACGTCTTCACCGTCGACACAGCTATTGAATGGGATGATGCACTTGGTGCGAGTCACCGTCTACGATGGACAACGCCCAGTCACCTTGAGCGAGAGTCGATGGGTACAGGCATGCGCAAGTGCTGGGAGATAGTCAAGCAGCAAGACGATTGATCGCAGCCGCCGCAGATATAAGAAATACACTCTATTCGAGTCTCCTCACTTGCGGGCACCATGCTTTTTACCCCATGCTTGTATAGCGTAGCATCGCGCCGGCTTCCTCGTCAATCAGCAGAGCCCACACGCCATCAACAAAATAGCGCTGGTCTAGACTGCCGTGACTGCACGACTGAATGCCCTCGGTCCAATAATGAGACACCGTTGGGGCGCGGTGGCTTGCAGGAGAACGCCCTAGCCTGCCGACTTGCTTCAAAATGAGCGAGGGCTGAACGGCTGAACGGCTGAGCGGCTGAATCGATGGGTATTGTTGATGATACTTATCAACGGCCCCCTCCCGGACTAGCGGCGCAAAGCCACCATCGTCTCTCCATCTCAAAGGATGTCTTTCGTGTCCAGCCTGATACTTTAACCATGGATCTCTTCAAGAAGGCCCGGAGCCAGGTGAAAGGCGCAGTCCAGGAGGCGCAAGGCTTTTACGACCACTACAAGCAATACCAGCAGACGCAGCGACAAAACGGCGCACAGCAACAGAGCCAGAATCCTCACCAAGGTGCTCAACCCGGCGGCACACAGCAAAACAACTACCCTCAACAGCCTAACCCTCATCATGAACATGCTCAGGGTAGCCCACAGCAAAACGGCTACCCTCAGCAGCAGATCCCTCCCCAATATGCCCAGCCTGATATGCAGCAACATGGATATCAACAACAACAACATCCTCACCAGAACCTGCAGTACAACGCACAGCAAGCCGCCTACCAGCAGCAGAATCCTCTCCTCAACCAACAACAACAGCAACAACAGCAACAAATTTTTCAGCAAACTGCCTTTCAGCAACACAATGCTCAGCAACATCATCCTCAGCAGGGCGGGCAAGAACAACAACCGGCGACATACCACCCACATCCCACGCCAAGTCCTGGACACATCACGCCTCAGCAATCTCTTCAGGGATACCCAAATCAACATGCTACTCAGACACAGACTCCTCTCTCTCCTCTGTCTCCACCTATTTCACCACCACAGCCAGATCAGACCTACAACTTGAGCTCTTTGCAACAATCCCTGCCCTATGTTGGCCCTCAGCAGCCTGCGTCACCGCCCTACTCGCCATCTCCCGTACAGCCTAATAATGCGATGCAAAGACCTCAGCAGTCTTCCTTTGGCTTAAATGGCCAGATCCCTACGCCGCCTGCATCTTCACCCCAGCAACATTTGAGACAGCCAAGCCTATCGCGCAAACCTGTTGGCAGTCAACGGACCTTGACTTCATCATCAAAAGGGAACGCTTCCCAGGCCGCAAAACTAGCAAGTCAGAGATGCCACAAGCACGAGGCGGCTCTGGTCGACATGGTTCAGTTTCACGTCTTTCGGCCTCACATTTTGCAACAAGTCCAGCCCATCCTTGAGAGTGACAACTTTGTCGTCTGCAATGAGTGTTTCCAGGCACATATTGCTCCGCACCCACATCTGGCGAGCAACTTTGAGCATTACAAGCAAAAACAGACTTCTTCCACAATGGTCCCAGACGCATGCTTTGAGAAGCTAATCTGCGACTTTGCGCTCCCTACCGTACGGCAGCTCTTCTATCAGCAGTGCCTGCCACATAGTTCGCTTACTCCCCTACTACAATTCGCCAAATTCACCATCGCGCTACCTCCCTGCGGGTGCACTTCTGTCATGGAGCCAGTCGAGTACTTAGCATCAAGGAAGGGCGATGGCTTTGGGTGCTGCAAATTGTGCTACGAGCTATTCTTACGCGGCACTGCCTTTGAGCGAGATATGGTCCTCCACAAGCCCGATGGAGGTTGGTATTGTGATATTGGACTGCGGGGATACCTATATCGTGAGCTCATTGCTGAGTTGGAGAGTCAAACCCCAGACTTTGATCGCTTCTCCGAAAAGTCAAAGCAGCGAAACGCGCTTCCACCTTGTCCAGGTGTAGGCAACCCGATCGCGCCAGCTGATTCGCCTGGCCCTCATTTCACTTACGAGGCAACGAATGGCAAGAGCGGCGTCTTTTGCCAGGCCTGCTTCTGGGACAAGGTGCATGGAACTAGCATGGCACCTCACTTCAATGCCTACACCAAGCTCGATCGGCAATACTATGGGACTGTGGGCTGCGATATATCTGGCATCCCGGAATCTTTTGCTTTGCAGGCTGCGATCCGTCGAAGTGACGATGAGATTTGGCGCCGGTGTCTTGTCGGGCGAGATTCTTTTCCAAAGTGCAGTGGGGTTGAGGGCATCGATGAGGAGACCCTTTTGAGCCAAGATGCAAAGATGAATCAGTGGTACTGCTTTACTGAGCATCCATCCATTGAGGTCTGTCCCAACTGCTACTGCGCAGCCCCAGAGCTCCTCGGGGCTAGTTCTCTCTTCACTCCGATCACGCGACCGTTACGCCCGGGCGTGGTGCGTATGTGCTACTTGGCCATTGCGGAAGATCTCAACGGCGATGTGTCCGACTTCAAAAACTTTGAGAATACCTTGGTCTGGCGCGGCACCATGCTGCGCAACTGGCTTCACCACGGTTACGACATGCACGGGGACTTTTATGCACTGCAGTATGCAGCAAAGACGATTGGGAGCTGGCCGGCGCCGTGCAGCCATGGCCGTCGCGCCTTCAAGCCGGCGAGTGGGCGTAAGTGGTATGGCAATCATTTCTTGGCCAAGGGAGATGAGAACAAGGTCGGAATCTGCGTCTGCGAGGAATGCTTCACGCACTACATCAAGGGCTCGCCACTGGAATGGTTCGTTGGCGTCGACTTGACCGAAAAGGTGACGACGCAGAATCCCGATGGATTCGTGTGCAACACAAGCACGCGACGCTCCCGGGATGAGCTGGCCACCTCCTGCAAGAGCGGCGATTTCCTCGAGTTTGCGCGGTATTGGGCTGCGAGGAAGGACTGTGAGCAACGCTGGAAAGCCATTGATGCGCGTTGCCAGCAACAGGCCGAGAGACAAGCCCAGGACCTTGCCGTGCTCAATATGCAGAACCAGATGGCATACACGAACCTGATGGGACAGTTGACGGCCAACACGAACGCGACCATCATGGGTATTGGCGGATCTGTGGCGGAGGCTGCGGCGCCTGACCACGGGCAGCGATATGGCAACTCATCGGTGGGCTATGGTTACCTGACACCGTCGGGTGCGAATGCTGCCCAAGCGCATGTTGATGCGAGGAACACGGCCCAGACAGGTTTGAGTGTCGCAAGCTTTCAGCCTTCCGGGAACACTTGGCAAGACACGCAGCAGTTGTTGGCGCTTGCTCGGGTAGTTGAAGCCGAGTGGAAAGCTATCCAGTAGCTGTCTGCTTTGCATTGGGCACTAATCAAGTATGTACTGAGATTGAATCGTATGGCTAGAATCTATTTGCCATGACCTGAGTGCTTGGCTTATAGTATGGATTCTTCTAGGCTCCTAGGCTATGTTTTGACCTTTTACAAGACGATGCAGTGTCCTTTCTTGCTTCCAATACCTTCATACTCGTCCTTCCGTACAATACGTGAAATTGTAAACATCTTTCGGCTGGGGTGATTCAATGATTGTTCTGAAATTGTATGCTGCGGCCGGTATCGAACATTGGAGCTCATGAGCCTTTGCCTCGACAGAGGGCATATCCCAGACAGGACACCATTGCCACACTTATGGCTAGTACATTGACACAACTGTGCGATCCGTCTCAGTGTTTAAGGGACAAGTACCCTATATCACCTAGAGATGTCTGCTTCAGCTTTGGGTTGATACTGTGATGTTGCATTGATTGAGCGTATTATGTTTTTGAGCGGTTACCCTTCCTATCCGTGTGTACGCGGGAAGAAGCCAGCTTGGTGGCTGGCCAACTACTGGCTTAAATGACATGAAGCGAGAGCCAGCCCTTGAGCACAGGATAAAGCAAAAGCTATGTGATCACTGGATCGAGGCGCAGAGAGTGGACAATGCATAGCATCCATTGGTTGGCACCTGGTCATTCCTGAATTACCAGCATATCGTTTACTAGGGATGAAAACGCTCGTACTTCTTACACAAGATCCCGTCCTTTAGCTTCAAAACAGAGCATCTATCGAAGCTTGATTGACGACGAATGTTGCCCAGAGCTGGAAATGCGACGCTTGACCCTTGCATCAATCACCATGATGTGCCTGCCAAGATCACGCTACCACGGGTTAACTGCCTGCTCGAAGAGGCTTGGCGGGCTTCTCGGATGAAGAGATGCTCCCACGCTGCAATTTCCTCGGTATGGTAACGGTCCTAGTTGGCGATGGAAATGTGGGCGCATATAGTGCAAAGTCGGAAAATGCTCGCCCGTGGGTAGCGATACGGCTTCTAACTGGACGGTGCCTAGAACACAAGTTCCTTGACCCTGTAGGTCCACACCACTCGATACGGCAGCGATTGCCGAATGCCAATGTCGACAAGACGTCTGCGAATGGATATTTAACAGTCATGAGGGACGCCTGTGCTCTGTAGTGTAGTGGTTAGTCTTTGCATATTGTCGCATCGAGTCTTTGTCCAAGGTTCCTAGCAGGCCGCCACCTGTCAGCATAGTAACAATGGTGTTTCAACGTGCCCTCCTCGCCGCCCTTGCGCTCTCTTCCGGAGCTTTGGCTGTTGGCGGAAGTTGCCGCCCTCGTGCCATTGGCCCTAGCTGCTCCAAGGACTTGCCCTTTTCCTGCCAGAACTCGACCATGGTTGAGGATACCTGCTGCTTCATGGCTGCAGGCCAAGTCCTCTTGACTCAGTACTGGGACACCAATCCTGCGACCGGACCTGGTGGTAAGTTTCTCACTCGCTCCTTATGACGGAATGGAGCAACTAACGTATCAAAAGACTCGTGGACCATCCACGGTCTGTGGCCCGACTGGTGTGATGGTACCTACCCAGAGTACTGTGACAAGAGCCGAGAGTACTCCAACATCTCAGCAATCCTAAAGGGCCACGGCGCAAAGTCAACTCTGGCCTACATGGAGACTTACTGGAAGGGCTCCGATGGAGACGACGAGGGGTTCTGGTCGCACGAGTGGGACAAGCACGGAACCTGCATCAGCACCCTAGAGCGACGTTGCTACGCAAACTACAAGCCGACGGCCGAAGTGGTTGATTACTTCAAGAAGACTGTCGAGCTTTTCAAGACGCTGCCGACGTACGAGTGGTTGAAGACCAACGGCATCACGCCATCGGATTCCAAGACTTATACCTCCGACGAGATTCTCAAGGTCTTGGAAAAGGCCCACGGCGCGCGAGCTACCATTCGCTGTCAAGGCCAGGATCTCAGAGAGGTCTGGTATCACTTCAACGTCAAGGGTTCCCTGCAGAGCGGCAAATACGATGCTGTTGAGCCCGATGGAGCCAAGAGTAACTGCCCCGTCAACGGAGTTAGATACAACATTAAGAAATGATGGTGATGGCTCAATGATGAAGCAATGGCGCTTGATATTCCCAGGTATCCATTGATGATACTGAAGCTAGCGAGATTGTCGGACGACTCCTGTTTCTATTGGCTTTCTATCTTGTATTGCTTGTCTTCTTCGTATATCTGTAATATGTAAAATGCTAGACAGTCATTTTATGTTTTGGTCTATGATTTGAAAGCTGGGTGCACGTCTCACAGCTCACTCAACTAATTTTGAATCTTTGAGGCCTCCAGAGCTAGAGAACTCTCCAATCACCATATCTAGCATAAGGAAATGCAAGATCTCGGTTCTAACACGGCGAAACCTCTCTCAGGTATGATACCAGCCAGCCAACTGAATTGGGAACTGTCCCCGTTCTCTACTCTCAACTATATGTGTTTTGCCCGGACATAAGGCGGGCAAGTCAAGGGCCGATCTATATTGATGCATGCCCCCCCCCATGTGCCAAACGATTGGTGAATGCTACGGCCCGACCTATACTTAAAAGGCAACTCCTATTTGCGACGTCTCTTAGAGAGAAGACTAGCATGGCAGACACGGCAGACAATTATGCTATTCAAGACATGTCATTCCCGGTGTCAATTGCCGGTACGCAAAGTCAATCAAGGAGCCGTGCTGTAAGCAATAAACGCCCCAGAAAGCCTCTTCTGCATAAGTGGCACGCCATGCCGCCACCTTATTGTGCTGGCTTCAACGCCAGAGACTGGTCGGACGGGTTCGAATGTGATATACGGTGACTAGCTCATAGTTCAGCCAGCTTCGCTTTTGGATAGACACGATACAATAGGCAAGGAGAGTGATGGTTACTATCTTTGGCAAATTCACATTTCAGTCCATCAACGTGCGCTGCCCTAGGAGGCCTCTGAGGCACATAGTAAGCATACAGGAGAGACTTCCGGCGGCCCTTTGGAGAAATAGTCATGTGTTAGATCCTGATGACAGGTGACCCCTCATTGAGCCAGCATGTTTCAGAGCACGTTTCTATACCCGAAAGAATCTGTGGTATCACTTGAATAGTTTTCGCATTGGGGTAACACGCCATGAGAATCAACGTGGTTACAAGGACTCTCATTATGCTTGTAGCTCTACGATCTTCCGTTGGTGTCTTGATCTAGGCTTCGAGCCTTGGCTCGTTCAGGTCCTTAGCCTCCTAGCTGGGCCGTTAGAGCTTCCACGAACATATTAAGATTTGAATCTGCAATTAGCCTTCTGTCAGTTGCAAGCCCTCGAACCTTATGGCTCCTTCGATCTCTCCTCCTCTTGGCTACTTGTGATAGCCGAGTGGGGGCGGGGGCGGAGCGATGTAATCACTTCATAGCTCGTTACGCCAAGAAGAGACTCCGGGCCAGTACACGAGTCGTGATTTGGACTTGTGGAGTCGGAAACTACCCGATGCTAGGGTAATTGAAGCACTTCTGGAACTCCATCTCCCAAAGTAATTTTTCCAGTCCGTCACAGCATTCTACAGAACAGAACGGGACCAATAGGAACAGGAGCTGAGGCTGGATACTTGCTTGCCTCTTCTCTTTCCGACTGAGCAAGCTTGACCGGTTACTAAATTTCCTTTCGAGTGCATCCCGAGATTGACATGACCAATGCTCGGTCACGGAATTGAGGTGGCAAATTCCGATCAATGCCAGCCAGCTATACAAACTCGGTGTATTGTAGATGAGCCGAAGGGACCAGTTGTGCCGAAGGGAGGCGTGCATCATCCACTTCCGAAAAAGGTTGCATACAGTACTGCATGGGCATGACTGGAATGATCTATCATTGGCCGAATACTGCCTGCCTACCTACCTACGTAATACGTCGACGAAGATCCTCCGGAATTCGCACGCGACGACTATCAGTCAAGTTCTTTGTAGGATTGCGGGTTGACAGGTTGACAGGTTGACAGCTAGACTAAGCTAGCATCCGAAAACTCCTCGATGACATCTATGACTAGTGCCCCCTGATTGGAGATCCTCGGTAAGACCTGAGACTTGAAAACTATAATCAACTTCTCAACGTTCACAAGGCACGCCGTGTTGGTTGATGGATGTGAGTTCACTAGTCAGGGAGATCAGGCGATCAGGCCAGGCATCATCTACATTCTACAACATATCCTATAGAGGATAAGCATTCTGGGTGCGCGCACACCAGTATCGGAGACATACTGAAGAATCGAGCAGTATTGCTACTTCGAGACAAGAAAGCAAGAAAGGATCTACACGGCTGCGATACTTGGAGGGGCACGAGAAACCATTGCATTGCAGAGACGGACGGAAGGCGACCCCTGACGCCATATGATATGTGCCCCCACGAATTCCGCTCTTGGCGATGGATCTGGGCTAGATGCACTCCAACCGGTACGAATATTCTCAAGACCCACTAGCATTTGAAGAGACTGAGAGGGGCATGGAGGAGGCGAGGCTTCCCGCGGCTAGGTGTAAACTGAGACCTACCTGTGGAATGTCTCCAGGCGTGCTTGCTTACCGTGACAAAGGCTGGCCGGCCGACCTCTGGGGCTGGGGACGTCAATCGAGCTCTAGACGCTGCCGGGCCGCGGAGTCGGATTTTCCCGAGACACTTTGGTGAGACATGGATTGGGCCGTGACGCATGTGTGTCTTGCGTTGAGATCTAGAACCCTTGGAATGCATATCCAACTATACTCAAGCCCAGAGATCACAGACAGCTTAGGCAACACTGCCCCAGACAGCTCATGTGGATCGTGTCCTCCATCATCCAGATTTGAAAGTATACAGATCATTGAATAGCAGACAGACTGAAAGTGTATAAGTAGTCCGTCATCGATCCTCGGAACTTAGAATTCATCAAACACACACTCACAGCTCTTCTATCTTCTATCCAACAGTCCCACACATACAAAAATCACCCACAAAAGTCCACTGTCACAATGAAGTTCTCCAGCATCCTCCTCTTTGCCTCCGCCGCCTTCGCGGCCCCCTCGAGCCTTTCCGTCGAGCAATCTGACAAGCTCGCCGCTCGCCAAGGACCTCCTACTGTCGTTGGCACCATTAACAGCGCCATCAGCACCCTCCAGGATGCTACTGATGACAACGTTGCTGCCATTAGTACGCCATGTTCTTCTATATGCACGTATCAATACTGACTTCGATTCCAGACACGGCCATCAACAGAATCAGAGATAGCACCGAGGCCTCCGTCATTGTCGACGCTCAGGCTATCATCAAGACCAACGTGGACGCCATTGAATCCGCCCTCCGAGACGCTACCGCCGCCATTGTTGGCGTCACGACTGGTGCTGCCGGTGGTGTTGTAGGCGCGGCCACTGGCCTCACTCAAGCTCAGCTTGCCCAGCTCGCTGATGCCATTGAAACCGCCGCCAAAATCATTGCCGGCATCTCGGCCAGCCTCACTGTTACCGTCAACGGCGCTGAGCCTGCCGTCCAGGCTTTCCTCGCTGGCGAGGCCAACGCAGTCCGAGCTCTCATTCAGCCGTTCGTCGCCCCTCTGACTGCCTTTGCCTCTGCTGTCCAGCGCGTCACCGCCACGGCTGCTCTCACTGTTTCAGGCTTCACCAACGCCGCTCAGGAACTGCAGCGTGTTGTCCGAAACATCTTCGGCTCCATCGGACTTGGCCTGTAATTGGTAAATGATTCAGGCCATCAACATTGAAGAATATCTTCAATCTTGTCTTGACAAGACAGAATGATGAATCATGCGATAATGGCGGATTACGGCGGATTATGGAGACATGGAGAGTTCCTGATAGTTATTCTCGGGAACATGACGGGATGAACGGCCTTCTACAATTCTAGCCTCTCTTTTGCAGAGTTACCGAGTGAGGTATTTTAACACGAAACAATTTGAGCTCTATCTGGATGGTGTCGCGGCACAAATTGACATGTTGAACCAAACAAAACCACGTGAAGCAAAAAACATCACATCTTTCTGTTTACCCACAAGTTTCGTAAGTCGTAATGATCCTTAACTATCAACCAAAAATATTTGCGGGATAACCAGTAAACAGCTTTCAATCAATGCAGTGCATATGCATACGAAAGCAATCATTAATCGGTTCAACGTGTAACTATATCTGTCATGTACCGTGTACACTTTCTTACAGAAGGCCAAGTCGTATTCCAGGAAAATGCCAGATCAACAGACATGTGGCGCTGAGAATCCGTCCAGACTCTGCCAATGACAGCTCGTAGTCAAGTGGTATGCAGACTACCTCCAATGCGCTCGATCCTAAGCCTTGACCAACGCCTGGCACTCGGACATCCGGTAGTATATGTTTCATTCGCGCTCAACTTAGCATTGCTACTTACCCCAAAAGCTCCCTTGGCCCGGAAAAGAACGATGCAGTCCTCGTCACTGACAATGTTCTTTCTGCATGCCATACCGATGGTCGTCATCTTCCGTCTTAAGAAGTGCAAGACCCTCCTTACTAGTTCAGACACAATCCACTCTTGTTTCTATCCCTGCCATAGTGAACGGTCCTTAATTCCTAAGTCATGGTGACATAGGTTGGCTAGACACCTCAATGAGTCGAACTACAAGTCGCTCCTTACAAAGACTGGGACTAGGCTCGCCGTAATGACATGGATACTAGCAAACATCAGAAGTCGCCTTGCGCATTAGCCTTTGGCAGTTGTCACAAAGAACTTTTCCGACCTTGACACACCCCGTAGCCGATAGCCATAGAAATACAGTCCCGTAAGTGCCAATGCAATCGATGTTTGCGAAACTAGCCGTACTGGGAGCAACTATGCAAACCTGTTTCGAGCTTGGATTTTTGGAATGGAATGGCCCAGTATGTTTGCGGCGCTTGACTTTTGGATCAGATCTATCTGATTGGTAAACACATAGCAAACATAATTTTACGAGAAAGAGTTAGCACTGGCACCCCCATGTGGCGCTATCCTAGCATGTGTAGCCCATGTCAAGATTACCTATTGTTCTTCCAAAACAGTTCTATTCAGACCAAGACATAGTCTACTCCCTAGTGTATCAAGTCTTTGTTCGAGCCCTTATGGGTCTCCTATGCAACCTACTGTGTATGGCCCTAACGACGAACCTATAAGCAGATCCTTGGGCTCAACGACTATGAGCCGTACCACGGCAAGGTCCTCACGATATCGCTCTGCTGCCTCCGCTATCATTCATTTACGATGACCCAGAAGGCTTCTGAACTGAATGGGAGTCTCAACGCCTATATGGTACGGCGCTCCAATTGCAACAAGACCAAGTCACCTCGCGAGCTTTACGACGAGGTATATCTAAAACTCAAACGCCAACGCAATGCCGAAATTGACCGACTGCGAAATCCGAGGAGAGAGAGTGCTGCTCCTGACAATGATGAAGAGAATACATGCGTTGAAGCATGTATCAAATCCCTTGTCAGCCTAAATGACAAACTCAAAGCACATCAGTTGACCGAGCGAAACATGATGGAAGAAGATGAGGCCTACGAGGAGCAGCAGTACGCATTCTACAAGGAGAGCGTGAAAGGGTTCCTGTCGATGATTGGAATAGGGACATCGATCTTTGAACAGTGGGTTGACATGTTCCTCCCAGCTCCTGGGCTAGCTCCATCAGCCTCTGGCAGACCCCTCACGCCAACCAAAGACATGATTCGAGTAAAGACCCAATCCAAAAGGGCAACAAATAGTCTTTCGTTGCCCCCAAGAACAGATGTTGAGCTTGCCGGTTTAAAGTCACCCGATGAATACTGCACTGGGCCTCTGATTTGTCGTTCTAGGGGAGAGTCTCCCGACTTGACGACCATCTCCACCCCCAAACCGGCGAACAAAAGGTCGCAACCGCCCACAGCCCACGATTCTGCGAGCCAAAAGCGACACCGGACTGAAGCAAGCCAGAGCCCGGATTTCAGTCGACAGTCCCAGGTTTCATTTGATTCAAATACTCCATGTTCTGACTCGTACAACGTCTCGAATACTCCGTCTCCCGACTCTTCTGACGCTTCAGACTCCACTCGTCATCAAACACCCAGCTCCTTCTGTGCCGAACTGTCTCCGCATTCTGAGACTGCGAGCGGTTTAGAATCACTCCAGCCTGGGCAAATTCAGGACACTAGCTTGACTCCTGCAGACCCACCTCTGAGCGTGGCTCCAACGTCAGGGAGGTTCGAGCAATTGACGCAATCTTCGTCGGTTGCGCCTCGGGAGGTCCGGTACGACGACGTTATAAAAGGTTCAATTGGCAATCAACTTCATCAAATTATTGAGTACCCCCAAGAGTCGGGCAACTGGTACGTCTTTTGGTGCAAAGAGCACCAAATGTCCTTTACCAAGAACCCACTTCGAGGCGCAGCCAAACATCTCCATGGTTCGGGGCATCGATTAAGGAAAACGAATCAAGTTGCCATAGAGAAGTTGGGCTACCGCGTGCACGATTGTTCAAAGGAGCTCGCGGAGGAAAACAATGCCATCTTTGACAAAAATCTGCAATCACGTCCCCAGAGCACAGCTGAGATGGACTCGGCAAATTCTGCTTCGCCGCTCGATGTCGGTATTCGGACTAGCAGACAGGGCGATGACAGCGCAGATCCCCTCGCTGAGCAAATATACCGTACCTTCTGGCACCCAGAAAGAAAGCACTATGCGGTGCTGACTCTCCCCCTGGGAAGTTTTGCCAGCATTGGCTTGACAGGCAGTATCTGGGATACCGAGCTCATCAACCGACCTCCACCTTGTTATCGAGTCGACAAGGAGTCTCAGACGATCCTTGGATGGCACGACGGCTATCAAGATGGCGGACGGTTTCGCGCTCAAAGACAGTTCCCTGTCATATTTTATGACGGAAATGGATTCTCGGAGAAAACACGCTACGGGTGGCTGAGAGCCAGAGACCTTTCATCCTTTGACCCGTGGGCTCATAATGTTGAGTTCAAGTGCGATGTCATCCAGTCGCTTGAGTTTCTTGAAAGTCGTGAGAATTCCAAGGAAAGGGACTTGACATATGGCACGGCAATGCGAGAGCTCGCAGCGGCCGCAAAGTCTGCTATCTCGGGGACGACTGAGAGGGTCGGCGATTGTCCTGAGGTCCTCGAATCTCTAGTGGACAAAGCTCAGCCCACTCTTAATGATCCGAGTGATCTGATGGATAATGGCCAGAGGCATGCCGGGCACGCCATGTCTGCCTCTGAATCGAGTCGTTTTGTGTTGAGACCTGCAGGCGACATTATCAGCTTCTCGTCCTCACATACAGATGCCAAGGAGGCGATGCAGTACTCAGTGCCCCGTGCTCCGGTCGCTGTTATGTGGGACGATCCAGTCAATGAGCCCAAGACGGGAGCACAGCCTGCTATCAACGTTCCCCTGCCGAGATTCCACACAAAGACTACTCCAGACCGAGGCTCAGGGGCCAAAAGAGACAGTGCCCAAGCGATGAAGGAAAAGAGGCTGCCTGAGCGAGATGCAGCTACCAAAGCCGAGAAGCTCACTCGCCGTCATCTCGAGTTTTTCGAAAATGGCCTGTCGTGGGATAGCCAGCACGCCAGCAGCTGCAATGCATCTAGAGGGTTTGGGGAACGATCGACGCTCGTGGGGCCCCAGGCCCCATACAATTCACTCAGGGAACAGATGAACGGCATTTACCTCTAATATCTCTTATGAGGAATTCATCGGGCTGAATCGACGAGGAGCTGATGGTGTCGGGACTTGCAAGGGTGGAAATTGGGTTTCTTTGTGGTGTGTTGCCTATTGGTTGCCCTACAGCCTATTCTGGCCGGTGTAGTACAGTACAGGCTTGAAGGAGGAGGTTGACACGAATTGCACATACGTGAGGTGGCATAGTTGTTCGTACAGGCTGATTTGGTAGGTCGACTCTCTTTTAGTTTCAAGCAAATTAAAATCATTGGTGACTGGTATGGTGATCGCTTTGTGCCTAATATGTAAGTAGGCATTGGGATGAGGCCGGAATGGTAGGCCTCCTGCATACAAAGCACGACCCTACAGGCAGTTATAAAAGAAAGCACCCCGCCGAGCCCATTGCCTCCTTTCGTCACTCCAGATGCTCTTCACGTCTGAAAACAAACCTTCAATGAGATGGCTCGGAAATACTATGCGGTGGCCTTTGGTCGAAAAATTGGCATCTTTGATACTTGGGAGTGAGTGTTGGGTCCCGAGCAGGAGACTGACTAGTCCAACTGTGTGCTTTGAATGGGCCAACACCACTGACATGGATCATTAGCGAAACAAAGCCGCTAGTGGATGGCTTCAGCGGTGCCAAGTACATGGCATTTCAAGGCCTCGACGAAGCAGAGGCCTTTTTGGACATTCATGCCACCGCTCAGCAGTCAGGATCAAAACTAAGAGACCAGGCAGGCCGACTGGATGAGGATTTGAAGTTTCGTCACAGAGCTTCAATTAGTAAGTCAGAGTCAGACAGACCCAAGAGCAACCTACGACCTGGTCGGCGCACCAATTTCTCTGAACAACTTAATCGTTTGGGCTTGAAAGGGCAGGACGGGTTGGAGATAACAATCTGCATCAGGAACAAGACTTAGTTATCTATCATTGTCAGGACTATGGAATGGTGCTCAGGAAGGTTTTAGGTCAAAACCACGCACAGATAACAAGCCCCATATCTTATCAGCTTGGTAACGGAGCGGCTGTGCCGACGTTAAGCGCACAACAAGTGTGAAAAGAGAGAGCGGATCCAAATCGAGTCATGGTCACGATGAGCAAGAAACCGGCAAGCTTGGGCAGGGGAGTCTTCAAGCAACAAGAAGAAAGATTTTACCTCGACGGATTTTACCAGCGGAGTAGACTTCCACCATAGTTTTATAGTGTATCAACCAATCAATCGGCTTTCCGAAATCCCTTGTCGTGTTTTGAGCCGCCCGTAGCCAAGTAACCGTACCTAAGCTTAGGTGGTTAACTCACTTCTCCCCTTCTGGCACGTGCGGGGTTGTTATCGGACTCCCAAGGCTTAGTTAGCTTCATCTGCAAATCCCAATCCATCCATCCCACCCCAGGCCCGACCAAGCTTAAGCCACTTTATCATATTCACCCCCGGTGCATACAGCTTCAACTCTGCAATCTCACCTTTACCAAGCCCACTCAACCGCCTCAACTCGTCAGAGATGGCTTCCGCGCTCACCAACACCAAGATTGCCTTTATTGGCGGGGGCAACATGGCTGCTGCCATCATCGGCGGCCTGCTTGCCAAGGACGTTGCAAAGCAAAACATCTACGTCTCGGAGCCCTGGGACGTCAACCGCAACAAGATGGCCGACATCGGCGTGCGCACCACACAGTCCAACGTCGAGGCCTCTGAGGATGCCGACATCATCATCCTCGCCGTCAAGCCCCAGGTGACCAGGGTCGTTTGCGAGGAGCTGGGGGGAGCTTGGGCTCAGCGCCAGAAGCTGCCTCTCGTCATCTCCATCTCTGCCGGCATCACCCTGGCCAGTATCAGCGAGTGGTTCAAATCGAGCAATGACCGCGCGCCTCACATTGTTCGAGTCATGCCCAACACCCCTGCTCTGGTTGGCGAGGGTGCCTCGGGACTGTATGCCGCCAGCGATGTCACCGAGGAGGAAAAGAACCTGACCGGTGCTCTCCTCGGCAGCGTCAGCAAGGCCACTGAGTGGGTTGACAAGGAGGAGCTGCTTGACGTTGTCACGGGCCTCTCAGGTAAGTCGTTCTGAATCAAGCATGTTGAGTGATGCGTCTCGCCAACACAAACCTTAGGATCTGGCCCCGCCTACTTCTTCGCCTTTGTCGAGCACCTGATTGCCAGCGCGACCAAGCTTGGCCTCTCGGAGGAGCAGGCTACCCGGCTAGCCAAGCAGACGTGCTTTGGCGCTGGCAAGATGCTTCTCGAGTCGTCCGAAGAGCCGGCACAGCTGCGCAAGAACGTGACCAGCCCCAACGGCACCACGTACGCTGCGCTGATGAGCTTTGAGAGCGCCGGGCTAAAGGATATTGTGGACAATGCCGTCAAGGCAGCCACCAGCCGAGCGGAGGAGCTGGGGAAGAACTAGATGGAGTCGGCGCATGATGTACTATGTCGAAAGATTGCCGCTCATACGCTGCACACGACATTAGATCTGTCATCGCTTTCCCCCAACTTAAGCAAAAGTCCTTCCACAAGATCAAAATAGAAATAAGTAAAATGAGAACCGTCTACCGTTCAACCGTGCTAAAATCATGTCATTCGTCAGGGAAGCATATCATATTTGCAAACTCATGCTTCGCACAATCGTATTAACCTCAACATCCCATGCCTTCAACTACCTATTGAGCTTATCAAAGTTCCACCACTCAACTACGAACTTTTAAATCCCTACGATTCTTGGCCAAGTCGCATGCGTGAGGGCGACTAAAACCCCCTAAAAGCAACTGATTTTGAAATTTTCATTAATGCTTTTGTACAGCCCGCTTTGCTCGTTATTGGCCTCCAAGTAACTTACAAGACACCCCCAACTCAAAGTAATCGATGCCTTCAGGAACCCTCGCTCAAGGAACCCGAGCATTGCTTGTGTTTGTCCCTCTCAGAGCGGGAACATAGCCTTGCCTGTTGCCCTGCTGGCGGCAAGCGCACCAGCAAGTCCGTACTGGCTATCTATGCCATCAATACGGTGGATCGTATTTAGGTTCTTGATAACAACAATCTGGTAGCAGGTTGCGGAGCCCTGTCGGGCAGCGATGGTTGAATAAGCCAGGAAAAGCTCCCAGGTCTAGAACAATTAGCACCTGTGTCATGATGAAAACTGGAAGAAAACTGGGAATCCTCACCTTGAACCACTTATTCCCGTATCTGGCTTTCATCTTGTCGGCATTGCTCTGCCAGTTCTTGTACCATCTCCATAGTGTACCCGAGTAGTGAACGCCAACGGTATCGATGCTGTTGGGGTGTTAGCATTAGTTCAAACTTGAATTGGATATGATCCGTCCCTTTTAATTTCAAAACCGGCGCTTTCGAGGCAGCCGACATAGAATGCGAGTGGTGTGGAGGCATCGGCCCCGGGGAAGATGTGTTTGTTTAGATAGAGACCCCAGATGAAATCTTCGTATTGCCAAGCCCTGCGTAGCCCAGAGACCTGGACGTACATGGAGCCATTGTCCTCCAACAACTCGTAGCACTGGCGGAAAAACGTTTTCAGTCTGCGGATGCCCACGTGTTCCGCCATCTCGAGCTGCGCAATCTTGTCAAACTTGACCTCGGGAATATCGCGATAGTCGCTGCACAGAATCGAGCTCTGTTCCGGGGCAACGCCGGCGTTTCTCAACTGGGTATTTCCCCATTCCGTTTGATGCCTGGCAAGAGTAACACCTGTGACTCGTGCGCCGTAGTTGACGCTCGCAAACTTGGCCAGCGTTCCCCAGCCGCAGCCGATGTCGAGCAACGTCTCGCCCTGTTTTAGGCCGAGCTTCTCGCAAACAATGGCTAGTTTGTTGTCTTGCATTTCCTCGAGAGTCTCTTCACGGCTCGTATCCGAGATGATGCCGCTGGTGTAGATCATGCGAGGGCCGAGGAACGATGCATAGTGGTCGTTGCCTCGATCGTAGTTGGGGCGGACCTGGTCTTCATCCTGCGATCGATGGTGGAAGAGGACATCGGGGGCGAAGGTGAACAAGACGTATCGAAACAAGCTCATGGTAAAGGCAAAGGTGGCCCAGTCGTGGCGATACTCTAGGACCTCGAGACAATCGGCGTTGAGCTCGACGCTACCGTCTATGTACATTTCGAGAAATGTCTGAAGAGGTATCTTGTGGCGTCCATTCCACCGCGCCGCATCGGAGCTGTTCTTCAACCTGAGGTAGTACTCTACAGGGCGGCCCGGTAGCTTCACCCGATCGGTAATGCGCGGGCTGTAAGTCGACATGATCTTCCAAAACACAACCAGTACCGGCACGGTCGTGAAGATGCCAAAGAACAGCGTCATCCTCAGGCCACCCCCAAGCTTGCCAGCCAGCCATAGTGGTACGCCAACGAGGGCAGCACCAAGCGCAACATTGGGGAACTGCTCATAGCCAGGGCCGTCCGAAGGTAGAGGCGCATTCTTGATCGTCGGCGACTGCAATCATGCGCATCAGCTCTGCTCGCGAGACATGCTTTTAGAAACTCTGTTTACCCTTGTAATTCTGATGCCACAATCCCTACCCGAATCCAGGTTCGGTCTTGGCGCGACGCCGTTGGCCTTGGGAACGAAGCCGTTGGACATGTTGCCAAACTAGTCACCCGACGGCGTGATTCTTTGCAAGTTGGAGATTTCCCAGAGGTCCCGGACGAGAGAAAAGATTTTTTTTCTTCCCTTCCAAGAACAAAGAACGGGACGGCAGCAAGCGAGCCATCAGTCGGCAAGCGGCCAATTTGGTCGCAGGCGACCCGCGTCACCACGCAGCTGCCAGTCGGCATCTGAGCCCAACCCGCAGCAGCGGAGCCTGATCTGATGATCCTGGCCTGCAAGATGGGGGCCGCGAGAATGCACTGAGCGGGAATGGCCAACCGCAGAAGGCATCTCGAATGGAGAAAACTGGGAAACCGGAGACGTGTAGTTGGGTCGTTGGCGTCGGTGACACGACAGACCCATGCTTGTCAATTGCTAACTCCATCACGTACGGCTGGCACGAGCGCTGGGCCCACCATCAAAGCCACAGCATGGGACGAGTTGCTTTCTTTGGATGCCGTCAAGCCCCCCTTGTTCTCCTTGCAACGTGCGAGAGTTGGCCATTCTTCCAGACACGGGAGGCTCAGTGGAGGTTTTCGTCCATGGATCTTTGTCTGAGGAGACCCAAGAGCTGGACGATTAGAAAAAAGCGACATTTCACGAGTTCTCGGCCTGTTGTCTCATGGCTGATTGACCGCCGGATGGGTCTCGGGTCAATGGATCCTTGCATTCTCCACGTCACTAAGCAGGAACCCTGCCGTGTTGAGAAACAGAACTCGACGTTGATATTTGGCATAACTACTGCCAAACGGCTTAGCAGGGCGCAAATTGAGGCCAGGTTTTGGGCTGGACATGAAGCCATGTATGACATGGCCATCCATTGACGCTTCTCACAATCCATGCTTATTTATGTAATAGGCATGAATGTATGAAGGGGCCATGAGTGGATGCTGGCAATATGCCAATCACTCTCATCACCCTGCGTGTATGCACCATCACACACCACATCCCGATTGCCCTGCAATGGATTGCTCGAGGTATCGCTCCGCTATCTTCTTGACAGTATAGATCGCTCCCTACCCCGGAGTAACGAACATGTCAAGGCTTTTCAGAGGGCTGACATAGTAATGTGGAACTAGAATTTACCACCCTAGAGCACTATTTGTCATGCAAGGGACTTTACGAACGCGTGCACTGAACGAGAATAGAACTGTCTCTTCCATTGCTCTCAAGGGCAGTTTTGAATATGAAGACGAACCATTTTACTGATCGAGGTGCTCGAATATCATTCTAGACTCGTGCGAAATTTCGTCATCTACGGAACTAAATATGCCAGACGGTGAGGTCTCCTCCGCGTGTCTTAGACACCGATTTGGTTTGGACAGGTAGTGCGGGGTGAAGATGGACATGTGAGTGAAATCAAGCTTGAACATTGACGCTAGGCAGTTGGAGAAATGAGGAATCAAGGTTAAAGTGCCGGCTCCACGTAGGGAGGCGACATGGTCCAATTAAATAATTAAGCCAGAGTATGCTATCTCATCAACCATATTGTCTATAATTCATAATGTGCTTGGGCTCGTTATCGGTGCTTAAGAGCAGTGGACAACACCATCATCGTGAGTGTGGCACTCCTGTAGCGGCAGTGGTTAGCAAGTTGTCAATGTATAAGCAGTTAGTTGGACGTCGATCGAAGACGAACCTTGGGAGCGGCAGAGGTGGCGCTGGCCTTGTCAGACTTGGTCTTGGTGACCTTGCCGGTGCAGCCAGTTCCGGGGGCGGCGATGTCGTAGGCCCAGACGTCAATGGCAAAGTACTGGAGGGTGTCGCTGTCGATGGCGCTCTTCTTGGGGTCCTTCTTGGCGAGCTCGAGGACGCTCTCGTAGTCGTCGGCGAAGTGGTCGACAACCTTCTCACTGATGGCGGGGACGTGGAGGGCTCGGTGCATCAGATCGGTAGCCCAGAAGGTGTTGAGCTTGGACTCGGCGACGGTGTAGCCGAGACCGCAGACGGAGTTGAGGTATCGGCGGATCTCGAATGAGAGAGGGCAGATGACAGTCTCGGAAGTGGCGTTGGATCCGCGCCAGTGGCCAGCCCATTCTGTGATGCTTGGTTAGCACGCTTTACTTTACTGTGTGTAGTTGGGCATGTTCTCGAGGTTCCGAGGGGGGCGGCTTACTATCCTGGGTGGCGCAGTTCTCATCGGGGTCGTCGCAGCGGAAGAGAACGCCAGTCTTGTCGGCGTTGATGATGCGGTCGTACCAGCCGATGGGTCCGCCAGTCGAGTTGCCAAAGTACTTTTGGACAAACTTGGAGTCGGAGCCGAAGCGGAGGAGGTGGTCCTTGGCGTGCTGAGCCAGCTGGACAGCCTCATCGAGACCCTGGGCGAGCTGGCCGCGGAGAGTCGAGTTGCAAGAGCTGTGGATGGGGTACGTCTTGGTCCAGCCTTCGCTCCAGTCGTACACCTCGCCCGTGGCCGACTGGTGAGGAGAAGAAGAAGAAGCCGTCTTGGTGGCCGTGGCCGTCTGCTGGCGAGCAGCCAGAGGAGAGGCGAGGGCCGAGCCGCAGAGGAGCAGCAGAGCCGCAGCGGAGGTCTTGGGCATCATCATCTTGAGAGGAGAGATAGGAAGAGATGGATGAGGAAGATTGGATACGTTCCAGAGAGCTGCTGCGGGAAGGGTCTTGTCGAGTGCTGCTTGGAGTGAAGACTGGGGAGGAGGACAGTGATGAAGGGCGAGACACGGACTGATATTTATGTTGGCCTGCTTGCACCTGCTGCTGCTGCTGCTGCTGCTGCTGCCGCCGCTGCTGCTCTCTGGCTGCTAGTGAGAATCTCTACTAGCGAGAATGAGACGATCCATCTGCAGCATCGAATCCCTTGAGTCCCTCGAGTCCCTCAGCCCATCCGTCAATCCCCTCTCCCCGAGGCTAGACAATGACTAGGCACTGACTAGCTGGAGGCTCGGTGAGGAGAAAAAGCCTGCAGCCCTGGCTTGGCCCTGGGCTCTCTGTGAGCCTGCAGCGATCCATCATGGTCCAGGTGTCCAATGGCAGCGGCCTGTGTGTCTATCGAATCCGACTCGGCCTGGGTGCAGCTTGTGATGCCATGCATGACGCAGTGGGGGAGGGGGGGGGGGGTCTTGGGTGTTGATCCCTGGATGTTTCCCTCGTTTCTGTGGCGTGGGCTTCTCTGGCTTCTCTGGGGGGTCTCTGGCTTCTCTCTGCCTGGTGTCTCGACGTTGTCAGTGGTTGTATCTGCGGATGCGGATGCGGATGCGTCTGTGTCTGCTCCCAGCCAAGCGTGAAGCCATCCGGGTTCCTCGTCTCCACCAGCCAAGTGGCCATCAAGGTGTTTTCCCGTTTTCCTCGCCATGCTAAGTTGCTAACTGCTTAGCCTCCCGGCCCGTTTCCCTGCTGCATCCTGGTTATCCTGGTTATCCTGGTTCTGCCAGCCTCTCCCTTGAGAGAAGAGACGGAAAAAGTATGCTTAACTGCTAACCTTAGTCATGTCGCAGCGGGCAACGGTTCCTCTTCTACAGTCTGCACGCCCGTACAGATCATCTTAGATCGAATCAGGAAGCTGGCGATGGGTGTTGCTGACCTGGTTTTTTTTCCCTTCAAAGCTTCTCCACAGTAAGCATCTCCGCCTCTGAGGAAACGGGCAGGCTAATCTGTGTGTACATTGCAGACTAATCTGTACAGACTACGTGCAGTACTGTACATAGTAATCTGTACTATGGCACACATTCATCGCCTTCGCCTTCGCCTTCGCCTCCGCCCTTGTCTTTGTCTTCACCTTATCCGCCCCTGGCTGAGGCATTTCTTCTCCATCCTGCCAAGGCCTGGTCAGGCCGTGCCGAGTTTTCGCTGTTGGTCCCCAGGGCCCAGAATCCAGAGGCCATCAATGTTCTTACCAGTGGAGAATCGCCGGCGCCGGTACGGAGTAGACCTGTCCCTGTTGGTGTTAACCTAGGCCGCAGCAGACAAACGTTCCCTGGACCCATGCCGATGGATTTTCTTCCAAGTTGTCGGGGGTCTCGAGGGTTTCGCTCCAGGGTTCCATCGGCTTCCAGCCAGCTAGAAGCGATCCCTCCTCTGCAGATACAGGTCGATCATCTGAGTCATTCATGTATGTACTGTATCTGTATGTGCAGCGGAATGCACATATGTAGATTGCTGCAGTTCATATCCATCATCCCATCGGTCCATCGGTCCATCGGTTGTCCATTCATCCTCCTCCGGAAGGGACCCGGTACCCACCCCGGAGGCCCGGACAAGACCTTTGCCACACACATTATCCAGCATCAACCCGACGGTAACAACAAGGCTGCAACCCGTCAGATAGACCTGCGCTAGTTCCGCAGCTTGCACCCCTAGCGGCTGCAGTCCAGGCATTGGTGCCAAAATCCAGGCAAATTGAGTCTTGCAGGATGATGCATTTACTACATATCAATATCAACGGCCTGCTCCCACGACTCTTCCTCTTCAGCCTCAAAACATCCACAACTGGAACCAATGCCCCCTACGCCCAACTAGACCAGGTGGCTTACATAGTACCGTCCGTTCACTTGGTCTGGTCAGGCCATGTCACCGCACCCGGATGGTCGCCGTTGCTCGCCCGGAACCTGGTCCTCCTATCCCGGAACTCCTTGTACGCCGCTATCCATTGCGGCGTGTGGCCCTTGGCTGGCTCGACGTCGGGGTCCACCGTATGCTTGTTGACCCAGTCAGTCAAGTCTTTGACGTAGGCAACTTCTGCTCCCTCCTCTGCCAAGCTGTGAAAATGTCGCCCGCGTCGCTTACTGGTCACGCGTTGCTCATATTCTCTTCTAAGCGACTCTCGCGGTGCAAGCTCCGTCTTGCCGGTAAACACCCTCGCCACTGCTTGTGCCTGAAAGTCAAAGAGCGAAAAGGTTGCAATGTAGTAGGGAACGCCAACAAATGCCAACGAAGCATCTTCGATGTAGAAAATGTCCTTGTGCAGATTGTGCACCATGGTGCCGTCCGAGGCAACAAGCACTTCAGCCCCGGCTGCGTCAATGTCCAGGTCGTCATTGTGGAACTGAGGCAAATATGGGTACGATGTAATGTACCCAGTCGCCAAGATGATGTTGTGGATGCCTTCCAGCACTGATCCATCTGTGAGGTGGACGCGAACCTTGATCGGCTCTGAAGGGTTCGACTCCTTCGCAGAAAGGGCTTCAGGATCCAGTTCGAACCTTTCGACCCCAACCACCCGCTCGATTGAATCTGGCAAGAATGCCACCGGTAGGTCAAAGGCACCCCCTCGTGTACTCTGAATGATTCTACTGGCCTTGCCGTCGGCTTCGCGGCAAACATCCATAGCAGAGGTACCTCCTCCAATCAGAAAGATGGTCTTGTCTCTATAAACCTCTGGGTCTCGGTACTCCTTGGTGTGTATGATGCGGTCGCCACAGACCTCTTTCAACTTGGTTAAGCCTGGAATGTCTGGGATGCGAGGGAGGTTATAGTGACCGGATGCCACTACGAGTGCATCAAACTCCCGAGTCTCCTCCAACACTGGCGGGTTGTCGCCACTTTTCTGGAGAGTTACTGTTCTCAACACCCAGCTCTGGCCGTCCGCCGATTTCCTTGCTTCCTCCACTCGCGTGTTGTACAGTGTGACTTCGTCAACACCATTATCAGAGCTGAGTCCCTGAAGATACTTTTCTATGTCAAGGTGGCCGATGATCTCCTCGGTTCCTTCAGGCCAAGGTCGAAGGCTGCTATATAAGAGGCTGGTGGGAACATTGTTTCTCAACCCCTGGTAGCAAGGACCGGGAGGAGCAAAGGCCACCTGCAAGTCATCCGCTTTCGGGTTGTTCAAAGGTTGTACCGCTTGTCCTTGAGGAGAATTTGGTGACTGCTTGCCCGTCTTTGCAAACTGGCCAGGCCGTGTGGTCCTGTAGTCCCCCGCAGATGGCTTCTCGCTTGGGTAGCTCGGGCTATTTGTGACTCGAGGATTGTAGTGCCATACGCCTGAGGAGACGCTCGACCTCTCGAAAACCGTGACCTCGGCCCCTTGCTTCAAGAGGTGCGCCGCGGAGCAGATGCCACTGACACCAGCACCAATCACGGCCACCCTCGTTCCGGGCCCGAACGTGGTATATGAGGACGGCGAAATATTCTCGGTCCGAGATGGAGACATTGTGATGGCTTAAACGACAAACTGCGCAGCGCTACAGGCACAACTTGAGTGTGCTGATACAGTGACACTGGAAGACTGAATATTCCAGAAACGTAAAATAAGAGGAAATCGCGCACTATATATCATCATAATAGACTGGAAACAACAGGTAAACCCCACACGCAAATCATGGCGAATATTTCCCTCGGGCCATTTTGCCATGCGTCGTTGGCTGCTTTGAGCGTATCAGATAAGTCGATGGTCGACGCAAGACATCATGCGGAGCACGCCATCTGATGGACTTAAACCCACGCAACATGCCCCTCTATGTATTTCAAATCACTCTCAATCCCATCCTGAGATCCTTGAACTCATGGACCAATTGATGAAACATTAATCAGGCGATGATTGTTATCTATGCACCTCGATGACGACTATTACACTCTGGATGCCATCCAAGTCAGTGCAAGTAAATCCATCAAAATAACTGCAGTCCGGTTCGTTGTGGATGAGATATGTACAAGAACAGAGATCTATAGTATTACTGACGGGAGAGCTTACGTTTAGTTTGAAAGATAAAGGTTCTTATGTACACCGTCACCAGTGAAACAGGCAATGGGCAAAATGTACGAAACTAATCGTACTATCTTACGTATCGTCTCTTGGATATCATACTCCGTAGACTTTTCTATGAATTTTCCGCTCTATGTATAGCCTGGCTCCACTTCACAGCTCATTTTTCCATCAACATCATCATCATCATCATCATCATCATCGTGTTGACCATGTCAAGCCTGCCCAGGAGCAGCAGCTCTCTTAGCCCCAAGCTCCCTACCATGCAAGAAACGAATGAGAAAGGCCGTTCCAGCCATGGTCACGGCAAATCCCACCATTGTAGAGTAACCCTTGGGATATCGCGGGGCTTCCGTGACCTTCCAGATGAGCAGCGGCAGCCAGGCCTGGACTACATATGCCATCTCGTTCATCGTGGCAACCACAATGGCACGCTCCTCGTTGTCGTCCTTGCAGATCTCGTGTGCCCAGGCAAATGTCAGGCCGCTGATGCCACCGCCTGCGCCGACGAGGATGAAACAAGCCCACTTCCAACCATCAGCAATGTTCCAGGCAGTCAAACTCGAGTAGACCACTGTCAGCAGCGCTCCCGAGAAGACAATGGGTTGCCATCGCCGACCCCTAAAGACGGTGTCCGAGGACCAGGCATATAGCAGAGTGAAGACGACTTGGATCGCGTTTGTGATGGTCGGATAGGTGTTGAATTGGCTCGCGCTGTAGCCCTTCTGCTTGAGCCAGGTCGAAAAGGCGGGCTGCGAGATGGCTCCGCAGCCGTTGTTGAAGAAGATGTACAACGCCGTCAACGCCCAGATGTGCCAGCTTGACAAGATCTTCAAAATCTTCTTTTTTGTATAGGGAGCTCGGTTGGCGCGGCCCTCGAGCTGCATGCGTTGCTTAGCGAGCTCAATGTCGCTTTCTGACAAGTACCAATTCTTGGCAATCTCGGGAACATCGGGAAAGAAGAAGAAGCCAGCCACGGCGATGGGGAGCGAAATGACGGTGTCAATGATGAAAAGCCACTGCCATCCGTGGTAACCATGAACTCCGTCGAGATTATGCACGGCTGCCATGAGATAGCCAGAAAACATGCCGCCAATCGCTCCACTCGCGTGGAAGATGCACGATCGCTTGGCCAGCTCGTCCTTTCGATACCAACTACCAATGATGTATTGCATGCCGGGATAGAAGCCGCTCTCGGCAAGGCCAATGAGGAATCGTAGGGCGTACATCTGCTTGACATTGGTGCATTTGGCCAGCAGGATCGTGAGAACAGCCCATGTGGTTTCGCAGGCGGGAATCCAAATACTTGGTTTGATTCGTGTTAGGAGCATGTTGCTGGGTAGCTTGTTAGCATGGACAGTGTTCACAGCCCTTGGTAAATCCGATGAACTTACCTGGGTATCTCTCCAATAACGTAGCCAATGGTCCACATGGTTTGCATTATGTTCAGTTCGTTGCCGTACATATTCATGTCCTCCTTCATACCAGTTACATAGGCATTGTTGATGTTGATCTGGTCCAGATTCTTGATGAAGTACCCCAAAGAAGCAAAGGTGAGGATGATGGCATCAAGCTTGAAAAGAAACTTCTTCTCCTTTGGCGGCTTGTCCAACGTATCCCAAAGGTACGACTTCCATGTCTTGGGTGGTAACGTCTCCTCGTCAGAAGAGTAGCCGGCATTCTCTCGTGCAACGACTGTTGTCGGCCCAGACTTGGACGAAGAGCCATCGAGACTTTCGGGCTTCGCGAGTGTAGTCGCCATGGCTGTCGAGGTGTCTCAGCGGTTGATTCGATTCTACCAAGTGACGACGATGGCTTTGAGAAAAGAGTCTAGACCTTCCTTGTCTGACCTCAAAAAGCATGAAACGTGTGAGTTAGTTATGTACCACACACATCTTATACAGATGCTCCTTGCGCGCTGAATATTTGGGTGGCGCTCGCCTTCCCTCTTGCGGATGACGTGACGAGCCGACTCGCACTGATCGATAAGGGAACAACGGGCACAATTGACGGACTTGTTGCTAAGAGACCTTGCCACGGGTTCCAGATCATCTCGAATTATGGATCTGCGGGCGCGTAACGGAGAACGACATCCTCGAGGCTGGTAACCGCTGTGCGCCTCATGAGCTCACACCTGGCCCAATCCGTCTCCCCCTTGTGATATCAATCGTTGGTATGATAGGCGAGAGATGCCAGCGGCAGTCGAGTGGAGTTCTGTTGGCCCATGGCACCGCTTGTTCTAGGACAACGTGCCCGTGTTTTGCAGGCGCCAGCCCCATCACGCAATAATAGTCACGGCTTGTGTCTGCCAGAGTCGTGGGGCAGCCACT
This sequence comes from Pseudonectria foliicola, assembly GCA_003693505.1. Lineage (NCBI taxonomy): Eukaryota > Fungi > Ascomycota > Sordariomycetes > Hypocreales > Nectriaceae > Pseudonectria > Pseudonectria foliicola. The sequence continues at coordinate 65,813 of QUZD01000010.1, forward strand.
ACTGTTGTTCCGTACCCCGGAGTTTAGCAGGTCAATACACAATCATCCTTGGCTATCGCGTCACCGGCAACCCATCAGCAATGGGAATCAGTATTGCGGTAAATGCATCGGAGCTCCGTGTCCAAGTTTACCGGATGCAACCATACTTCTCATTTCAATAGGGCGTCGGTCCACCGCCGAGTCCATTGTTGTGAATCAGAATTTCTTTAGGGCAAGGTATCATCTGCGAAGTTTGGTTTCTTGATGGAGGGGTTTCTGCCAGCTTTCTGGGACACTCGTGTTTATTATTAGGTGTTTTCAATCTTCGTGCATGTTCAATTGGCCCCTATAATCCCATGTTCAGGGATAGAAACGATAACAGGACGACTCGATGAGCTTAGTTCTCACCCATCCAGACTCACAGGTCTGTCATTCCCCATGGCTCCCTGGTAACCAATCCCATTCATCACTTACTATAGATATAACTCGATAATCGCTCAAGAACTACGGAGTAGGTAATCGCATCATCCACGTATCTGGAGGTGTCTTACCTAGGAAGGATTCGGCCCCACTCCCCGAACGAGCCCGCCCCGTCAAATCTATCTCAAGCCGATGGTGCCATTGCTTATAGCCTTGACGGCCTTCTTGTCAGCTTGGACGGTAAGTAGATCCAAATATTACTCAGCAAGCGTGGAGTTATGAAACTAAGCACTATTTAGCGCTGGCTGGCACTTGAAAGGTTACAAAGCGAACCTGATGGGGTAGAGCTCGTAGCCCAGTGCTATAATACTGGGTTTAGCCTCCATCGACCAACTGCCTCTGAAGCAGCGACTAGGCTTATACAAGGTATGGTCAAGATGTGATATATACGCATATCAATTTCAGTAGAATATGTTTGCTTTATATCCATCTGCAAAGAGCTCAAATACAGTGATTGGCACTAGGCGCGCATAAACACCACCAAAGGGTCACGGGTAGGCATTGACTCTTTCAGTATTCAATACACGCAAGCCTCTATTCCAAACCGTTATACCAGATGATGGTTTCTAGCCTTGCGGATTGCGAAACGAACTTGGGACTTTTTAATAGCTGCAACAGCCGCCACATAATTTACTATTCTCATCATAGCTAGACCTGCCAATAATGTAACACGCACGCACTAACCTTTCAAGGTGTGCGGAAGCCGGAGATCGCCCATGATAGCCACGCAAATTGCCTGGGCACGCCACCACTTTTGTCAGTTCAGAGTTCTCCTGGAGAAGGTAGAGACAAAGATTTTGAACATGTGTCAACAATTAAAGATGCGTACACTGACGTAATCGATCCATATAAGCAGCTCAGTAGAAGCAGGTTTTACATCCTATCTTTACGTGTGTAGTGGAGCGAGCAAGCAGTGAGAAGACAGTCGTATTAGGCCTCTGGTCTTAGTGCCCGTGGTCAAGGGTAATAATGTTTCCGCCAAATTCTACATCACACAATCCATGGTCGTGATTCGAGGTAAGTGGGAAACTGGCTTGACGAGATGATACAGCTGGGCCGAGTCCTGCCGGTCTGTTGATAGGCTGCGACTATCTACGTCCTAGGCAGATATCGGGTTCATATGGGCAGTCTTGAATACGCAGGGACGCTCCACTGACCTTCTTAAGTAGTATCTACTACCCATCGATGAAAGGCATGCAACGTGAACGTAACGAAAGTTAAGATAGAACATCTCAACACTACATTTTCTGTGTTGGTATCTGGGGGAAAAAAGACAAGTGTTTTACAATTTAGGCAGATATCCATCATCCCATGTGATCCAGATTTCCTCGGCATATGACCTTCTCTGTAGTCGACACGTCCTGGATTTCGGTAATTATTAGGGTACATGGCACCCATTTCGTCTCACCTTTCCCCTCTACTCACTTCACACTGTATCTGCAGCTGCCTAGGCTCCCTTTCCGGTCGACTTTGCGCCCTGCGAGGAACCCATGCCGATCTCGGTCGAGGAGGCAGCATTCATGTCCCCATCTGACTGGGCTTTTCGTGCCTTGGTTGAGGAGCGCCAGGAGAGCGCGGCCACGAGAACCACCCCGGCGCCTGCAATTGTGCGCCTGTAACGCGAATTAGTAGATGCCACGCCCAGGTCTGTTTACCTATACCAATTTCGATCAATGGTCTTGCGGAAGCTAGGGTCTGGTGGTGGTGTTTGCTGGCTTCCGAGGCCGCCGATGTCGCCGTCGCTGCTGACGCCTGATCCAGATTGCTGCCGGACCTGCCGGAGTGGAAACCGGCGAAGTGGGGCCGCCCCGGCCGTCGGGCGGATACACAAGCGGATTGTGCTAGCTGTAACGCGAGAGGCGACCATGGTGAGGTTTTGTAACTGACTTGCCCAGTGTTGAGGATGACAATTATCTTGTAAAATAAAGGGCAGGGTTGGGTCGGATTTGAGAGAATCAAGACATTGGAGAGTGCTAATATTTGCCTTCTTGTTCGAGTTCACGTGGCCGACCTTACGAATGGCTTGTTTGTGATGTCGAGATGACGTCTACCATTCAACGAGATTGAATCCGATTCCTCTCAACAGATTATTGAGTAGCCTACTGTTTACCAGGTGCCGCGTGCGCGCCATCCTAGGGCCTGACGATGTTAAACCTCTCAAATCTCATCATTTAGTCCAAGAGCCCTAGATTAATCTTTTGATATCTGTCATCCTTACGTCAACCCCCACCTTCACAGCCTAAAATTGCACAAAGACACGCTCTTAAGTAATAGATGGTTCGAGATATTTATTTGAAGTCAAGGAGTCTAGCAAGGAGAATTTTGACGGGAGTAGATATAACTGAGAAAACAATGAAGATAGGGGTGATTCCATGTACAGTACCGCATACTTACACGCATCTGCTACCATGGTATTGGCAAGTGATTACTAGTCAGCCAGATTCAAAGTATCATCAGTCCCAAGCTATTTTGACTCACGGGCACTTTGCTACTGATTTTCCACTATGTTTAAGGCAAGTCAATGAGTCATATGTATATGAACATCCACACTCCGTTGCTGACATAGATCCCCATCTTGGGTACGTAGAGCTACAGCACAACTTCAGGGTATCGAACGTTTGTCTCTACAAATTGGCGACCGTGATGTGCATTCAGGCCGTGATATTCGCCTTAGCGAACTAAGTAAGTAGGGACAGGACTACCAACTAAGCTCATCCCAGCCCCTGAGGAGGAACGGAGCTTAATTGCAGCTATGTGGCCACATCACTTAATACATGCATTGCTCTCTTTAGCCTCCTAGCTATTTACGGATGCATCTTCCCCGGGTTGTAGGCCTGACATGGAGCCGCGAATTGACATAACAGTATCAAGCTGAGCGTGGGATCAGCCATAAGTTTCTGAAACGCAAGCCTGGCGTTTCGAAGAGCCAGCCAAAGCATCCGTGGAGAGAATTAATAAGCTTTTCTTTCCCACTAATCAAGTATTCAACCAACATATATCTTTTAACAAACCATTTACGAGGAGTAGGTAAGTGAAACTGGATGGCAAAACAACCTTATCCCAAGAGGCGCAGTCTACGCGAAGAAACTGATCACAGCCACATTCCCCATTTAACCTTAGCAAGTCTTGGGTAGCTCCACGCGGCCTCGTAGTTTGAGCCGGAGAGTGTGATAATCATAGATGCAGATTTTGACCATTGAATCTCCCCACTTTCTACTCCGTAGAATGGAGACCCCCCCGCATTTTCAGAGTGGCCTTGCCCAGTAAACCGGGGAAGCCGGAGCCGTTGTAGAACTTGCGCCAAGCAAAGATTGCCTTGACTGGAAGTTCGTGCGTAATGGCTTTAGGCTAATTGCTCGGGTGGGAAGCAGTGCTCATAGCAAGCTTCGAGAAAGAATCAGCTGAGTGTATTTATATCCCTCCGAACATCCATTTTCGCCGAACCGAGTGTACGCAAGACTGGAAGTAAAGAATTGACAAGTCACCCCAAATACACTAACACTGACTGCCCTCTGGCATCAACGACTGTGAGCTGGATTATGCATGTAGCAACCTATTCAGCGTCATTTCCCGAGATCGGCACATACCCTGACAGCTCAACAAGGGGGAGAGCACTACCTAATAACCATGGTTTGTAATGTTATTATTGCAGCCGTTGCCTTGCTATCAGCTCAAGCCGCGGCAAGACTGTCGCCATGTAAGTTATTTGGCTCTACTTCATCAGGATGTATTTAACTATATTGGTTCTTTCTAGCTGCGAAAAGCCTCTTTGACTACTCTATGCAGGTTCAAGACAGTCGTTGGGATGATTCCTACAAGTACATTACATACTCGGATAAAGGCTCATGGTCTGTGCGATTCACTGCTTGGTATACGATTGGTCTTCTCTTTCGCAACGAGGGCGACGATGTTGCCAACGCCAAGGCTGCAATTGACAATGCGTAAGAAGTGGAAAGAATTTGGGTTTCGTGCCACTGATCGGTCCTAGTTTGAGGTGCCAACTCATTGGTGACTACGATTCAGCTTGGTATGGCACGTTCAAACTTTCACCCGACGAGCCGTACCCTTCATATGACTCGCCTCTCTACTCACCGGAGATTTATGTGAGACACCACTTTGATTGGATCATCCCCTTCGCACAACAAGTCTAACTCGAATCAAGGAAACCTATGATCCTAACTGGCGGGAGTTCATTGGGTCAGCATATATGCGTCGTCCCACAAGCCTCCTCAAATCTAATACGTGCATGCAACAGGACGCAGCTTGTCCAGGTAGTAGAAGAATTTGCTGGACTTCTCGGAAGTGACCTTGTCTCTCGCATTGAAGATGCACTCGAAATTGCCGCAATTGGTGCGCTACGTCGCAACGGCACCTTTCCTGAGGGAGACAACCTAACCATCGCATATGCGAACCCAGCTTTGATGCGCGCCTGGTTTGTTGGCTGGATCGGCCATCGTCGAGCTAAGCAAGACTTTGTCGATTTTGCCAATGAGCAGGGTGATCTTATTCTCCGACTGTTTAGATCGACCGGCGATAATATCTTTTCCGAGTATAACTCTCCCACATACTACGGCATGGATGTGTGGGCTCTCGCCGGGAACATAAAATACGGCCCAAAGAATGCAACAATGACTCGCAACGCCGAGTTCATGCTAACGGAACTGTGGAAAGACATTGCACACCAATGGAATCCCTACCTCGGAAACATGGTTGGGCCTTATGACCGCGCTTACACCCGCGATCTCACCGCGCACTCTTCAGTCATATCCTTATGCTGGTGGGGTCTGTTCGGCTACAACTATGGTCCTCAGCTACACAAGGGCGAGTCAGACCTTTTGTACGACATTGCTCAGGGCGCTGCTTTGGCACTTGTCATGGACACGACAGCCGAGTTCATCTCCAACGAGACGGCCATGGCGCTCAAAGCCAAAGGGCCTTGGAAAGGTGAACGGTTCTCAACCAAGTTGATTGCCGACCATCTAGACGACAACTCCCCGATTCGTGTGGCGACATCCTGGTTGTCCGCACCACTGATGATTGGCGCCGAGCAGGTGGATGAGGATGCAAACCGGGGCGACCAGTTCGTGCCAGCAATTGTTCACTGGGCAGGCGACAATAACCGTAAGCCGTTGCCCTATGTCAGTTTCTTCTCTCTCTTTCCATCTGCGTCAACAATTCATGCCGTCGCCGGGCCGAGGACCTTGGCCATATCTTACCCAAATACTACTCAAGAGGGCGCCGATATCTTTACCTTTGCGCTTTCCAAAGTGCCTCCTGACTGGACACTTGGGGGTAAACATGTCATCAATGGCTTCGAGGATCTACCATGCCTAAATGTTACAGTTATTGCACCAGGCTTAGTAAAGCAGGCAACTACATATGGTGCTCAACTCCGAAACCATCTCTTTTACAACATTTCATATACCGTTCCCTCTGGCTTCAAAGGCGTGCCAAAGATCGAGTTCCACTTCGAATTTACCTGCTAGGGTAAAAAGTGGATGATTTTCTAGCCTTGGTATCAGCCCGCAATTCTCGAAAGCCAAATTCCCTAATTACTCTAGATTGAGGCGCATGTTAAGGGATGTGTATCTATGCACCTCAGAGTGATAGAGTGGTCCAACTTATTATAGATGATTTAGATCAAGACTGCTGAATTTGTTCTATTTCTCAACACCGCTATTTGAGTAGAGACGGTGATTTTCCCCCAACAAAGCGAGACAAGCATCTGCATCTACCCCGGATCAACGTCCAGAGCAATGCGTCGATCGTTAAGAATTTTATCATAGATCCCTGGCATTGTTGCAATTGACTTTAGTTCTAAGCCGAGTCGCGCCTAGTCCTACGATTATTTCTATCGGCCCGTTATGAACTCTATAGAGACGACCCGGTATCGGCGTGTGATTCTCTCCGCAAATTGATGGCTATCGGCCCGACGATTCGGATTCATGCGGGGAACAAGTAGCAAAAGGCTCCGCAATGGCGGGACAGAGGACAAGCATATATCGCTTAGACGTTGCGCGATGGACGAGTTGGTAGTGGATCGACAGCGACGCCTGATCAGCAGGGAGAATGAAGGCAACGACAGGGAGACTATGACGTGGTCCAAGCCGTCAAAGCTCGGCGCAAGGGTCAACTGGCCATGGGTTTACGGTGCCACGCCGTAGTATAAAAGAAGTTTGCAAACACAAACATGAAGGTCTTGAAGCTCAACGGCCATCCATCCATATCACCCTCCATCATGTATCGTTCCGTCGCCAGTTGGAGCGCGGGCTTGATGCTCTTCGCAACCTTGTCGGGTGCGAACTCCTCCTCTTCGGTCTCTGGGACTAAGACGTCTGCCGTCCCAGATGTGCCGACGGGAACTCCCATCAGCGGCGACTACAACGGCCCGTTGCGCCCACAGGTCCACTTCTCGCCGCCTCAGCACTTTATGAACGACCCTAACGGCATGTTCGTTGATGACAATGGCACATGGCATCTGTACTATCAATACAACCCCACCGCAAATGTCGCCGGAAACCAGCACTGGGGCCATGCGACCTCGAAAGATCTCTACCACTGGGATAACCAGCCAATTGCTCTGTTTCCCCCAGAGGATGGTGTTTATGTCTTCTCCGGCAGTGCCGTCACAGACCCGGAAAACACCTCCGGATTCTTCCCTAATCAGACTGACGGTGTCGTGGCCATCTACGTAAGTACAGTAATTGCCAAGGCGGTCGAAGAATCCTGCCCGGAAAATAGTCCGCTAAACAAACGTGTTTAGACGCTTGCCTCCTCTGATCGGCAAACCCAGGCGATTGCTTACTCGCGTGATGGAGGATACAAATTTACACCTTATGAGAAGAACCCGGTCATCCCGAGCGATGCGCCCCATTTCCGCGACCCCAAGGTTATTCGCTACAAGGATCACTGGGTCATGTCTGTGGCCTACCCAACAGACTTTGCAATTGGCATCTTCACCTCCCCCAACCTAATTGACTGGACTCCGACAAGTAACTTTTCGCACCACGGTCTTATCGGACTCCAATACGAGTGCCCCAATATGATCCCAATGCCCTACATCGACGAAAATGGGGATCGTCAGGATGACATGTGGCTCATGTACATCAGCATCAACCCGGGCGCCCCTCTTGGTGGTTCCATTGGCGAATATTTCCCCGGAACCTTCAATGGCACCCATTTCGAAGCGGTTGATGCTGCCGCCCGAATCGCTGACTTTGGTAAGGATAACTACGCCGGTCAATGGTTCTATGGCGTTCCCGACAAGGACTTGCCTGTTTCAATTGCCTGGGCTTCGAATTGGCAGTACACCAATGCAGTCCCCACTGCTAATGAGGGCTGGCGAAGCGTCATGAGTCTGCCGCGACAAAACTACCTGACCAAATCGGAGCGTGTTGGTTGGAAGCTGGTCTCCAAGCCATACGACATGAGTCCTGTCCTGAGCGACGTTCTGAAATCCAATGACTCGGTCGGAAACGGCCTTGTAACGGTGGATTTCTCCGACGTTGAATCGAATGCCGTTTATTGGGAGGCCAATGTCACTGGTATTCCCGAAAAGGGGATCTCGTCCACGGCAACACTCAACTTCACATTCAGTAGCCCAGTAACGCGTGAGTACGTCAGAGGAGGGGTCCTTCTTAACGCAGAAGCGGCCGTGTTCATTGACCGCGGTGGTGCCCGCGGCTTCGACAACGTCTTCTTCACGGACAAGTTCTCTGTAACCAGTCTGGTTTCGAAAGATTCGTGGTCTATGAGTGGTGTCATTGATCGCTCGCTCCTCGAAGTCTTCTACGATGGCGGTTTGGAGAGCGCAACAAACACTTTCTTCACTACTCAGCCACTAACACAGATGGACTTTGGTACGTCGGGGTTTGCGGAAGAGATAAAAGTAAGCTTAAATGTAAGAGCTCTGCGAAGTGCGTGGACTTCAAGTAGATGATAGTGGTTGATAGAGCGTCCCATGGTTCAATGCAGCGCAGATCCCTCTCAGATTGACTGGGTTTCAATATTAATAGAGTTGTATTATCTAGAAAAGGCTCCCTTTCTGCTCTCATACAATGCGCTTTGTAAATAATCGGCTTTTTGATACTTACCTCGACTCAATCATTATTGTCGGACGCCTCACGTTCATCCTCACGCTATCCTCATCGTTGAAGTAAGGCTATTTAGGTTTCGTGCTAGGAGCCTTTTGGTATGTGATATCTGCGAAGAGATAGATAATCACTCATAGGGGCAAGGGAAGGGCAACTATAGCTAGGTAGCGGGAGGCGCGGCGGCCTATCGTTACGGACGGTATCTGTAAGGGTAGTGTAGACTAGGTCTAGGCAAAGAAGGACAAGCTAAAGAAGCTAGAAAACTCCAATATCATTATCTATACTAATGAATGAGGTAGAGATACCGAAGTAAAGAAGTAGTAAACACAGATATAAATTGATATCTATACACCCATAGTTGTAAGTTCATCTACCTCCTCAACTTTGTAGGGTGTAGAGTAGGCTGGCGACAATTGTCCCTGGGGATTGGTTCAGAATTGGCGGCTCCGGTCGTAATACCTCCAATGGTAGATAGATAATGGCAATGGAGTTAAAAATCTACGCTTGATGAATGATTTTAATCTACGACTATTTATCCTCATTGAAGATCGATCACATAGCAGTCATCCGACCAACTTGTGATCTCGTCTAAGCACATCTAAATCCTGGAACTCCCAGTAGGTTTTTGTTGCATCTCTCATCATACTACCTTGTCTATATCTGTGGTCAAGAGCCTGCTTAGAGGTAAACAACTCCGCAAACCTCGTCATTCGCACAGTGCATTTACGCTGGATATTGGCCTCGATTGCAAAGAGTTCCCCTCCCATTGGTGTGGCAGGTTAGATGACGGGTTTAACTCTGACGCCAATTAGTGCAGTCAATTACCGAAATCACACTGGCGTTGTTGGGTAAGTAGGACTGTTCAAAACACAAGAGAGCAAAAACAGGAGCCTGGAAGCACAGAGAAGAAATTGATTTGAAAACAATGCCATTGTCCCAGCCATTAAGGACTACTGACTACACCTTCGCTCTCCGCTTCAGTTGACAAAGGATCGGATGTGCATAAAATAGCTATTGTTGCTATCCTCTTCCTCCCTTCCAAGCGAGATAGCCAAAGATATCACTTCAACCTTCTCTTTGCGGCAACGATCTTATCCTTCTTTCAATCCTGTTGCGACACCGTTCTTATGGGACATACGAACGCACCTACTCTGAAACCCCTTTTTTCCGGAAAGCAACATGGCTATCTTGAACCTCATCCTCGCCATCTGCAAAAGTACCGGTGGAGCTCGTCACTGGATCCTGCCTGATCTTGGCCGAGAAAGGAGCCCACAATGGCACTTGGTACCATGTAAGTGGAGGGCCAACCCGGCAAAAGCCATATACACTTGAGATTCAAACTAAGCGTGTCAACAGCCATGGAATTGAGTCTCACCACTACCTCGGGCAATTTGACGAGAAGAACAAGAACAAGCTCGAGTCCAGTGCTCAGACATCCAAGCCCAGATTTTGTCAAAGGTAGGTTGTCGATACTCTCTCTGGCCTTGAGAGAAAGGGACTGGTAACTGTCGGCACCTCGAGCAGCTGGGAGAAGCGTATGAAGCACGATCCGTATTCTGGAGACGGAAACTTGGTAGGTTCGTCTTCTTATTCTGCGAGCGACGAGTGGGTCTGGGACGAACAAACTAGCTACTTCAGGCATTGGGATACCCCTTCACAACAATGGGTTTGGCAGTCTTGAAAAGTTACTAAACTTCCCATTGTATGCTTTATGCCCCAGAAAAACTGGGGTCGCAATCGCGTTCTGCGAAAGGTTTTGATTGTTGCTTCCCAATAGATCGCGGACTAAACCAATCGCTCTCAAGGTGGGATCCTGCTCTTTTGGTTGGTTGCTGTCAGTGACTTCGAAAGGCTTATCGTCATCCTGTTTATCATCGACGAATGGTTCATCGCCCAACACTTCATGCATGTCGTTTCGGTAAGGCGGCCATCCACTCATGCCAACGAAACCGCCCACAGGGAATTGCATATAGAGTAAACAGATGGCTGCCATTGCCGATCCTTGACTAATTCCACCTAGGAGAACCTTCTCTGCTGAGACTTTGCCCACTTCTCGGTTGATCAACTCCAGTATTTCGTAAAGCGACTCTTCAAGGCCCTGGACCTGGGTGTGTTGTCGATGAGAAGGGTCATCCAAGGAAGCAATATCAAACCATTGTGCTAGTTTTGATCGACTGAAGGCGCTTGAACGGCGTCGCTTTGCTGTTGGGAAGATAAATCGTGCCCCAGGAAGAAGCTGCGGTAAGGCGAGGCCATTGGAACAAAGAGCTGTTGCCAGGAGCTCCGATCCAAACTTTTCGCCATTGGACCCCAGGCCATGTAGTAAGATTAAGCTGCGTGTGTGGGTGGATAATGGCTCGACCACGTAAGGCGACTGAGTATGCTTCTTGCTGACCTCTCCGGGTTGTGCGTCCATCGTGAGTATTTGTCACTGTCAGTTGATGGACAAAACGGACGACGGTTGTTTGTGTTGATATCGAAATATGGAGAAAGACTGCAAGCTGAGGCATCAGATATGGGCGTAAATCCACGCGACTGTGCTCAATGTCGAGCCGTCATGTATGAGATCCTCTTTGTTTGCTTCCAATCCTTCTCGCGAAACAAGCCTACTCCTCGCATATTGCGTTTTTGGTGCGTCACCTCAATGTCCCGATGCATGACCAAGCCCAGCTCCCAAATGGAGAAAATTACTCATCATTTCTGCTGATGGGCCAGCATCTGACGAGCGATACTCTCCTGGAAATATTGGGTCCTACGGATTATATACCGTGGAAGAAAACTTGATCAAAGGTCTGGCGGAGGCATACACAAAAGGACGCGGAAACAACAACCACTGACGAGTGTGGGGCAGTAGTCTAATAGATTTAATTTGTCCTTGATTTATTCATGACTTACAGTGACTTTAAATCGCCCAATCTGCTTACTCTGAGATCAGAAGATTTACAGATCTCTTAGCCGTAACACCACGCTCAGAGAATGAGTGGACTGGATTTCAATCATTTTTGGCTATAGTCATATGGCCCCTGCAAAGTTCAGATATATTGAAATTGTCTTCCAAATAATCTGAACTTGGACATTGAAGATTGCTGGACTACCTACTTTCCATCCATAATCTCCGTCCTTACTCGATAAGATGCCTTAGATAAGGGTAGTCGAATCATTTCCATTCAGCAACTCGGTACTGGTTGCCACTGTCGGGATCGACAACGTAGACCTTGATGGTCTGACTATCGGCGATACCGCGACCTGAGTTGTACTCAAGGAAGTTGATCTTCTGGGATCCATCAGCCTGGACAGCATACGAATCCCGAATCCCAAGATCGTCGCCTCCCTTTACAACGCGGTATCTATAAGGTTTGTCGCTCAAGACACGAGGAAATGTGACATTGTCGATGTAGGAGCTAGGGCTACCGCGGCCCCATTTAGCGGTGTAGTCAACATTGATCTTTGGAAGGGTTCCAACGAGATAGAAGATGAGACCCGAGTCTGGGGATGACATGATGCTATAGCTCTAGGAAATGGTGAGCGCCTAGACCAGATATCCTCGAGGTCTCGACCTACTCGTAGGACAAGGAGATACGTCGTTGAAGTCGAATGTTCACGAATGTAGTGATGATGGTTGTGAAGACTTTGAGTTGACGTGGGCTGTTATAAAAGGTCATTGACGTGACTACTGGCCTCTTTTTATAGATTTTCTAGCTCTCGAAGACGTCTAGCCCTCTTCGCTATTGAACGCGTTATCCTTGTTTGAGTAGACTTCGATCAGTTTCTGAAGGGTTGCCATGAAAGTGCGGCACTTGAGTACTTCGATGCATGTCTCATATTGCCGTCAAGGTCGTGAAACGTCGGCCTATGGACCCCGCTTTCTCATAGTGGTCCTAAATTTGTAGGATTGTTTCCGTTGTACCGTACTTATTTGGCTCCAATTACGTCCTGGAAATCGCGAAAATATGTCGTGAACACTTCCGTCTTGTGTAGTTTGCAATCTCTTCATTGCAATGAAACGATCCAATAAGTCTCTGGACCCAGGACCAATTGATCTGATACCTCGAGCCTACTCGGTTGGTGAGGCCCAAGCACTGTGTCATCCTTGTACTGGTCACGACCTCCGAGGTGAGACAGTCACCAGAATGGCGTGATGCTGAGAGCTACCTGACTGCCAAGTATCACACAGCTATCTTTACTTTGAATGGCATACTCCAGCTTCAGAGGGCAAGAGGGTACTCCCAGCACCATCATGTGGTTTTCGTACCCTCCATTTCGGCGTCAATGACGGTTGACGAAACATTCGCAATCCAGGACCGCGCATAAATAATTGATGAGTTTTTTCCAGCTATCTATTGAATTTTGCCCAATATGGCAAATACTTACAGCATAACACTTGACGCAATGATGCGCCAGACAATGAGGATACCTCTCCGAAGAAGACCTAGCATCGCGGTCGAGGATGGTAGGGCCCCTCTTTACTCTGAACATGAAGATGAGTTGAAAGGATTGCCTTAAAGGATTGTGCTACTTCAACTGCATGCGTTCCTTCTTCGTCCGAGAGACGCACGCATAAGTAAAATGCACAAGCACAGACTTGTCACATACGTGGCGGTGGCACTCGGCCTCGTTGGCCATCGTAAACCAAGCATGTAGTCTATCATTTCGGTTAGAGACGGCCCAAGTCCTATCAAAAATCTGCAGACAAAGGTTACGCGCGCTCCTAGAACCTATCCAAGCCTTTGTCACGACCTCATAATCTATTCGAGCGTGTGGGTATTGTGGTGAAAGTATAGAAAACGGTTATCCTAGTTCTCATAATTCCAGAATAGGCCTTATTCATAGTCCATTCGGTAAAAATCTTCAGCGAAACGTTCCCTTGTAAAAGATTCGCTTAGGGACCCGAGATAATTTGTACATAGTACATTGATGTCACGTCGATGGGGGAAGTTAGTGAATGTTTCATTGTTTGCACTATTCTGCACCACCATCACAGTTTTGGTGTAATTCCTGTCATTTCTGTCTCGTGGTAGTCCAGAGAGGCCCAGCCTGTGTCTTACAATAAGTTGAGATGGCTTTTTTGGTTAGTATGAGTCACAATTGAAGGCATTAGCCGACATGGGCAATCATAAGCAGTTATTCCAGCTTGTCTAAGAATACTTATCCCCTTTATCGAGCCAACGTTCGGAAGGTGAAACATGAAACGACTCGATATGCGAAATGTATCCCGTATAAAACCGACAGCTATCTGAGAAATATGCATGCTTCTGTATGCGGGAACCTATGTCAAACTAACTGGAAAGAGGACAGTGATATCCGTCACTTGTCGCCAATGACAATGCTTAGATGGTTATGTTGATGAGGGGTAGACTTTGGATGGGTAAATCAAGTAAGGGACTCTGAATGGGTCCTTGGCGTTCGCGACTGGGAAAGTAGTGCTGGGCTAGCAGTAGTACATAAATTATCGTCCCAATAACGAAAGAGTTTGCTCTGCCTAGTTGGACTTAACGTACCGGCTGTTGCTCGGGCAGGAGAAGGGCGAAAAGCAATATTAGGTGTCAAGTGTGCAGACATCAAGAACATAGGGACCTGTAATAGCACATGTTGGTTGCAAATTGATGCACGATGTGAGCGAGTCTATTTCAAGGTCTGTAGCGTTGTCCTTTGTCCGATTCCAACGGTTAGACAAACCCAAATAAAACTGCGAACAAATGCGTAGACTCTCATCTATTTGTGTGCGTTACTGTTGTTTGCACCGTTTTAATGATGGCTTCCTCGTCACTCGCTCCCGAGTGGCTCGTTCTTCTGTCCTGTACGGTGGTCGTAATTGGGGCGCTGCCTTCAGTCTTCCACCTTGTCTCGGAGCCGTACGGGTTGTCACCGAGGTCGAGCTCGTCGATGGTGTCGAAGTGCCTACGCTTAGGCTGGGAACTTCCAAAAGTTCGTAGGGCGTAGCGCATACCGCCCGATCCGCCTTTACCGCCGCTGTTACCACTGTCTGCTGTCTGGCTTGACTCGCCGAGGAATTTTGGTGCGATATGGTTGAGGAAAAGTCGAAAGGTCGGTAACGAGCCGCAGATAATGATGAGGTTGGCCTCTACAATCAGCCAGAGAGTTCCCTGGGCCAACACGAATGTAGTGTCTGGGTTTTTGACACTAGGCACTAGGATGACCAGACGGGCTATTGCAGCGCCCAAGGTGACCAGGCCGGTACCGAACCACGCAACTAGGGCCGATTTATGTTTCCAAGACATTTGGAGACGCAAAATGATTGGCAGAGGAAGAACCATGAGCATGATATCTGTTACTCCACCCATGACAGCTTGGAGCATATAGACGGGTGGTCGGTCGATGCATTTGGCCGTGGCGGATAGTCGAAGGTTCCAGGCTGCTTCGAGGGGTTTGCAGGCAAATTAGACCGAGAACCAGACGGCGGCAAAGGCGACGATGGTAATGAAAGCGGTAAAATGGATAGCGTAGCGATACCAAGTAATCGGAGACAGGCGGTAGTAGAAGATGCAGAGCACCAGCTTCGCAAGAACAGTGCCAGGGATGACTATCAATGTCGTAGCATGGATGAGCTACAGATGAAGAATCAGCATGCCTACTCTAGTCCACTTTCTTGGTGATATTGACAACTTACCTTGGTCTCCCGGATAGCTTTATCAAGGGGCATTTCCCATATATGTACCCCCAAGGAACCTTCCGCGAGACAAGTAAGGATTAAGCTCTGTGCAGTCGTTGTCAATACCCATGCCATGACGATCATATCTATCGTGGAGTCAGCGATAATCTCTTCGATGACTACACAGGAAGCTCAGGGTCATGGCTACTTACAGTCATCGCTGCGCCATTTGCGAAGGATAAACGAAGCAGTATAGACGCGCTGACCAAGAAAAAGCAGGGCAACAAAGAACTCTACGCCGAAAGCCCAGTAGCTCGAGTTGATAGTTGCCGTGTCCTTGAATGGATGCGTAAAGTTGACATTGTAGCCTTTTGGAGGCGGAAGCATCACCTCGACGCCATGGACTAGTGGGAAAGACATCGAAAAGCGGCAGCAATTCTGGGAAAGCAAAAGGTTTCCGGTGCAGAACGACGCCTGGTGCCCACTCAGAGAAGAGGTCGAGGAAATAGCAATGGGCTGTCGCAGTCTAGGCTAGATCGAACTGCAGATGGAAAGGTTCGACCCTTAAATCATGCTGCTCAATTCCACCTTTGCCACATGGTCCGGGGAAAAAGGAAACAAAGCGATCTAGAAAAGGAAGCATAACAATACACATCGAGAATGGCGCCTCTACCTATTTACTTGAGACAAGCCAAGCAGATATGTTTCAATTTTTCCGACCCCTTTCCAAGTCTGCCCAGACGTCGCGGAAACGGGCCGCCGATGAGGCTTGTTCTTCATGCAGCAGCCTGATCCTCAACTGAACCAGACCCGTTTCTTTCAAATTTGCATCTATGATTTCCAATTATATTTCAGGCCATACTACATTGCTCGGAATACTATACCGCATTGCCTTGATAAGTTTGTCCTTACATATACGGCTTCGCACCGGGAGCCTGGTTGTACCCATTAGGCTCTGTTCAGCTACACCGGGCCGCCCTATCCGCTGGTCAGGACGAACCAATTGAAACAATAGAATAACAAGATGTACTTGCACTATGTAGATGCATGACACTTGAGTACCTCTCCTCGCCAGGTCGTGGGGTTTTCAGTGGCACGCAGACACCATGATTGGTCACGGTGCAGCTGTAAGGATCGAAGCCTGGTCCCGCAATGTCCGGCAGACTCTTTTGACTACCCGTCAGTGCCCCTCCTTACAAGGGTATCAGGTGTGGCGATGTAACTCTGCCTACGCCAAGAGACGGCTTGAAGAGAAGGATGTCACTAGGGTCGCAATACTTTCAAACACCATTTATGCATGCTTACTGTATATCGGCATATGTATGCCGCGACCCGGCCTTGCATCCGGGGATGTAGTCTAATAGACTTATGCCTCAATTGGCGATGGATAACTGGTGGCAACGAGGCAGAAGCTATACTGCTTCCATACTTACTCAGGAGAGATGAGGAAGAATCGACCCGTACGTAGTGCAAGACCGTCATAGGTATTGGGCTGTCTGTTTCAGTCCAGCTCGTTGTTGATATGGGCTTTTTGAATCTACATGGTAACTGAGTGATCGGATCCTATCGACGGCAAGCTGTGCGTGGGACAATTAAAGTTCCTCATTGGACGAGGGTACGAAACTGCACTGTGTAGTGAACGCCCAATATGACGAGCGGTGATATGCACGTATATGTACACGGTGGTCTGGATGTTCGCGTGTACGAATGCATGTACATGGGCTCGTAGGCGTTGGGGCTGAGAGGGCGGGAAGTCCATACATTAAACACCTTTGACTCTCACGGTCCATTCTGTGGCTTTACTGTCGATCAATATACAGAGGAGCAGAGTCCTGGCTAGCTTGTACGGAAGACCCCGGGCCCACACTTCAAGACAAGGGCAGGGCAGCAGTAAAAATGGAAATGTTCGACATGTATACTCCATACTGAGTACCCAAGGTACTATAGGTGTATTCCGAGAGTCAGGAGAATGTCAATGGCGATGGCTAATGACTCGAGCTTCTGACGTACATACAACGGCTGAGGAGTAAAACCTAGCATGAGATGAAGCAACACGTGCAGCTGAAGGAAACTTGACATGGCATTGTAGGTTTTGTACAACCTAGAATCATTTTCTCCCCTACCCTTTGGTGCTTTTTCATGGCTTGCTGCAAGTGATCGCGCCTGTGGGAAAACAGAAGATGAAAATTGATATACTCAGACCTACTAACTATTGTACATATAGTACACATATGTACTCGTACTCCGTACTGCACCCAGACATCACGATGTAACCTGAAAAAAGCATATATCATGGTGGCCGCACCGCACCATACTCAATCTGTAGATCAAATGTAGAGCCTTGGGATTTAGCGTTGCATCGATGCGACGTGATGGAAGACCCCACGTTATCCACCTTCATCAGCACGTTGGACTGGGTGTGACAACCAGCTCATAGAAACATGCATACTACTAAACTGAATTGAGAGCATTCATGCTCACAGTGGAATCCTACTGGTGACGCGTCGGGACATCTGGCAGGCCGAGGACGCGGTGCCGGATTGTTGGAAGACGATAAAACATTTCGCTCTGGATCCATGTCCTCTTGCCTTGCAACTCTTGGGGCATTTGTTCCTCATCCAGTACTCCGACACACTGCCAGCTCACCGTGATCAATTTAAAGTCGTTTCTTTTTCGAGGTAAGTCAAAATCCTTCAAGGTCTGGCCTTTATGTGCATGCATGTTCCTTCCAGATTTATCTATATCTGCAACGATTTGGCAGTTGCCACGATGGTCAAACATTTCTTTCTTTTGCCATTGACCCTTCTCCGCTGTGTCATTCGTTTTATCTGACGTCTCATCTCAAGTATCTTTATAGCCATGAGACTGTCGACTCTCGTTTCTGGTTCGGCGGCTGCCTTCGCCTGTATGTCTGAAGCTTCCGCCTGCAATGCCATGAACGGCACCTGCGTAAGAATGTCCCAAATGCACAATATTTCTAGATTCACAGCCGGCTAATCAAATCCAAACAATAGTGCAACGTTCTGGAGGCTACTGGGCTCAAGGTTCTCCGCCCGGGAACTAAAGCATACACTGCACGGGATGCATCGTATTTTTCTGTCTCAGCTCGATTGAGTCCTTACTGCATTGTGCAGCCTACTTCCGCCACCGAGGTCTCTCTAGCCGTCACTATTTTGGAGAAGACGACCTGCAACTGGGCCATCCGAGGAGGCGGCCACATGACTTGGGCAGGAGCCTCTGACAGTAAGTTGATCAGCCATTTTGACCATTTGAACATTCGCTTGGTACCTCGCTCAGTTGATGAAAGATTGTACTAATCCGGATATCCGTAGTTAACAATGGTGTCACCATTGACATGAGCTTGATCAACCGAGTTACATATTCTCCAGTAACCAAGCTCGCCAGCATTGGTGCTGGGGCTCTGTGGCGTGACGTTTACTCGGCGCTTGAGCCTTACGGTGTGACCGCTCCTGGAGGTCGCACCTCAACCGTTGGTGTCACTGGTTTTCTCACCGGCGGAGGCAACAACTTCTTCAGCTCCGAGGTTGGCTTAGGCTGCGACAACGTTGTCAACTTTGAGGTGGTCCTGGCTAACGGAGAGATTATAAATGCCAACAGCAGGTCTCATGCCGACTTGCACAAGGCCCTCAAAGGCGGTTCGAGCAATTTTGGCATCGTAACGCGGGTTGATATGCAGACTGTCGACGTGGTCGAGATCTGGGGCGGAAAGGTCGTTTATCCCCTCAACACCACCGAGCAGCACATCGCTGCCTACGTCAAGTGGGTTGACAATATCCCCAAATACACCAAGGGCTCGGCTGTCACCTTCTGGGCATATTCGCCCGGCGCTGGCACCGTTGTTACAGCCGCGCTTCATGATACCTCCAACACTGAGTGGGCCCCGGCGTACGACGACTTCCGATCGATCAAGCCTCAGCCAACGGACACGCTTCGCCACGACAGTCACCTGAACATGACTATAGAACTGGAGGAGCCTGTCGACTATCGCCAGGTTTGGGTCACGCTCACGGGCAAGAACGATGCCCGTTTCATTCGACGAGCCGTTCAAGCCCAGGCCAAGTTTATCAAGGGCTGGGAGGCCACCCAGGACCCCGACTTCCACAATTACATCACATTCCAGGCCATGCCCACGCTTCTATTTGATCACTCGATCGCGAAAGGTGGCAATGTTGTAGGGATGGAGCGCGAGAAGGACAATGCTATTCTTTTCCAGATGCAGCATATGGTTCGCTCCGCTGAAGGTGAGAAGGAGGCCCGCAAGCAGTTGGTTGAGATGCGTAAGGAGCTCAAGGAGTACTATGTTGCGGAAAACATTGATGTTGAGTGGGAATACTTGGGTTATGCCGATAGTGTCCAGGATCCCCTGAGCACCTACGGCGCCAACAACATTCAACTTCTCAAAGATGTTGCTGCCAAATACGACCCTAAGCAGGTCTTCCAGAAGAGGGTACCCGGTGGCTTCAAGGTCTCCAATCTTGCTTAAGGGAATCGATTCGAAGGTGCCTGTATTGTACAGGCGAGATGTCCTACTTGGTGTTATTTGTTGCAACACAATTACCAGAAGCAACGACCAGCCATGTACGCAGTAGTGCATAATTATCAGGACTCCTTGCCATAATGCAAGTGGTATCCAATGTCTTCTATAAATTTAATATGTATTTTTATGCCCACTATTAGCTTCTACTTCGGTCAACATTACATGCTAGAATCTAAACTAGACTCTAAGTGCTCTGCCATGTCAAACAGAGGTAGTAATTAAGTGTGATAAAAGAGATACCCGACATACTTATACTCCAACGATCTAGCAAGAAAGATTGGAACATATTATAGCTATTTGGATCATAAGCAACGGCTATAGCAACACATCGGCGAAGGTTGGCTGGAAGCACGGCTCCGAGAAGGAACCACACGAAGAAATAATAAAGTGCGTGGCAATAGGGCAAACGTGGAGATGGAAAGAAAGACACCATAGATGAACAACATGCTTGTGGTCTAGCAGGATACCCCTAGAAGCGCTTGGGATTCATGTTTGTTGGTTATAGGACGTTTCGTCTGTTTTGCTTTGTAGTAGCATGGCTACAGTGACGAGATGTTTATCAGTGTTCAAAATCCGTGTGGACAGAAGTTTAGGCATCTTCGGTACTGGCTCTCTATTGGACTCCTGTCTCATCATATGAACAATATCATCCCACGACAGCTAGGACACCAAGTATACTTGATGGTTCCAGGCCTGCCTCTTCGATTCAACTTGCCCTTTGTACCACGTCTGACCCGCCCCTGTCCGGACGGCTCTGACTTACCTCGCGTCTATCTGTCTGGCCCCGTTGAGGGTGACGGTGCTTGCGACCTCTGAGCCGCAACAATGACCCTTCTGGTGATGTCTATATCCTACAAGGAGCACCGAAAGACGTGGATGAGTTGAAAGGCATCGTGGGGATCGCTAGGTAATTTGCCAGCTTGTTCGGCCCTGTTCCTGACAGCGATGAGGAGCAGGCATGGCGTTAAGGCGCCCCGTATGACTACCGCTCTATCAACCCAGACGTTCGGGACATACCCTTGACATTCGATAGCATAATTCAGTTTTGCGCTCGTTTGTGCGCCTTGGACCCAGACTGCGGGCAGATCTGGGTGGCAAAGAACAACCCTTTCGCTCTTGAGGGCTTATGGTGTATGACTGGTGGAAAGTTGACAGCAGGTAGTAATGACAAGACTTGGACGGCTAGTGAAATTCAGTTTAACTACACACCGATCGGAGCTTTTGGAAGGTGTTATACCTTAGATGGCTCGACATAGCAAATTAATTAAGGCTTCACGTCTACCTTCACAATTATAGTCGTTTATACAGCCAGGCGAGCAAAGATCCTTACCTTAGTTCTTTCCAAATCGCTGGTAAAAACAACCATCTAGTTTATGAAAAGCGTATCTAGTTAACGAACGAAAAGTCGATACCACAAACGAGACAGGATTGTAAACGGCTAGAAGTACACAGCAAATGAGAACTGGAATAGCCCAAGGGACATCATTCTCGTACTCGGTTTCGACCTCTCTATATCAGTATGGGATTGGAGTTTTGTATAGCGCTTCCCCACGAGATTGAGATTTGCGTAGCGTCTATTGGTAAAGCATCAGTGGACCCAGAAGAATCACATAGTCTTCTCCAACTTTTGACTACTTGTACCGGGGCGATGGATCAATTAGAGCCATAAGAAGGGAATAGTAGCCATGAGAGATACTCAAGACATTACGTCGGTGCTCAAAGCTCCGTCAATTGCGCTATGCGCTGTTCTTTTGGAAGCCAAATTACACTTGTTGACCCAGTGCTCTCCAAGAATTGACAAGGAAAAGGCTCACTAAATCGACGTGTTTGCATATTTTCAAAGTGATTCCGTCATGAAACCTGTTGACATGGCAAAGCCATTGCTATCAGAACTCTACCTGGGTGCTTTTAGGTTGTTTGGAAGTCTCAATTCACAAAACAGATAAGCTATTTACGTAGTACTTTAGCGGCAATTTATCGGCTTACGCCTCTCGCTTTCTCATTCTGACCTCAACCCCTTCTTGTCTTGGAAACCAACTGTTGATTACCTTCCACTCCTTGCTGGGGTCGGCGAGCTCAATTTCATAGAGAGTGACAAGCGTTGCAAGAACCTTGTATGTCTGGAAAAGCCCCATGTGCTTACCAATACATATGCGACTTCCAGCGCCAAATGATAAGTCTGCCTGGTTCATTTGCAACAGTCTTTTCTGAAACAACTCTTCAGACTCTCCATTCGTCTCATCCCGCAGCCATCGATCAGGTCGAAACTCATCTGCGTCCTCGCCATACACAGACCTGTTTCGAGCCAAAATGTACGGGTTCATGCCGACGATAGTGCCTTGAGGCAGATAGTCACCATTGGGAAGCACGTAGCCGCCAAAGGGAACGTAGCGTTCCATAGTCATTGAGACACCAGGAAGCATGCGAAGTGCCTCTCGAATGACTGCATCGACGTATGGCAAAGCCTTGACATCTTTGTAGCTCGGCGGTGTTCGGCCCTTGAAGTCGGCCGCCAAAACCTCCTCGGTGAGACGCTTCCAGACGTGAGGATGCTTGAGCGAATAGTATAGGGAGCTGCGAATCGTAATGGCAGTTGTGTCGGCCCCCGCAATCATATTGACCATTAACCACGAAACAATTTGCGCATCATCCACGTTTTCGGGGTCCGCATTCTTTGCATCAATAAATTTGTCGAGGAAATCGGGGACCGCAGGGTCGTGATGTTCCTTGTCATTGCCTTGATAACGATCCACAAGGTGCTTGATGGAGATGCCCGTGATAGTGTTGAATCCCGGTGGGCCAATACGACACACGGGGTTCTTGTCAAAGACTCGATCAAGGAAGGGCATTGTACCAACAACCGTGAAGTAATCCATCGCTCTATCGGCGTTATGCAATGTTCCATCAAAGTCGTGTCCATGTTCAAGATATCCGATTGGCTGCGAGAACGTCACAGCTCCAACCACATCCCATGTGTCTACAAACAAGTTCGTCAGTCGCTGGGGGACAATGCATCGACAGGTAGGAACTTACAAAACAGAGCCCACCGGCTAATGTCGCAAACCTTCTCGGCATTTCTTCCATCCATGTAGCGCTTCTCCAGCTCGCCACACAGTTTTTCAATGATTTTGTCCATGTGTGGTTCGAGCTGAGTTATCCCTGTGCTCGAGTAGTGCTTTGCAATGGGCTGCCTCTCTTTCCGGTGCTTCATAGGGTTGGTCTGACTGAAGAGATTGAGGACAATTTGCCCATTGACCAACGCACTGCTGCCATGGTAAAACTCAGTCTACCAAATGTCAATTCGAGGATCACATGTGCTGTAATGAGATGTTTCCACCGACCTTGAGCCAGTCACCCTTGATACTAAAAATCGTCTTGATCAATTCGGGTATGTCAACATCAATGATGTTTGGCGTAATACGAACGATTGGACCATATTTGCGATGCAACTCTTCAATGACGAGGTGGGAATCGCCCGTCCAAGCTTGGTACATGTACCATAGTCTTGTAAATCCTGCTAGGCGTTAGGTGATTGCTCGTTCCGAATACTCGAGGGGAGGAGAGGAAAAAGTAAATGATACGCACTTGCAAGGAGTGGACCAGGATACTTTCTCAGCGGTGAGTTGAAATACGACCCGACCGTCCACAAAGAGAGAGCGCCTAGGGAAAAGACAATAAACAAAGAAAAAACGGACGAGCTCGGTGAGAGTGCTGCAGATTCCAGCAAGTAGATCTCCTCGGGTCTAGTGTGATTGATCATATTGTGTATGGGACTTTGTCCATTAACGGTGGGAAAAAGTAAGGAATTCAGGGCGAGAAAATGGACGCGTGCATGGGGACTGAAGTGGCTCATGAGATTATAGTCAATGTTAGCCATCTTCTCTGGGGATCCAGCACTTTTACAGTTTTCAGTTACAGTACAGGTTGCGAGTGGGTTACCATCTTTACACACGGTATCAATCGTACAATGATTGGCTAGGGCTGGGCGAGCTATTCCGGGTCTATCGGCGGTGCTCGTCGAAGTGGCATCCGGATATGGCTTTATTCCTGCAATAAGGGACTCAAACATCACATCCATACTAACGTTGCGTAGCATTTGACTTCAGGAGGGCCCGCTGAAGATGGTGGAGAGTGGGAAGGATTCCTATCCTGACATAGTTCCACTCTCAATGCTACACAAGGGGAGGCGACTCTCATGAGAAAACATGACATATCGTTTACATGTATTGCCGCACCAGGCGCAGTCGCAACCCATCTGGCTGGGAGATGACTTTTCAGCTCGGTTAGAGAATGGGCACAGTACGGATGCCAAATAGTATGGCAAATGATATCTGAGAGTAGGGTCGCTTCCAATGTCATATTTGCAGCTGTTCTTGCCAGCTTTGAGAAGCTTGGGTATGGACTCTCACCATTCAAGCAACTCAAGGTCGTTCTCTGGCCTTCCGCATTGAATACCGAAGTTACGCATGATTCTCTGATGTGTAGTTGGCAACAAACACCAAACGATTAAGCAAGCAACGCATGAAAACGGGTCCAAGCTGCATGGAGCTCGCCCGTTCCAATCCCATCCTTTCAATCTCGTGAAATCAAGCAAGCGTTGATGGTGCACAGCTTTCGGTACCGCTGTGCGGGGCATGACAACCAAAACCCATCCCTTGGTGAAAAGTCGGCTACTGTAGATCGCGATTCGATGAGCGGACGAGGTACCGCATTCAGCTACCGACCCGTATTCGATTAATGGGAAATCCCACCTCGGTATCATAACTCAATTTGCCAAAGAATATGTTTCTTCACAAAACTTGTCCAATCTGAGGGCTGGTATCTCTCTCCTACTATTTGTCAAATCGTTGAAGATCGATGGGATTCAAAGTTTGTACTCCTGGTCTGCATCCTGGGATGCATGTCATGGCTTTTCTTCTGTCCTGCATAAGGCCGGTTTCGAAATGCCTTAGCGAGGTAAAGAATGGAAGGACCCTAGTCTATATCATATGATCTGTAACATGTCCCGTAGCGTACGTCTATTTGCTAAGAATCGCATAGCCCATATGCCTCCAGTTTTTGCCGTCATTTGCACCCAGATAGCGTTGTGCTGTGCTGTGGAGGAGCGGAGATCTATTCCAATAGCGCCCTCTACATCCATAAACCCGTAGCAGGGGCGAGACTATATCACAAAGAGCTGAAAGATCTAGGATTTTGTCACGACGGTTCTGATAAACTCTAACAGTCAATAGAGAACTGACTCTCAAAAATAGTTGTTCGAAGGTCTGCAAAGATTAAAACCCCCAAATGATTCCCTCAAATTGAGGTCTTTACGATTCGTTCCCCAAGGCTCCTTCGTTACCCTTGATCCCATCAAGCTCGCGTCGTATAGCGGTCCCCCTACCTGTTTCACTCCCTCGAAGAACATCAAGGGCACACTTTTTCGAAACCACCACCCAAGATGATGGGAGGCAAAGGGCCAATGGCGGTGACCGTCATGTGGGTGTTTACAGCCTTGACCTGGGTCTTTGTTTGCCTTCGGCTTTACACGCGGTATTTTATCTTGCGTCAAATCGGCATAGACGATCATGTTTACATCTTCAGTGGCGTGAGTCTGTCTACTGATACCAGGAAGACCCCTCTTCCGACTAACGAATTTGTGTCTAGGTCCTACTTCTTCTGTACACGGTCTTCGTGCATATCGCTGCTATTCATGGCTTTGGTCAATCAATCTCCTCGCTGCCACTTGATGAATCTGCATTGGCGGTCAAATATGAGATGGTGGGGCAGACCTTTGCTGTCATTGGGATGGGAGTCGCAAAGACATCTCTCGGTCTGTTCTTACTGCGCATCGTCATAGTGCGGTGGCACAAGATCCTCATATGGGCTGCGATGGTTTCGCTCATGATTGTGTCCGTCATCACTGCCTGCATTTTCTGGACTCAGTGCACTCCCGTCAAGAAGATCTTTGATCCTATGCGAACGCCAGAAGGCTCATGTAGGATTCCAGTCACACCATTTGCAATCTTTCTCGGGGGTAAGTGTCGGGCAGAATGTTCAACTGGCAATACTTTTTGGCTAATGTTGGTTTATAGTATGGTGCGCTATCGTTGATTTTCTCTTTGCAATCTTCCCTTGGGTATTCATCTGGGGACTCAACATGAAGTACAAAGAAAAGATTACCATCGCCGGGAGCATGAGTTTTGGGGTTGTGTGAGTATACATGCTGCTCAGCTCGGCCCAATTGCTAACTCAAGCCAGCGCTGGCGCTTGTGGTATCGTCCGCACATACGAAGTAGCAACCGGTTTTACGAAGAACTATACACGTGTGTCACATCGAAATCCTTTACTCTTCAGCAACTAACAAAACGTTTAGTTGACACTGTGCCACTAATTATCTGGTCTGCTGCCGAGATGGCCGTCACCTTAATATGCATTGGCATACCTATTTTACGGCCTCTCTTTCGCCGCGCTATTCACGGCGCGAGCTTTTCCATCGAGCGATATTATAAGAAGCAAAGCGAAGGCAGTGACGGGCAAGACGATCGAAGCTACGAGCTGGGTGGTGTCCATGGGCATGGTGACTCGGGCAGCAATAACCGAGGCTTTCCCCGAGCAGACGCCAAGCTTGGAATTCGGGGCCCGGGGACTATCACGCGAATCGCGGGTGATAACGAAAGCGACGAGACAATACTGGGGCCAGAGTATCGGCAGGAATCGAATGTAGAACAAAACAGCGCGGGAATACAGGTCAAGCAGGATGTTCAAGTGGATTGGACCAAGGGTACGGCATGCTAGACCAGGAAAAAGGCCAGTGGTATTAGTATTACGGAGTCAGGCCAGGTATGTGCAAGTATCTCCAACTAGTCTAGCTAGAATATACTACTATATAGCACAGCGATATATCACTGGGCGGCTCCGGTCGACCCTTTCCTTCGCTTGACAAGTTGCGAGGAATCTTTTTCCCATTCTTCTGGTGCATTGAAAACGTTGAGAGCCTTTGTTTGTAGCAAGTGACGTCTTGTTGCTGTTAATGTAGTTGGAGCGCTCTCTGATCCAAGTAACAGCCCTTTCACCCCTTGCCATGGGAATACCCAAATTCTTAGCTTGACGTTACTTGCTTCTAGAATCGAGCTTTTAACCATGATCTGGGGTCTCTTTAAGATGACATATTGCTCCTAGCGTATCAACCTGACTTTTGATTTGATGTGACTTCCATATTCATTATTAAGCATTTTGATGCGAGACTGAGAAGCCGTGGGTATCACGTTTTCATAGCCTCGTAATATCCGATCATCTTTATTGAGATAATGGGCTTTCGACTAAATTGCATTTTTTTATGTAGGTTAACTGCGACGACCTTTCGTCGACTTGTCAAGGATGTAATCGCGGTTGCTATTGAACATGGCGGACAAGGAACTACACCAGCTTCAATTATAACAATCTGGGTGCGCATACCTTATACAGACGCGCCATTCTAGACCTGAATCCCACAAAACCACGGATCAGACAAGATCTCCTTCGGGGTAGGCCTCTTCGCTGGATCGTACTGCAAGATCCATCGAATGAGAGCCTTCACTTTGTTGGCTTCCTCCTCATCAATCTCCGGGGCTGCCTTGTCAAACATTTCCTCCATTGTCAGTTCTTCAATCATAAGCGGCTTACGTCCCTCTTTTACTCCCCCGAGTTGAGAATTGAAAAGCACCTTGTCAGGGGTGAAGTACAGGGAAGAATTCTTCCAGTGCCTGTAAAGCTCATCTGGTAGAGGCCCGAGCTGGGAAGTAAGAGACAAAAGATGGTCGTCGTCTGCAAACTCGTACCCCGGCACACAGAAGAGAGGTAGTCCAGTGATAAGCTCAAAGACAAGGCAACCAAAGCTCCAGACGTCGAGTGTTTTGTCAACGGCTCCCAAAAGCGTCATTTCAGGAGCTCGAAGGCCAAGTGGAGTAAGAGGCTTTTTCGGTGGGTCGGTAAAGAAATACGCTGTGGGGGAAACAAGTGGTAGGAGTTATCCTGAAAGTTACTTTCCATCATGGTACTAACCGCCACCCAAATCAGATAATTTGATCTTGAAACCTTTACTATAGTTGGTGAAAGGTACCAAAGGCTGCGCAATGCAAAGATATCGAGGAGCCCATCTATCTTGCTTGCCGTCTAGCCTCTGGATAGGAGGGGAGATTGTCCTGGCTTGAACATCTTCCTTTTGTCGGAGCGCATCCTCAGGCTCTGAGTCAATATTGTCAAGATTAAAGAGCATATTGCCTGGCTGGAAGTCTCCATGGGCGATGTCGTTCTCGTGAAGAAATGCCAGGGCCTGCAAGGACTGTTTGAGAATACTCTTCGCCATCCAAGGTGGATAGCGAACAGTCATCCCCCATTTCCGAGGCTTGAACTGGGGGAGCTCCTCAACCATACTGTTCACACTTGGACCCATGGGCTCGAAAACCATGCACTTGTGAGTCCCATTGGGGCCATCGTGCTCAAACTCGTCAAGTAGCTGTGTGATGTGCCGAGCTCCCTCTGTGGGGGCGACCTTGGTGATGTGCCGCAGAATTTGGAGCTCAGTTGTCGACTCTGAGATTTCCGAGACCAAGATTTTTAAAGCGACGTATCGAGTGTTTCTTGGGAGAAATGAGCAAAAACTAATTCCGCAATCTACAACGTCGGGGGGCGGGATTGAGCGATGCAGTAGATGTGCTTACCTCAGGTCATGAGCCAACCAAACCGTCGAGTAGGAACCCTCACCAAGCTTCCGGATAACCTTGTACTGGCCATTTTTGAAGACATCGCCAAGGTGTAAGGGATGGTAACCACCTGGACGGTAATCTTCAGTCCACTCACAGGGGGAGGTGATCCGTTCGAATCTCCACTCATCATCTTCAACGGGCCTCGCTGGTGGGGTCGGAGGAGGGGAAGCGCTCATAGCTGCAAAGTACAATAGTTGCGTTGTTTGGGTGCCGCCCGGTGCAGTGTTTCGAGGACAATGTAGGGATGCAATATAAGGGTACAAGTCTTCGAGGAAATTGGGATCAATGGTCTGGAAGAGCGTAGGCTAGAGCATAAGGTGTACATTTATTGCCCCTTTGACATCCGCAATGCTCATGTTGTAGCTTGAAGAAACAGCCTTCAGTTCAGGCATGGTAGGCATTTAAGTGCCATGCTGGTCCAACGTGACTAAGAATAGACCCGCGGCCTAAGAAGCTACCCAACCAATGAGCTCACTTCCCCCGCCAAGCAGAGCCAACGGGGCCAGATTGCCCAATCCGAGGGATTGAGCATCCATCGGAGAGGCCTGGGCACTGGAAGCTTTACGCGCCGACTTGAATCTCCTGTTCTCAAGAAGCGGACGGGCCATTGGCTCGTTCAAAGTTTTTCCAAATAGTAGCATCCCTGTTATGTTATCCGCTTCAGAACGCGTATAGAACTGAAAGGGCCTGTGCCTACCAATCAGTCTGCAGTCCACGTTAGCTTGCGGCGCCTGGCGGCAGCTAGCGTGCTGAAATAGGCGCCCAACCCCTGCTAGCTGGCCGTCACTTCATAACCTGGCAATGTCTTGCTTGTTACTACTCAGATGAGGCGGGCGGCAAAAGGGACAACGGGTCGCGGCCGGTTCCATCAAGTTTCAACATGGGATTTGCCAACGTGCTGTCAGCGCGTATGCATGATCATCACCAACACAGTCGTTGTCAGCGCGTACGCTTGATCATCACCAACACAGTCGCAGTCGACCAGATGCTCAGCCAACAAAGGGTTTGGTGAACCTGGGTGGTCTTGGGTTAATATAAATCAACCTGAGATCGCCTTGGGAATGCTTCAGCGCCTGTATCAAACTCTTGCCATCTATGGCGAACCTACAAAGCTAGTAACCCAAGCTCTTGGCTTGCTCGGACAGTCTCCTTGCACGCCCAATTGGCCACTTGATTTATGAATTAGATGGATTCCTTCTTTCTGGTCGGCGCTAGCATTGGTTTGCTTTTTTGCTCTTGTCGATGGCACCTCAGGTATTCTAAGACTTTGCCGCAAACCTAGTATAGAATGTTCAAATCGAATACAGCCTCTTCCCCGAAGCTCATCAGCGTAGATGTCCTCAATAATGCATATACTTTCTTTTTCTAAAGTTAAACAAGCTGGTAGCTGTACGCAATCATTCAATTCCCTTGAGTCTATTTTATTTCCTACTAAGAATCAATCATTTACAGCTTTGCGCTCATTTTGCTCAGGCAGGATTAGCAAGAAGGCGTTACGCAGCTCCAATTCACCATACAAACCATTCACGAAACCGCGCTATCATTACTCCGACTGAAAAATTCAGTTTCTGTCGCCTGTATACGCCTTCTCCAAACACTATATAAAGCATGCAACACAGTGGGTAGGCTTTCATTAGCTCTCCGGCCTAGCCAGACGTTGCGGAGACAGTCGCCAAATCAAAGTCGCACGAGGGTAAACTTGCTTGAACCCTCAACATGCAGCCACGTCGGTCTTCGGCCGACAAATCAAACATTTCGAGGATAGAAAGGGGCCCAATGCCTGATTAAAGATGAGACATGACTGCTTTGCAAGCGATAGACTTTCTGGTCTTGACCTTCGTGATGGGGTTTGTCTTTACATATCTACACTGTCCACCTAATTTTGAGACAGACGTCCAATGGTGTGTTAGTGTTAGTTATTGCAAGGCCACTGTTTGTTACGTGAGAGTAATTGCGGTGGGATTCAAAATTAAAAGAATGAGTGGGGGTACGACTATACATCCCGGGTGTTGTTAGTGGTTGAACCATTAGCCCTTGACTTCTGGTTCCCATGTGTGTCGTTATAAAACATTTACAAATTGATCACTTTGCTTGAGATGGTTGAAAGGAAAGCCTATCCCCACCTGATGGCAGCCACAGGATACCGAATGGGTTGATAGTACCATACATCTCTGAATTGTGCGTGGGTTGCTGGACCAGCTCTCCGGAACGCATACTAAATCTAAAGATGGCAGAGGTTCTATGGTACAACTTTCTTGTAATGAGCAGCAGCAAAACAGCAAAACAGCAAAAGGAAAACCACAATCCCCCAACTACACCCCCTACGCTAGACGCACACGTCTAGTCCATTCAGCCCAACCACAGAGTGCAATTAAGCAGTAAGAGTCAGAGGGACCAGCCCCCAGCTATGGCCGATTTAAATAGCTTTGATGGCAGGTCCTGGGAAAGGATAGCTGGTGAAGGACGTGTAGAGGTTGAACAGGATACCAGGGTCAGTGGGGGTGTAGAACTTGGTGAAATCACCACCTCCCTGCAATGCGGCAGTGCCGCGGCCGGTAACGGCGAGGTTGATGCACTGAGGGTAGGACTGTGCGCCGCCGGGGTTGCCAGCAGAGTGAAGGGCGATGATCTCGTGTCGAAGGACGTAGTTGCCGGGGCGAAGGTTGCTAGGGACGGTGAACTTCCAGGAGTTGCCATTGCTGATTAGCTCTCCAGCAGCCCAGCGTCCAGGGTTGGAGCCCGAAATGAGTCCCTTCTGGGCAACCTTGGTCCACCGCAGGCTGTTCTTGTTGATGCTGGCGAAGTCGCCAGTCACGGGAGCCAGGTAGTCGATAACGGGACCGTGGTGAGACTCGGGCCAGGTGTCCCACTGCAGCGTAATCGTCTCTCCAGCGGCAACAGCGACTGCGTTTCTAACTGGCTTGCCGTTCTTGTGGCAGATGATGTCGGGAGACGAGAAAGCGTCGGGTGCAACAAATCCGTTGTCCTGGTTTCCAGCAGCCCATCCAACCGCATCAGCGGGTGCACTGTGGGGGAGACCGCCAGTGTAAGTGCGGCTGCTAGTGATGACCTTCGCAATGTGGCCGTGGCCGTTGGCAACTCCCACCAGGAGGGCTGCGAGGCTCAGAATGCTGGAGGTATGCATTTTAGGCGTGAGTAAAGAGAGAAGATAAGATTGATTTTCTTGGGAGAATGAAGCGAATGATGCTGATGCTGATGCTGCTGCTGCTGATATCGAGAGGAAGCATCGATTCCATACCTTGAATATATACCAAGAAAACGGAGAACAGAAATGCCGTCGAACTGACTGAAACACCTGTTCAGTA
The DNA here is from genome assembly GCA_003693505.1 of Pseudonectria foliicola. Lineage (NCBI taxonomy): Eukaryota > Fungi > Ascomycota > Sordariomycetes > Hypocreales > Nectriaceae > Pseudonectria > Pseudonectria foliicola. The sequence continues at coordinate 97,585 of QUZD01000010.1, forward strand.
CACGGAGGCAAAGGATCAGACGAAACCGGGCTCGTTTACAAAGGAAGCTGTTCATCCGCATCACCATGGTATGATGGCTGACCAGCTAAGACGGGAGTTTAGTCAATCTCCACCATTGTAGCAATCCAACTTACACACAACGAGTGCCAAGAGGTTCCATTGGGATGTCTGCCATGTCAGACGACGGAATCTTCGATGCAGAAACTTGCCTGGTCCTTAATAAAACCTTAAAGTTGTACATGAAACAACCAGTTGGGTCTTTTCGATGCGGCCTCCGGATAAATAACCCCAGTCTTCCAGTCATGTGCTACGAAATCCGTGGGGTGGCATGCCCTGTGGATGGTCTGTATAAAAGGTCTTGTGTCAGGAAAAGGACGGAAGATAATGGTCCGCTAGTCAGATTTCAAGCTTCTCGCGACACCGCACGCTTGAAACGGATATGCATCAATTCAGCCGTCAGGTCGGAGACGGAGCTCCTGACATGTTAGAGACATCAATAAAAGAGGATTTATTACATTGCAGTGGTCATTTTTGGAATACTGCCACGGCGCGGCTGGAGAATGCGGAATAGCAAAACCCGAAACGGGAACTGAGGTTTCATTTGGTATCATCAAAGCCAACAAGTATCATGCAGCTAGTCTATCGTCGAAAATTTCGGTATCCAAATACGTAATTACTATCCTATCAAACTCTTTGAAACCTGCTGCTATTACATTTCCCTTGCCAGCTTGCTTCGAGCTCGGAGCTTAGGCCCGTACTTGAACATGACAAATGGGATTAGACTCAGTCCAGTACCAAACAACGCTAGAATCAGTCCAGCGTACTGACTCCCGACGTTGTGGAAGAAGGCATTGGCGAAAAGGGGCGTCACTGCACCCAGCGTGTTTCGCATGAGTCCCTGACCAGCAATAGCTGACGAGGCACTTTCACCGTAGCAATCAGCCGTGTAGCTGTAGGTGCTTTCGAACACGAAATAGATGCCAAAAGCAATAGGAGCGAGTCCGATAACTGGGCCAACCCACGACACGAAAGAGTATTGCGTGAAGCTGTAGATGAAAAGGCCAATGGGGAGGAACACGGCCCCATACATGGCACCGTAAAGACGAGCCTCTGGTGTGACTCGGACGTTAGGGTCCGCAACAAGGCGATCGAACTTCCGCATCTGGAAGTGATGCGCCAGCCATCCTAGGGTAGTTCCAACACAGAGAGAGATGTACGGAAGACCGCTAACACCAGTAGACCAGCCGTGGTTCTCTTGGAAGGTAATTGGGATGACGGACAGGAAGAGGAAGACGACGGCCCAGCAAAATGCGATCCAAAGACCAAAAGCAAAGACGACAGGTTCCGTGACGAGCATATGAATGGCCTTCACCGAACTTGCCTTCAACATGGACTCGAGACTGGGAGTGAGGATATCACCAGCCGACACATAGCGCTCATCGCCAGTGGCTTTACGCAGTGCCTTTGCGCGCTTGTGGAGAGCGACACCGCCGCGCGTCTCGGGGAAAAAGAAGAAGATGCAGATCAGCAGGGGAACGTTGGCGAGGCCTTGGATGCCCTCGATCCACCGCCATCCAATGGTCTCGTCAATGAAGCCCGCATAGATGGGAGCAGCGACTGTGCCAAAAATAGCAACGAAACTGAACATGGCCATGGGGCGACTGCGCTTGTGGGGCTCGTACATGTCGTCGAAAGTGCCACCGACGAGAATGGTACCAACACAGCCGAAAAGACCAAGAAGAAGACGCAGGCCAATGATGGTCTCAATGTTCTTCGCCAGGGCCAGCCCAATGAACAGCAGAGAGAAGCATAGGAACGACGAAGCGTAGACCACCTTGCGCCCAACAAGCTCACAAAAGGGGGCCAGGACCATGGGAGCAATGGCACAGCTGATGTTGAAGGTGAACAGACCCAGCTGACCCTGAATGTTGGAAGCGCCGAGATCAGCCACCATGCTGCTAATACCCGAGCTGTATGCTGTTGTCGCCAGACCGATGAAGAGCGTCATCAGGTTGAGGATGGTTGAAATGAGACGCTTGTGCCAAGGGTTCCAGTTGAAAGGGTTCTCCGGGTCGTCCGTTGCGAAGCCGAGCACAAGATATTCCTTTCCCTTCTCATTGACAAGTTCAGTCAGGGTGAGAGGCATGTCGATATCGACCGTCGTGATGGCTCCCCAATCCTCATCAACGTCGTCCCTTGTGCCAACATATTTCCCTCCCACGATGCGACCCATGATGGCTTGTCCCTTCTCGTTTGTCACCATCTCATGGTCGGTAGATTCGGGACCCTCCGAGTTGTTCTTGCTACGTATGCTGTTGGCTCGTGACGGAGCAGCAGTCGAGTTCTTCCGCGACGGACCAACGTACGAGTTTGCCCTCGAGTTGGCAAAGAAACTCGTTGGTCTTGAGGCGGAGGGCGAGGCCAGGGGTGACCCGGGCCTCGATGAGGGCGCAGAGAAGGAAGGAAGGTAATTTGACATGGTTAACTTGCCTAAGAGATGGAAAAGACACAAGCCGACAAGAAGTAAGCGGCCTGGAAGGTTGGCTCACGGCGGCATTCTTATTTACAGCTTAGCAACATGCTGGGATGACGTCGCTTGCTTCAGTCTCTGCAGACAGTTCTCAATTCACGTACGTTCTCCTTTTCCAATGCCTGTTCCGCTAGATGAGTGGATCTGGAGTGCGTTGTTGTGGACCACAACAACACCGTGAAGCCGCCGAAGCTGCGTGACGTGACATTCTGAGGAGGTGCAGCGTTGAGATTACTACATGTGTCTTTTATGCTTCAAATACCCTTACTCACCTACTACGCACAACGCATTAGCCATGTTCATTCACGAGACAGTTTGACAATCTCTTTTCATCTGATCTCAAAGACTTCACTTGGAAGCAGACTGTCGGTCAGCAACAGCCTCATGGGACAACCTGGTCAAGCGGTGGCATCTCGGTGTGAAAGCCTCAGCTAACCAAGCAACGGAACGAACGGGGCGGGTCTCATACGGATAAGTATAGGCTATGACGTCGCGGCCAGATAGCTCGGCGATAACCGAGCTTCTAAAGTATGTGCCTGAGCAAGCGTGGCGAGTCGCTGGGATCAATATCCTTCTAGAAAGCTGAGGCGAGTTGCATAGGTACAGACCGGCCGGTACGTATCTTGGAGGAACCAGAAAGAGCTTTCAACGTCAGAACGTGTAGGCACAACTACCGCAGCCCTGCACTAGAAGGCTACTAGTTCCGTTAAACGGTCCGAAGCCGGACGGGTCTTCCGTGGGCAGATCTGCAAGAAGTCCTTCGGTCGCAGGCCTTAGCGTGTTCTTCCCCCCAACCCTTCAATAAGCAGCCTCGATGGCTGGAGTTGTCTATCCAAATGGTCAAAGTTACGAGGCGAGATCAGCCCGGGTCGGAGAAGGAGGATGCTGATCAGCTTTCATTGTACTGTGGTATTGGCCCCTGCCGTACATACCACAGTAAGGGCTGTATGTAAAATGCAGCATCGCTGGTACAGTATGAGTGGTAAGAGTGGAGATGCCAATCATCTACTGTACAGTACAGTAGGATGACGTTTATATGCACTTGTTCGTTTTTATCCTCGAGTCAGCTGTCAGGGTCAATGCAGCTACCCGGTGTAATTAGTAATCCATGAATACCAGTTATCGTAATATTCGTTTGTACCCTCAGAGGTCCTGGTTGTGGCACGCCTTCCTTCCTACCTTTTCTCCATTCCTTCATAGCATCAAGGTATCTGCCGTTGAAACCCAGTCACCATGGTTTACACAATTGTCGTCCATCTCTACGCAAAGGACGATGCCGAGTGCATCGCAAAGCTGCAGGCGAAGCTGGTTGAAGCCAGCCGAGTGTACTCCAAGGATAAAGAGACCATCTCGTGGTTCGTGATGCAGGACATCAAGGACCAGCGCGCCTTTACCATCGTAGAACGCTACGAGCAAGAGAGCGTTAGTAATCCCAAGGGTGCCGGCCGGCACGGCCATCGACATTGTATGCTGACACTATGTTTTACTTGGTAACTTCAGAGCCAGAAGTACCACCTCGAGAACCCATACTGGAAGACATTTGATCCCTACGTCATCCCTCTGCTGGAGAAGCCTATGGACCTCAGACGGCTTGAGGAGCTGGACACGAGCAAGGACGTTGTGGTGCCAAAGTAAGGTCGGCTTTCCCAAGCACGTTGGGGGCATCATGTCATGATATATTACCTGTTTTGAAGCAAAGCTTCATTACCTATGGTCACAGCAACGATAAAAGAGCCCCTTTCAACTTTCCTGTCCTGGGAAGTGCATCAACATGACGGCATCCTAGTCTGGCAGCTTGCTAAGAAGCAGGAAGGATAGGCTAGAAGCAACCTAGATCCAATCCGGTCATGGAAATTGACTTCGAATCATTCACCGATGGAGCTCATTTAACTTATCATGGTGTGATCTTTTGACTAGTACTGCTTGATGTGTTTACATAACGGCAAAGTTCGAGTTGGTAGGGAAACGCGTATCAAGTGCCTAATATATCCAGGGTGTGAGAGGAAGCCGACAATTCTTAACATGAATTGTTCGAGCTATTCATCTCCAGACATGCCTTAACCCATGAATGAATAAGATTTGGGTTTCACTTCACGTTGTTGCTTCCGAGTTAACTCACAGGGAGAGAGGTCAGAGCTATCATTTAGCTGCACCTTATTATCGGGAAAATTCAATTACGCTCATGTTTCTCGGCGTTTGTATTAATATAAATTCATTTGGGATAGCCGTCCCCGTTTCATCGTTAACTTCTCGTTTGGACCACCGACTTTTTCACCATGACATTCCATCCTTGCCTGGTTCCTTGCTCTTTGCGCTTCTCTGCAAGATTCGACTCGCTAGTGTTCCAGTCGTCTAATCCTCCCACAGAGTCGGAGCCCTCTGATCGATCGTCGCGCTTGTACTTTTGGCCTTCGACGTCGTCAATGTTGTCGCCGTGGTCGATGATCGTGGTCACTCCAATACGCTTCGCGGGGTTGCTGTGAAGCTCGAAAGCCTCGTTGCCACTCTTTCCACCACTGCGGATGTACTTTCCAGTCGGATGGTCGCTGCCTGTTCTATGCCACGGGCCACCAGAGGTGCCGTGTCCCTCTGCAGAGGATCCGCCACCGAAAAAGTTGCGGAGAAGCGGTCGAAGAGTAGCAACTGCGGCAGCTGTAATACCCAGTCCGGTCTCAACTGTGGACCAGATGGCAACGTCGACGGTCGAGTACAGGAAATCGCCGATGTCGGTCAAGGTATGGAGGTAGGGGAAGCGAACGACCGTTGCACTTGAAGCACTATATTCCCAAGAGTCAGCCGTTGTAACGGGAACAGGAGCCGGGAAGCGAGAAGCAAAAGCACGTACATAGCACCAGCTGCCAAGATGAGGACCACGGAGAACTTGATTCTCGTGCTCATCTGTAGTTTCCAGACAATAAAGATTGGAAGAATACTGTACGTCCAGTCCGTCAAGCAACTGATGGCGGAGTAGCCATAAAAGGCGTTTGCAACGACCTTTGCGTCCATGCAACTTCCTGAAGGAGGGTTGGCAGTTACGCGAAGCCAGAAGAGAGAGGTAGGGCGGCATTGCAATATGAACAGCAGGAAGAAGAATAAGCTGTAAATCTGGGTGATGCCAACAACAAGCCAGATGATGATTTTGTGCAATTTCTCAACGCAGATCCGCAGCAAGAAAATGGCAATACTGGCTTTGATGGCCATGTTGGTCAAGACGTAAAGTGGCTCACATGTCCACCACATCTACCGCAACGTTAGATGAACAACTTCACAGCTTGGGTTTGTGCTGTCACTTACTTGCATAGCCTTGGGAACATTGTCATGGGGAATGTCCTTGACATGCTTTCCAGTACCGTAATGCACTCCTGAAATCTCATAGGAACAGAAGATGATGAAAAGTATCTACGACTGTCAGCGGAGTTGAACGAGGTCAAGGCCATTGTCGCATACCTGGGCAGCCACCGCAAGCCAGTCGTCTGCACCGAACGCTTTCAGGACCCAGCCTCGACAGTACATTCGTAGTATCGTTGCCACTGAAGACAAAACCAGGAAGGTATACGTAACCGCGAGGACTTCCGTCCCACGGCTTGCGATAGCCATGGCTCAAAGACTGTAAATGGGTTGTATCGTTGTCGAGTAGTATCTGCTCGGCATCTAACAACAACGAAGCAGCATGCACACCAGACTTGGCTGACGGGAGGAAGATCAGACAGAGTAAATCGAGGAGACGCACTGACTTAGTACCTGTCATTGGATATGGGCCATTGGGTGAAGCTGTGGGTTTCTACCTTCCCATTCGAGGAAAAGACGGCCTGAAGATACCAAGACCGATGCAGAATGACTCGACAGTACTATGTTAACCGACATTGGGACCGCCACTACGGCTGGCTTTCCGCTCTAGCTTGCGCCTCGCGCTGGTTGGATGCTCCTATCCCATTGGTGTGGCACACTCGTAGTAGCGGCCAAAGATCTCGAAAAGTCTAGCGTTGCGCTTTGACGACCGTTTAGCGTTGAACGCTAGTGCTGACGATGCCAGAGCTCAGCGCATTGTCGCCACATCAGTTACAAAAGAGAATCTAGATGTACCGATGGAAATCCTTGAACAGTGTAAGACCCCAATGCCCCCCATACTAAGTCGTAGCTCAGGGGTACTCCGGAACCTTGTGTGGGGCAAGATTTTATATTTCCGAGTGCAGATTGACACTCTATCTTTCTTTGGGGATTCAACCCTGAAGAGAGATGGCATGGGATGCCTGCTGTACGTTAGCTCGAGATCATCGCTCAGCGTAGAGGGATCTCCTCTTGAACCCTGGTACACCTAGCGGCATCTCTTTTTCTCAAGCTCTGCCACGTTGATGAATACACAGTGTTTGACGGGGTTCGAACATGGATTGCCTGCTCTATGTGTAATCAAACATTTCAACAGGATAAACAAATAACCTTACGACGACGCCCCAAGAATCCGATAGTTTGGTGGATGGAAGTATCAACATCGTTCGACTCGACGCCCCACGGTACATCCGCTGGCCACCGTTCACTGACTGGCATGACTGGTAGCTAGGAGCACTACTTAAGACCATGCACACTATTGCCATTGGCCTCGGCTCCTTCGGCTCATGTCATTCGCCCTCTCTAGCTTTGCCTTAGAACCCACCGGAGCTTCCTCCATCCGATACGGCTTGTAGTCTTCACTCTTCGGCAAATTCCATCCATATTCAACACGTCGACCAGGCCCATATCAAGATTTATTACTAGGCTATCAAATCTAGACTGACGTGGCATGCATCCGGCATGATGGGAGACATTGCTCAAAGACCTCTTACCCTGAGGCTTCAGTGTCTGCCTGGTAATCACGCCAAAGAACAGTGTTCTCAGCTTTTCCACGTGGCTGGCTTTCCGCTACTGCTAGTATGGAATGGCCCAGGAAGCTGGGTAGGCCTGGATTGATTCGTGACCTAGTGCCCATTTGTTGTCTGAGGATTACTCATGTCGATTCAATCTGCCTGGGGTTTCATATTACCCCTGGAAACGGAGATGCCATCCGCACACAACGTGGCATTCCAGGCTAACGGAAGAATAGGAACTTCAAAGCGCTGGGCTTCCCACCTGTTAGGACAGGCCCCGTTACTAGTTGCGTCTTGGCTCTTCTTCTGGCACTCTTGATGACATTCTTGGCTCTATCGCATTGATGGTGAAGTGGTCGGTGGCGTCGCGTCTAGGGCTCTACTGAAGAAAGTGGATCGCATGGGCGCCCGCTACTTTGGATACTGTTGAGCAACGCTAACTCCATAATGGTATGCAAGACATTGGTCTGATGTGACCCTGGCAAAAAAGAAAAAAAAAAGCTGGAAGTTCCAATGACCCCTGTAAGGGGTCCCGGTGCCGTGGATCTGAAGCTGTCGATGTACGACTAGGACAGGGTTCGCGGACAGGGTCAGAGCAGGAGAAAGCCTCACAAGTTGTGAGTCTGGGGCTTTTACTCCGTCTTTTCGAAGCGAATTGTGAGTTGTTTAATTTAAGTTACACGCTGAGTGCTAAGGACCCGTGGGGGAACAGGGGTGGTTCTGCCGATCATCTACGGAGAACAGGCAAGGAAAAAGGAATACCTCCAAGATGAATTCTCCAGCCGTCGAACAAGGTGCAGCGGGATCTGCGATTATGATGGCTCGTTACTGAATCTATCTCGGTTCCAAATGTCCCGACCGGGTTAGATAGTCTCTCGCCGACACTAGCAAACAATCTCGGTGAAATGGACCGGTCTATCCATTGTGAGATGGATTACAACACAGCTGCAAATCTCGTTCTATTGTATGTCCAAGGACTCAAAGCGCTATTAACTCGGCGGGGCGCCTTTTTGCTTACCAAAGTAGTTCATAAGCGTGTTTGCCTGTGATATAGGCGCCTTCTGGTTCCTTTTCGGCAAGGTCTCCGATTTCTTTCCAATCTCAAGCGCTTCCATCAACTCCTCGAACTCAGTCTTGGGAACGATGCCGCCACTAGCCTCCTTGTGCCCTCGAGCGAAGGACTCGCCTAGTCGTTCTCTCAGGGTCTGGTCCACCGCGCGACTTACTGCTTCGTGAAGTACCTCGATGATGTTGACCGGGGGATCTCTTGCTTTAGCACATCGTGGCACACGACACGAGAAGTTGACCATGCCAGGTAGGTAACCTTCGTTAGCCACCATGACAACCCCCAGTTTAGTCGAGGAGAGATGGCCGCCCCATCGCGTTGCAATCACGGGATGTACCTGCGCCGCCGAGCTGATGCGGAACACGGCAATGCTCCCGTCTGCTGAGAACTTGGGCGGCGTGTGTGTACATCTTTCAACCTCGGCATTGACCTCTGCTCGCGCGGCCAAGAGGCTCTTGTTAGTGAGAAGGTCCTTGGGCGAAGATGCACTCCTCAGCGCCTCCCACGCCGCAGCAACGTTGAAGGAGGCTGTTCGACGCGGCGCATTTATGAGCGATACCGCGTCATTGAGAGCTTTTTTCGTGTACATCTTGAAGGTTGGTTTCATGTCTGGAAACGGCGGTTCCCACTTGAGCGTATTGCCTAGGTCACCATGAGTACCCATGACACACAGCCAGTCGCATTTTTCCTGCACCAGTTCGTGCATCTCACGACATATAAGAAAGGTCAGCAGCGAGCTGGTCGCGACAGGTGGCGAATTGCAGGCTGTAACATGCAAAGCATCTTGCGGGTGGTCCTGATCGAGCGCATGGTGATGGTCAATGACTAGAGCACGATGAGGGCCATCAATGAGCGCAGGCGATTGTCGCGAACCCTGATCAAGTACTATGATGAATGCAGGATCGAACGCAGCCATTTCAGTGCGGGAGGCATGGTCGTGAACATTGCAGCCCTTCTTGAGGAGATATGTGGATATGAGGGCTTCATCCAGGCCGAGGAGAATCAGAGTGCGTTCTAGGATTGCACCAGATGCCAACCCATCCGCATCCTTGTCTGGAACGATGAGCGTGCGCTGGTTGGCGGCGGCGCTATATATAGGCAGTTCGGGATAAGCTGTTGCACTTGGGAGGCATGACTTGACAAGATTACCCTGCAACACCAGGGTGATTCCGCATTTCTAGCTACGAGGAGACGTACCACTCTTTGATGAAGCTTCGGGCAGCCTGCAACTTGTTTTCTGGGGCTGGCCACACGATATCGCCATTGCCATCTCGAACAGATGGTGACAAATGGTATTCCGGTACTCGAGTAACAGCGGCGCCAGTGCGAGATCGTTTGGCCGGTTTCTGGATGGCTGAAGCCAAGGTAGAGGCGGTTGCGACACGTTTCATGACGGGCATAGGCCAATGCCTGATTCGACAAACGTTGTAGGGTCTGAGGCTTCTAGTGTAGCAGATGTGCGATATCCCAGCCGTTGGTTTCAGAGCATTCAAGAGTACCACCATTGCGTCTGAGGAGTTAGAAGATGGACATGTTGATCAACCATGCTTGTAGCTCGTTCAGTTACCTTCGTCGTCTCAGGTTCTTAGTTCGTGTCGTCATGGAAGTTTGTATGGGCTACAGTATCTACAGTACAGTATCAAACGTTCCCCTGTGCATTCTTAGTGGCGCTCTAGCAAGCCCATTCAACCCGCCTTTGGTAATGATCGCCATCTTTCGAAACACATCGTTCAAATACTAGCACGGCAAGCACGGCTAGTCACCAGAGCGTGCTCTCCTTTTTTCAGCAATTTTCCCGTCATTGCTGAGAAGATGGTGAAATCTACTCCGTACACCAACTCTCAATTGGACAGGCGAGAGATGATCCGTTGCTTTGAGAGTGTCGGCTCCCTCTACAGCATCACAGGGCTATGATTGATGTGTTATCATGGCTGTCAAAGGGACCTCGCAATACTCTGCAGCTGTGGGCACGATTTCGCGATCGGTCAATTCCAAGCCATTGTAAAGTAGCCTACATGATCACATACTTTTCTAGGCACAATTGTCAATCGAAGATGTTGGATGATTTCTTAAATTTTAGTATTTTTTACTTATTTATTTATTCATCTATCTATTCATTTCGTCTTTCGTTCCAAAGTGAGACGTCAAATCAGGTCTATCATCGCTATTCTATCTCATGTTTAGCTTTTCTCCGAGTACTTCTCGGATCGGATGCTGTCATCGTAGAATCTCTCAAAGACTCTAGCTTCCAGGTCCTCCTCAGTGAAGCCATCCCGCTCCCTGGTCATGAGGTTGTTCTTGCGGAGGTAGACACGCTTGGCCCACTTCCAGGCCTCGCAGCCTGCAAAGAACAAGAGGGTGACACCAACGATGATGCCCCACTCACGGTCAACCGGATAGTGGAGGAAGACCTTGCGGTTGAGGACGGGAATGTAGAGTGTTGGGATAACACTGATGGAGCCGATCACGACGGACCAGAAGAGGAACATGTTCTTCCAAAGCTTGGAAGCCCAGGCGCGAGTGTTGGTGAAGGCACCATCGAGGAATGAGCGGCGGAAGTCGACCAGCTCCCAGCCGAAGAAGAGGAACATCCACATCATGGTGGAGAAGCAGGTGGAACGGGCGCGGAAGACACTTTCGCAGCCCGGGGAGTAGCGAATGTTGCAGTCGTGGCCAAAGCTACCGTCCTCGATACCGAACTGGACAATGGCAAAGCTGCTAAGCAGGCAGGCGGCCATCAGGAAACCGTAGGCAGCAAGATCGCAAAGGAACTCGGGGGTGAAGACGCCGTATTTCAGGCTCTGAGGAGGGCGGTTGAGGATATCGGCAGAGGCAGACTCGAAGCCAAGTCCAGTCTCGGTAAAGGCACCAGCGACCAGAAGCATGAACAGAATCTCGACGGGGGTGACCTGGAAGATGGAGGTTCCCTTGGAGTCCTTGTAGGCAAGGCCGATCAGGAGGGTGGTGACGAAACCGGCGTTGGCAGCCAGAACGTGCAGGATAAACTTCTGGACATTGTCAAAGATTCTTCGTCCCTCTTCGACGGCGTTCAGAATAGAGGCAAAGTTGTCATCGGTGAGAACGATATCGGCAGCACTATGTGCATTGTTAGCAACAGCTCAATCGCGACCCTTTTATGCATGGGATTCTTACCTCTTTGCCACGTCAGATCCAGCCAGGCCCATGGCAATTCCAACATCGGCTCGCTTCAGACTAGGAGAGTCATTGACACCGTCACCAGTCATTGCGCAGTATCGTCCACGGCGGTGCAGAGCATCAATCATTCGCACCTTGGTGCTGGGGGCACAGCGGGCAACGACCAGAGGGAGTTCGGGGAGCTGATCAATCTCATCATCCGACAGCTTGTCGAAATCGTGAGCCGTCATGACCATGCCGCGTGCAATGTCCTGGCGAATCATGTCCATGCGAGAGGGAAGAATGCCAACTTCTCCAGCAATTGTTCGTGCAGTCTCGGGGTGGTCGCCAGTCAGCATGTGAACAGAGATACCAGCCTGGTGGCACTTGAAGACACTGGGACGCGACTCGGGTCGGGGAGGATCGTAGATGCCCATCAAGCCACGGAACACAAGGTCGCACTCGAAATCCTCACGCTTGATGAGACCCTGTCGGGCATCCTCCTCAGAAACGTTTTGAGTAACCTGTCGGCTGGCCAGAGCGAGAACTCGAAGACCTCTTCGGGCCAGGCCTTCCATGTTGGCAAGAATCTCTTCCTGGAATCGGCTCGTCATTTCCTGCTGGCCAGTTGCCAGCTGAATACCCGAGCAACTGCCAATGACACGCTCGACCGCACCCTTGGTGAAGAGAGACGTCTGCCCAGAGGAGGTGTCGTGGCAGAGGACCGACATCTTCTTGATGGAGGAATCAAAGGGGAACTCGGTGATTAGGTTCCAGTGGTCGTTTGATCCGAGTCCAGATTGTCCGAAGCGAGCGGCGAATACCTGCATGGCGATTTCGGTAGGGTCGCCCAATGCCTTCCACTCGAGCGTGCCGTCCGCCTCACTGGGAACCTTGGAAACCGTAGCCAAGTTGGCAAAGGAGGCTACTCGAAGATAACCCTTGAGGGTGTCGTGAGCCTCGACCTCCTCCGATGTCGTAACGGGCTTGTTGTCGTGGACCTCATCCTTCATGTCGCGGGGCTCCGACTTGGTGAGGCTGACATCACCACTCTCGGGGTTGTAGGGGTCGTTTGCGGTGTCGATGATGTAAGTGCCGTGTCCGGGAAGCCACGCCATTCTGGTGACCATCTTACCCTGGGTGAGAGTTCCAGTCTTGTCGGAGCAGATGTTGGTCACTCCACCGAGAGCCTCGAGACTGCGCATGTTTCGGACGAGAACGTTGCGCTGCACCATGACCTTTGTTCCCGCAGCCATCGTGATGGTGAGGACCAGGATAAGGGTGACGGGAAGGGTACCGAGCGCAGTGGCAACTGCATAGATGATGACGTCGCGGTGGCCTTGGAAACGGTTCGCTGCCAGTACGATGATGGCGCACACGATGGCAAACATGAAGATGTAGAGAAAGAGGCGAGCCATCTTGCGCTGCAGCGGGGTTCCGACGGTCAGGCCAAGGAATTCTCCAATCTTCTTCCAGGTGAGCTTGGCCCAGTAGACGATGTAAGCACCGACCGAGGCGCGTCCGGACTCGTCTTTCTGCAGCTCAATCTTCTCGCCTTCCTCCTCTCGAAGGGCAGCAGCAATGGCGCCAATCTCGGTGAACATGCCAGTAGCAAAGACGACTGCTCGGCCGCGGCCCTTTGTGATGGTGGTGGAGCTGTAGGCAACGTTGAGTCGGTCACCTGGGCCAGTATCGTCCTCGAAAGTAGTTGCGGGGTCCTTGCGCGCCGGGACCGACTCTCCGGTGAGCAGCGCCTCATCGGCTTCCAGGTTGACGGTCTCGAGGAGGCGGACGTCGGCAGGCACGACATCGCCGGTCTTGAGGTTGATGATGTCGCCAGGAACAAGGCCGGCGACCTCAGTGTCGATGGTCTGGCCACCACGAATTACCTGGGCAGTTGGGGAGTTGAGCGACTTGAGCGAGGCAATAGTCCGGGCAGCCTGCAAATCCTGGAAGAAACCGATAACGACGTTGATGGCAATGAGCGCGGCAAGCACTCCTCCCTCGATCCAAGCCTTGATGGCGAAACTAGCAGCCAGAGCCAGCAACAGAACCTGAAAAGAGAGATGTAAGCTACACATTGCTCACCATGGTGGGAAACCCCCAATAGAGGCTTTACTTACCATGGTCATGGCATTGGCAATCTGGGCAATGAAGATCTGGATGGCGCTCACGCCCTTTTCCTGACCAAGATCATTGGCCCCAAACTTGATCTGTCGCGTAGCGACCTCCTCGGCGCTCAGACCCGTCTCTGGGTTCGTTCCGAGTAACTGAGCAACCTCGAGCGCCGGCAGAGCATGCGGCGGGCGAGAGAGCGGCTCATTGGACTGGCCGGAAACGTGGTGAGCGTCGGCCATTGTGGCGTTGATCTTCTGGCTGTTGCAGAAGACTTTCAGACCCAATGAGGAACTCGGAAGAAGTTAGGGAGACCAGAAAGAGAGAGAGCACTCCTGAACAATCCAAGACGACAATGGACGAACTAAGGCCCTCTATATATAACCATGTACAGCAAGTATGTAATAGCGGACAGAACGACCACCGGCCAAGCACCGGCCAAGCATGACTGGTCCCGGTTAGTCATGGGTAGTTGTGGGGACCCTCAGTGACGTGCGGGTGAATAAGAGACAAGAGAGAGAAGAAACCTTTGAATTAGCGGTGATTGAAACAAAATCCATCCACGGACATCCATTTCTCCGCACTTGGTACAGCACGGAACTGTACTATTACATAGCCAAGACTCGGGCCCTGCCCAAAAGCGCACTTTTGCCCCCCTCCACCCAGCCGAAGAGCGGACATGAACTCAAGGGAAGGGAGCCCAACTCCGTGGGGTTTAGTTACACATTAGTGCCATCCATTGCTGAATCTGGAAGCCAAGGCTCATTCTTTTTTCGTTTCTCTTTGCCTTCCCCACAATAGTCCGAAGAGCCCCAAAAAGCCGGGTGGAGTGTATGTCCTGGAGCTAGACCAAATGGGGAAGCCAAGGCTCTTGTTGGTGTCGGGTTTCTTGGGGAACTTGGCCATTGCACCGAAATTCCTTCATGAGTTTCCCCACGCGATGCTCGCCTGAGCCTATGTACATAATGTAATCTGTACTATGCAATCTGTAAATGCCTGGGTGACAAATTGATATGTACATACTTGCATAGCACGCTTCTGCTCTCCAGGCCAAGAAACTCGGACGAGCTAGCCGCATACCGACAATGAACGGTAGATTCACTGCAGAGTTCCCATTTATGCGCCTCGGGCACCAACAAATCGTCCCCACTAAGGTATCTCGTTCCGCCATCCATCCTGGGTTGACTGGAGTGCAACAAAACTGCCGGCTCAATCTCGAAGCGAGATAAGCATGCGAGGAAGCTTACTATATACTGGCCGTATGTACCTTGACGGGCTTATCGGGGTAAGGCTGATTTTTAGTTGCGGGGTGATTACTATGGACTGCTTGTATGGTAGAGCAACCCAGATAGCTCCGAGTTATGGCAATGTTATACCAGGTGCCGCCTTTCCCTAGTGTTCTGATTGGCCGCCATTCCCTGCTCAACTCTCAAAGGTGTCTGAACAAATCTTTGGACAACAGACTTCAACGCTCTTCAATTCAACCGTGTGTATTTGAGACTCAACGTTGGGACTCACGTTGATCCAGTTCCCAGGTAGGTACCCAGATAGAAGGGACAACAAGAGTAAAAGGCCATTGATTGCTGCCTGCAACCCTTCAGGTCCATCAACATGAAGTTTACGTCAACCAGCCCCATGCTATCTAGTACCCAAAACAGGTTAGCGTTGTGGTTGTGGAAAAATTTACATACAACTTCCCCGCTCAGGGTGAAGACGAAATCAGCCCAGGGACCCGAAAATCTAGAAGTGGCCCAATCCAGGATCCAGGGATCGGCTACTCCCCGGAGTAAAACCCAACATTCTACTGTACTGTACAGATTACAGTACTCAGTACTCCGATACGGTCAGACAGTTTGCCAGGTCCGGGCCGGCCATCATCGGTCCCGGTTCCCCTCTTTACGTCGGCGCGCGTGCTTACACATCGGCGCAACCCCTCGTCCAAACAAGTGGAGTTGAAGGGCACCGATGACGCTCAGGTTTGCATGGGTAGCCATCAGCAATTTCGATAACGCCGGTGAGGAGGGGACAAAAGCAAGCGTCCTCACCACATGCTGTGGCCTGTTGAGACCAGCCAATTACAGAGTATGGAGTACTGAGTACTGTTTACCAGTCCAGTAACCATGGCCGACATTGAACCAGCCAAGCCAGCCCACCCGTTGACTATTGTACATGGTATATCGCGGACACCGGCGGTCGGTCTGGACAGAGTCTAGGCTGCGTAAACGCTGCTGATCATCGACAGGGGGTGGCTTGCCGGCAATGGACCGTGTCCGCGCGGAGCATAAGCATAGCCAACGACTCAACCCCAGACTCCTCATCGCCGCCGGCTCGGCTGAGATCGGCCCCACTTGATTGCTTGATCTTGGCCACTTCCATTCTTTCTGTACCGTGGTATGGTACGGTGCAGCTGAGCCTCTTGTTGGTGGTCTCCTAGAGTGTGAGGGGGTTGGTATCCGTGGGATCCTCGTATGGAAAACGGTGCAGGGTACTCCGTACATGTCTACGCGAAGTTGCCGCGTTGGCCCAGGGGCCTCAGCCATCTCCCGCGTCCCGTGAGTCCCCTAGGGCAACTGATTCGTTGTTCTGCTGCTGGGAAGCTTACATAGAAGCCAGACTCTGTTTTTTCTAGCTCTTCGCGGTCGCCCCTGGAATGGTCCAGAAGGGCTTGGCCCTCTGCTCCAGGCTTCTAGCGTAACTGACTATCGGGTATTGGGGCAAATCCAAAACGCAGACTCTTGTTTGGCTCTCAGGTCACCTTGGCGGGTGTATCCGGGGGTTGGAGTCCCCAGATTGTCGGTCTGGGGTAGACAGGGCTTCCACCAAAACGTCTTCCTGCGCGGGCCCGAGCTTATCAGTCTCAAGCAATGAGCCAAGGCTTGTCCATCGGTACTTAGTGAAGTGTGGGAGCAAACAGGGCTCGGACATTTATCGCCGAATGTCCGCTCCCGCTGGGTCCTATGTTGTGCTTTTGACTGGAACCGTCATCGGTCTGGCTCGCCCTTAGACCCCCTTATTACAAACGTAGTGGATAATGTTCAGCTTTCTGGGTCATCCACCAGTGCAATCTACATAGAGCAGGCGTCATGCTGCTCGATACATATCACATGAGTACCCATGTAAGGAAGACATTTTAAGCCTCAAATCCCCACTATGCGATTGAACTGCTGCAGCCTCTGGTAATGCCGCTGCCACTTCTAGATTCTTAGCTGGCACCACGATTTGTACTGTAGGATACATTAGTGTGCTGGATGTGTTGGAATCTCTTGATCGTGTGGCTTAAGACAAGTTCTATGTTAGGACACCACCATAGGAAAAAAGTGAGTGGCTCAATGCATGTAGAAAATCCACGGTTGATCAGCTAGATAAAACGCCTGGGACTGAGCTCTTTAAACACCATACGTAGTATAATGCTTCGCAGATCTTCCATGAGTTTTCTTTTGCCTTGTGTGGTTTTCCCTTGTTCCATCGTTTCCCTACGATCCACTGCTTTTTATTTCGCTTGCCCGTGACTGCCTTGCAGCCCAGGTGTATGTGCAGTGTATGAGACCGTAGTGTTATCTCTTTGAACATACCCTATAATATACACCATACCTGGGAATAGCTATACTCCCCCTCCATTAGTCATATGTCGCACTGGGCGGTAAGAGATCTACAGTAAGGGGTGGACGTGGCGATCCTTGCTCTCGATCCTTGCTCTTGAAAAGGACTGTGGCACCGTGGAGCATGTCGCTCAACTGGAATAAATAATCATGGTGTGAGATAAAACGAACCCAGAAGCAAAAGTTGTGGCCTTTACCACTTATAAAAAATGATATGCAAAATATACAGGCATGTATACGTCTCCCATACATATCGGAGGATAATCAAAAAGTTGATGCCCCAGCTATGCGGCTCCTTTCAGGCTATAGCATGTGAGATCGTGACAGGTATGGACCATAACTCGAATAGGTCGACAGGGCTGTTGCGAAAGTCACACTTTGGGAAATCTGTATGAGTAGAAAGCTGCACCGATTCTTCCATTTGTCTTCCGCCACAGTTGATTTGGTTCACTGGCCTACTGCCTTCGAGGTGACTCAATCGAAGCCTCCTTGGTCTATCACTCAGAGTCAATGCCAATGGAATGACTTCTCTGATGTCATTAATGGATCACGGTTCGAGATGTCAATAGCATATGCGCCATGGATCGCCCCAGTCATGATCGTTGATGCAATTCCACGATTTACTAAGGAATGTTGTTGCATAGCTGCTGATCTAAGCAAGGAATGAGCCGCGTGCATGGCTTTCTACAGGGCGACACAAGTGGCCAATTATTCTCAGTCTATGTGACCTACTGATACAGAAATGCGTCAACTAGGGATCATACATGTTCTCGAGATATCCTGTCAGAGGCCAGAGGCGGCCGAGAACTGTCTGAAAGCTGGTACTCGATCGCTGTCAAAATTCACGAAATAGGGTTATTGAATCAAGAACAGCCACCCAGAAAAGCAATGTGTCACAAAAGTTCAGAGATGAACCCCTGGGCCATTCTCGAGAGAGGCATTCGTATACAGCGCAGCTGTGCTCCTATAAAACCGAGGTTATTCTGCTTCTTTTCCCAAGTCACAAAATCTTCATCACCTCAGCTTCTCTAAAGCTTTAGCCATTATACGATTCTTCTTCTTCCCCTCACAATCTGCGTGGAAACCTTGAGCATTGGATCATGAAGTCCATCTCGCTTGCCTTGTCCCTGTTTCTGGGTAGCACAATCAGTGCCCCGGTTGGACCTCTGCCTATTCCCCAAGCAGACGCATTGTCCGGCACTGTTGGAGCTGTCGAATCCGAGGTACAGGATCTGAATCCCGTGCAACCTGGTTCTATCCTGCCAGGTGTCTTGACAAGCCCTCCCAAAGCACCAGGTCCCCTTCCACCAAGGCCTCCCACGAGGCCATCTGGGTCATTACAGCCGCCTGTTCCATCTGGTCCGGGACGTGTCTCCCCTCCCAGGATCGGTATCCCCAAACAGTCCGGAGTCCCTCCTCGACCCTCTGCTGTAGGACCCGTCTCTCCTCCAAGAATCGGAACGCCTCAGCAATCCAAAATCCCCCCACGGCCCTCTGCTGTACGACCGGTCTCCCCTCCAAGACTCGGAACTTCTCAGCAACCTTCAGCACCTCCACGACCTACTGCGACCCGACAACCTGGAGCAGCTGGAAGTACTAATGCCTTCCCGCAACCGGCTGATCGTGGGCGAGTAGGCTCGGGTCCTCGGCCAGCTCCTTCGCAGCGAGTTGCTCGCCAAGCTACTCCTTCCCAACAATCCTCTTCCGAAGAATCTTCAAGCTCAACTGTTTCCTCTACGTCTTCCACCCCAAGCCCTTCTCCTTCACGACTTACTCTTCCCAAGAGACCTGATGATACAGAGTCTGAAGAATTTTTCGAAGATGGCCCGGCTGCACCGCAACAACCGGGGTCGACTCCCCAGCCTCGTCCTCCTAAGCGACCCGAAGACTCTGGTTCTTCTGGAGACATAGGGCAGCTCAGTTCTACTACTCAATCCGGTTCTTCTACCCAAGCTGGTGGTTCCCAGGAGTTTGGGTCCGGCCAAAGCGGGTCGTCTCAGGGACTGGATTCTTTGCAAGGGCCCGGGTCTTTCTAGTCATCTTCTAGCTGACTCACTCTTTCTTTGACCAGCCTGAAATCGGATTCCGCTCAACCACTCAACCTGGCTTGGCCTTAGATGTGCAAGGATACATGCCATTTGAAATGGCGTTTTGAAGGTCTCGTTAGTCTGCGTCAAGTAGTATTGAATCGAGTACTGTATTAGTCTGATGGGTGATGCTTCTAATTCTGCACCATGATAGTTGCGATACTACAACCCATCACTATTAACATGACTTGGTCCTAATTGACTACATTAACCCTATTAAATATTTGATTTATTGAAACATATGTGTTTGTGCTATTTGACTGAGTCAAATAAATACCAATGACCTTAATAAATGACATGTGTCCACTGATTATAATCTCCATCTTTGCCAACGCCCTAGCGATATCCATAAGCTTCTCAAAAGTCATCCTGCTTTGAATCTTAGCTTTCAGTCAAAAAATCAGTATCCCCATTGGTCACACCAATGCCTCATAAGTCCAGGCGTAACAGGGCTCAGACTTCTGGCAGTTGAACTGAACGTTCTAGTTCTGCCCATGTTGAGAAAGACGTGAGATCTTGCAGACTTTCGAGCGGATAGCATGCTTCGATACGTATCCAGAAGCTTAAGGGCAGGCATTTGATCTATAGTATGAGGCTTGGTCGCAAACTCCTCCAACTTCTGAATCCATTCTTCCAACGTCACAAGTTTCTTGATTCGCCCGTCGTAGTAATTCAGTACCGTAAGAGCCAGCTCCGACCAACTCACAGTTGACGGATTGACAACATGAAAATAGCCCGAAATGTCTGTGACGGCCATTGGTGTTGTAACGCCAGATATATCCAAGACAATCTTCGTAACGTCTTCGGCTGGTATCCAGTCAACATCTTGATGCGGCCCAAGATGCTCGGGTAGCATTCCCAGTGTGATGGAACTAGCAATAAGGCTAGGGATGTGCTCTTGATGATTCCAAACTCCCTTGTTGCCTCTCGGTCCAGCAATTTGACCGATTCGAATCGAGGCTGTCGGTAAACCAGATCTCTCTCGTGCCGCATCTAAGATGAGGCTCCCAATTATCTTAGACTGCCCGTATCCAGTTTTGGCCAAAGTTGTGTCTTGAAATTGGCTCTCTGGTACTTCCATATCTTCTTTCCAGCCATCGACTGTTCCGATACTTGACATGAAAATGATCGGAACTAGTTTCAATGCTGCTAAAGAAAAGTTGACAAGGTGACGCACACCTTTGATATGTGGCTCAAACGACGTCACAGTCATGTTGAAGTTGACAGACCAGGAGTTGTGTATGACTCGATCAACAGATGCAAGAATGTCTTCATACTTTGACTGACTGAGGCCAAGCTGGGGATCTGAAAGATCACATTTCAGAAACTCCACCTTTTGAAAGTCAGTTCCTAGACCGCATGCTACACTGATCTGTCTCTGACGGTAGCTGCCTCCATCATCGCCTCGATTGAGAGCAATCACTTTCTTGACTGCATCGATGCGGCAGAGATAATCAAGCAAATAAGTGCCCAAGCGCCCCGTTGTCCCAGTCACCAGAACAATTTGGTCCTGATGTAACGGGTCCGGTTTGTTCTTGTCCATCATTGGCAAGTCTCCGGTGTACCTTTCCAGCATTTCTTGGATCAACTTTTGATCTTGGTTTCCGTCGTAATCGATCTCAGTACCTTTGATGCCAAGCTTTGATATCAGATAGCTGGCAAGCCTTTTGGGGGTCGGATGTGCATAAATGACCCGCGGAGAAAGCATCGCCTGAGCGGCCAATCGATCGGCATTCTGCAATCCTGACAGAAGCAACGTGACCAGAGAAGAAACTTGAAGTGAGTCAACACCAGCTCTGAAAAAGTCTGTATCAGCTCCCGGTAGATGGATGTTGAGTTTCTTGTCAAAGAGATCAGTGATTGATTGTGATAAGACGGTTTTGTCGTCGAGTGCCAGCGTGACCCCGAGGTCAAAGTCACCCGAGTGTAACCTTTTATATAAAGAGTCAATCTCGGCTTTGTATGCTCGCAATGTACCGGCTCTTTGAATTGTTCCTTTGCCAGCACGCATGAATGGCTTGTCCGGCTTGGTTACCATTGTGAGCCATGGTACAATTTGACCATGTGCGACTGTTTCCGAGTTGGCCCTCTCAATCAGAGGCCAGATATCCTCAATGAATTTCTGGTCGGATGTCTCTTTTGGGGAACTCGGCTCAAGTATTAGCGCAGGTTGGAATTGATCTTGACCCGTGATTAATGCCCCTTTAATGCCGGGATGGCTCATTATTGCCGCCTCCATGCTCACGGGGTTGAGCTTCTCCCCGTTGGAGAAGACAATCACATCTTCGAGTCGTCCCTCATAGGCCCAGTGATTTGGAAGGATGGGATGGCGTCTGAAGAGGTCCTTCGTAGGCCACTCTTTCAGCTCGGGAAACGTGTAGAAGATAGACTGAAACAAAGGCTCGTGGGGATCCTTGCGACATACAACCAACTCATGAGCATCGCCGCTTTCTGATTGGCGCCATCCCGTTCCCATAGCTTCTTCGTTGAGCATGAAGTACTGCCATTGCTTGGGGCTTAGCGGGAAATGGACGGCGTATGGAAAATATCTGCGTCAGAGTTAGCGTTTTGTGCGACTTTGGCCTCGAGCGCTGGCCTACTCACTCAGTCGATGAGATGTGATTACATAGAGACACGTTATGACTAGCAAGCTTATTGCCTGCATCTGGTCTGAGGTTTCCTATGTTAGATTAGTAGAGCCTTTTTCCCTGCCTGTTCAGGGCATCACTCACCGCCGCCAAAGCCCACAAACTTGAGCCTGGTAAGTGCAGAAATTCCGTGGGTAGTTTGCGAAAGATCCTCGAGAATGGAAGGGGGCAGAAAGGCCCCCTGGACATCAGAGTATCGCAGGCACTCGATGACCAGATCCGAGTTAAGCGGTCGCTCTGGAATTCCCAAGACCACCGGGGTTTCATAGTAAATAGGCATGACCAAGAGCTTGAGAATCCCGGCAGCATGAAACAGCGGCATTGGTAGGAATATTTTCTCTGCCATGTCTGCCCACGCTTGAAAGATGAATTTCCTGCCGTGTAATTGTGGTAGTTCGCGAAGACCGTCCGCAATTGCCAAAGTGCCCTGTTTCACAACCACTGGCTTCGGAGTGCCCGTTGAACCGCTGGTGTGAAGAATAACAGCGGGATTCCATCGTTCTTTTTCAAAATCTGCAGTGTATGGAAATGCTCCGGGTGTAGAGTTGAGCCAGACCTCGATATCTGGGACCTGTACCATTTCCATGTGACCTGAGATATCCCAAGACTGGACCATTTCGGAATAGGTGTCTGCATACCATATTACCGAGCACCCTGTAGCATCTAATAGTTCTCTTTGTGCATGACTGTTGTTACGCGGTGAGAGAAAGAGCACCTTCCAGCCAGCCTTGATGCACGCCAGGACAAGGATGGGGTAACGAACATCGTTAGGGCCGATGAAAGCCAAGGTTTGAGACCAACTTTTGCTACCGTTACTTCGAACAATCTGGCCAGCCACATAATCCACGGCGGAGAGTGTTTGACCAAATGCAATAGGTGTCCAACCATCCGCAGGGTCTATAGATCTTGGCGAAAAGACGAACGCCCGGGAAGGGTCGCGTTGGGCAATTTCTTCAAAAGTACTAACAATAAGCCGTCTTCCATACATTGTACCTGTCTTCTTTTTGTGAGCCATTTTCATGGAGCTTGTGAAGCGTCCTTGATGAAGTCGTGATAGCGTCAATATCGATTCCTGCAGTAGTTTGCGAGGTCGCACGTATCCAGGCAAGATATTGGGATATAACGGATCTATGTAAAAGGTTCATCATTCACTCATCAAGCTTGAAAAAAGGAAACACTTACGGGCTCCGGCAGCCGAGAGACAGCAATCACTCAAGGTCACGGAAGCGGGCGATCCACTGGTAGGCTCACGATGATAAGTGTCTCTGTCTTAGATTATGTCTCTCAACATTTGCCACCACTCTATCTCCATGTTGCCCGGGTCTATGTAGACGATGCATTTATTTGTGAATAGAAGAGTGGCAATGCCAAGACCAGCCAAAACAGGCTGCACGATGAAAAGAGTTCTAGTAGCCGAGAATCCAACCGGAAACATATTTCGGGTTGGAGTTTTCAAGCTTAACCATTAGGGTGTCAATGTAAGAATGTTTGCCCATCTCCTAGCAAGCAACCTTCAAAAAGGGAGAGTAGAGGCTGACTGTATCATGCGCTCGACAGTCTTGTTGAAATCGAGCTCCCTTTCCCATATGGGCGCATGTCCACATCCTTCCCAAACCCGATACTCAACACCTTGGGTCCCGAAACCAGCTACAAAATAGTTGAAATGCTGCACTGGCACCATTCTGTCGGCTGATCCCTGCAACACCATGATTCGCTGGTGCCCAATGGTATCAGCAATCTGCGCCAGGCGACGTCTATTCTTATTATGTCCTGCTGCTGCTAATGCCTGCAGTAAGAACCCTTTGACCGAGATTGGCGTATTCATCCGACTGGCCAGCTCGCTCGCGGCAAAGCGGTCTTGGTTGAGTGGGAAGTTTTGCGCGGGATCCGCACACTCTGTATCGGGCGTGTCAAGCCATTCTCTCGAGAACAACATCTTGGAAAGTCGGTTTAGCTCGGCGTCAATGCCGACTGGAATCATCATGGATAGATGTGTCTTCCACGCGGCAAGTGAGGGTCTCGTCCGTATCAGATGAGGCGAGCTAGATATGATGGATAGAGACTGAATGTGCTCGGGGATGAGGAGAGCTAGTTCCTGGGCAATCATACCGCCCAGACTGATCCCCACGATGTGAAGATCTCTTGGAGAGTCAATGTTGACATCAATCCATCCGAGAAACATGAGCAAATCGACGATATCTCGCGCCATCTCGCTTGACTTGTACAGACATGTGGGCTTTGCAGTCTTGCCCATTCCGCGATTGTCGAAGATGAGGGAGCTATAGACGTCCCCTCGTTCGTGGCCAAAGTATCGGGTCTGCCGCTTCCAGTGGCTTGCAGGGCTAGCAAGACCCATGATCCACACGATCTTTGAGGTTCCGGAGCCGTGGATCTCGTACCACAGCGGGAAAGGACCGCCGCGGCGGAAGTGTGCCACCATTGCATGTCCAGACTCGGTCGGCTGGAGATTCCATTCGTTGGTGTGAAAGGCGGGATGCCGAAGCAGCTGCTTTGCTTTCATCGGCTTGCGAGACATGTTTGCTTATTCCGTACCTACTAATGATGAGCGAAGATGTCGTGATAAACGCTTGACGCATTTGAATTGGGAAAGTCCAAGCAGAGAGGACATCATGATTCTCAACAAGAATGGTCCAAGGGAGGCAATTGAGTATGACGTAAGACAATTATATCGCCGAGTTCTGGTTCCACTCAACAATCCCGTGTTGCAAATAGACGTCTTTCATCCTTCTCGCCTGTCATGATAAATATACTAGAGACTATTCGTTCCTATCCCGGTTCGACAATATCTTTGGCGGTTGGCTTTCCAATCTCACTGTTGATTGGTACCTAAAGCCGCTCGATACTTGACCATTCATGTTGGTGTTGCATAACATGCAGAACCTTTGTCTCATTCCCTTACTCTTCAATCGAGGGCAATTGCAATTGCAGCGCGAGAGGGCGGTCATTTCTTGGGTAGTTTCTCAAAGTTGGATGGATATGGGCTCAATACTGTCGCTTGGTGGTTGGTAGAAGCCGATTGCATCGGTCATCAACACCGAAGTGCAATACACTATGTACTAGCAATCCTCTATGCTGGCGTACGCACACAATAAAGAGACAAGCTCATCTTTGCTGCTATGCCCTGTGTTCCTTGTCCAGTACCTCGAGCAGGGTTGGTGCCTGATAAGTTCGGTTCCGACATTGCGATCATCGAGTGCTGCTTTTCGCTTGCCCGTCGAGGCCTCAATACCCAGGCTCCCTTGGCTCTACGACATTCCCACCGGTGATGCTAGCATATCCGGTTTCAACACCATATGGGCTCGTTTACTATACCTATACCATAGCAAGCTCGACAAGATAGAAAAACCAAGGGCAGCTAATCCTTGTTACCCTAGGTAGGCTTGGTAGGGTAGGCTAATTAACCGCGCATAATAGGCACGTGTTGAGCTCCACCTCGCCAGTTCCACGCCCAACTCCGTCTCCTACGACATCAGACATGAAAAAGTCCATTGCTTGTGGCGCATGTCGTTCCTCGAAGCGCAAGGTAAGTTCTCCATCTGCCTTGCCAGCTGTGGCTACAATGTCTAAACTCCGTAAAGTGTATTCACGGTGGTGGCCCGCCTTGCGACCGGTGCAAGGATCGTGGAGATGAGTGCATCTTTCCACCCAAAGGCACATCCTTCATCTTCCGCCGCACCCGATTTGAGCGCAATACCCAAGATCAGTCGCTGCTGCGCGAAAAGAGCCGGGCTCAGCCCCGAGGCTCTGATGCCTGGTCGCAGTCAGCCGCGTTGAGGGACTTGTCGACGGTAGACCCGTTCGAGTACCTTACCGACGAGGTGACCAACAGCTACCTGCGATGTTCCTACAAGTGGTCGTTTCACCATATTCCAAACCTTTTGATGCAAGTAAGGAACAAGACGCTTGAATCAACACTCGTGTGGGCAATGCTTGCCATTAGTGTGCGGTATGCAATCATTAATCCTGCGAGCTTGAACCCTTGAGCCTGGCTGACCAGATCAGCTTCTCGCAAGCTGCTCCAGCAGGATACTCTAGCCAAGTCGAGGCCAGCAATGCATTTGCTATCCACGCAAGGTCCCTTGTGCTATCGTTGGTTGACCAGCCTACTTGCCATCGTGCCCAAGTGCTTCTAATGCTAACAGGCCATTCCTGGGGCGCCGGAGAAGGCAAGCGTGCATGGGTGTACCTGGGCATGGCAGTGCGAATGTGTCAAGTTTTGGGTCTTTTTGATGAGCCATCTACCACTCTCAGCACGACTCGTGATGCATTCATCGGTGCCGAGGAGCGAAGACGCACGGCCTGGACTTGCTTCCTCATGGACAGCTTGCTGAGTGGGGGCAAAGGCCGTGATCGTATGCTTTCAGCGGACAAGATGCATATACAGCTTCCCTGCAACTCTGAGAGTTTCGACTTTGGCGAGCCTGTTCTTTGTGATCTGATAAGCGGCGGCCAGCGAGTTGCCAAAGCCGCCGAGGCTGGACCCGTGGCATCCGGCAATTTGGGGATAGTAGCACACAGCATGAGAGTTGCAGACATTTGGGGCGCGGTTGCAAAATGGGCATGCTCAGCTCACGCGACCGATCAGCCTCCTTGGCAACCCCAGTCGGAGCTCCAGCGCCTCTTATTACGACTCAACGTTTGGAAAGAGTCTCTGCCGAAGCGACTAAAGTACGATCTCTTTCTCCTACGAGCACACAGCGTGTCCAACCAAGGCCAGGCTTACTGCTACATGCATTGCATATACTTCATGTCTGTCATTTTCTTGTACCGCTCGTATCTGCCAGAAGTAGAGATGCAGGAAGCTAGGGCGAGCGATCGGGAATGGGACCAGTGGTCGACCTGGTCGAGCAAAGAACTGGTCCAGGTAGCTGAAAATGTCTGCGAAATGCTGCAAGAGATGCGGACGTATGGCCTTTACTTTCTCCGCGGCCTGGTGCCGTGGATTGGCTTCACCATCTATACCGCAGTAGGGACTCTGCTCTATTTTTGCCACTTCCCAGGTCCGAACGACACCCCAGAACGAACCGAGAAACGTCGAAAACACATTGTCGAAGGATGTCTCTTTCTGAAGGATATGAGACAAGCCTGGCCCATGGCTGACACCTGGGTTAGTTCCAACTTGCCATTGCCCATGTAACTTGACTAATCTGGGAGCAGCGAGAGAGGATCAAGGCGATGCAGATTTTCTACAGCAACATCAGAGCTGAAGGCGGCGAAGCTGTTACACCAAGTGAGAGAAGGGAGATGCGCAACGCCATTATAGATTACGGAGCACTGCAACCAGACCCTGTTCAGCAACTGGACGTTGATACAAACGTATGCATCCATCGTAATACCTTACGATCTAGACTAACAAGGACGCAGGAGAATGAGCCCATGGGGAGCCCTATATCTGTGCCCGCGGATGAACCTCCTTCGCAGCCTACGTTTGCAGCACCTGCTGATGCGGATCTCTTCGAGACCCATCTGGATCTTGATGCAGCAGTCTTTGCCATGTTTGCAAACACTACACAGGGATTCTGGGAAAGCTTCCCCGGGAGTATGGATCTTCAAGATGGCGCTGGGGGTAAGTGGTGACATGATAGTCATTGTCTATTGCTAACACTGTCAGATGATCAATGGCAGGAGGCGGCCAACTCTGGACGTAATGCATATGCGTAAGGCAGAATATTTACGTTGTAACGACGCATTTCAGCCCCTTCGCTCTATAGGCCCGGCCCAGTGGGAGGTCTAGTTAGCAACAAAAAACGCCGAGGTTGACAAGAGGCTACACCCCTTGATAACTTTCTCAAATTGACGAACACGAGGGCAGTCGAGCAGACGATCGGCAGTCATCAGCGGGGGCTGATGAACTAATAGATCTTGGCCAACCAGTGAGCCCGGTGCATATATATATGGTAGATACACCGAAAATCTTGGCAGTAATGAACAAAACGGATAGTTGGCCCAAACATGACAGTATGAATGGCAGGAATATGTTCAGATAACCTTGACAGTCGGACATTTGTATGCAAAGAGTTGTTGATCGACACTAAGATTTCTCTCATCTTGACGTCTTACTTTCTGATTTGTTGTATCACAAAACTTTTGCGCAACTCGGATTGCCTATTGCATTCGATGAGAACGGCCAAGTCAAGTATCAAGACTACAAGTGTAAAAGAAGACAGTTTAGCCGCGCAATCGAATCAGCTTCACCTCCCATCTTGGGATCATGGCCCCTACCGCTTCGTAACTCATCACGCTATTTAAGACGGAAAACTACGCAAGGACCCATGACCAAGGAATCGTAGACGGGCAGTTCTTGGTTCGTTCTCTGAAATGAAGTGTTGAATGCCCAAGAAGAGCCAAAGGACTGAACTGGAGGTGGAGATATCAGAAGGGTATGTCTGATGAGTTCTTATTGTTGTACCAGCGATCGCAAGCAACGAAGATGTCCACTATCTCCATTTCAGTCCTTTCAACAGATCAGGGTCTGATCCACTTTGTGAGATGTCATATGGATCAGCTCGAAATCTAATCATCTGTTTGTATACCACAGCAAATGTGTCTATTACATCTAACTTGGCATATGCTGTGATGATTGGTGCCGCAGGGCATATTTCCGACCTTGTCATCCCATGCTGACTCGGAACTCTTCTTTCCGAGCCTCCACTCAGCTTACGGATCTTCAACATGGCGGACTATAAACGTTGCGTGCGAGGTGCTACATCGTTGAGGCCAACTCACATTCGACTAGCTGACCGTAAGCTGCACTTTTGTGGCCCATCGAGTAGAAGCTGACCCCGTCGGGCCCGGCTTGACGTTTTCGTCTTATTGTAATACAGCAGGAGTCAGAAGAGGGGCAAAACGGGTCATTTGCTGTAGTATCTTCGCCCCCTGGTGGCCGGCCGGTTAGGGCTGACAGATTCGCGTCTGGTCCACCATCGCGCCAAATCAAATGGACAAGGATAAACGAGCGGTCAAAGGATGGGCTTTGCATGACAACGAAGAGACGGCAGAGTCAATATGATAAGGTGGAAGTTCTGTGGCATTTCAAATGGTACAGGCTAGAAGTAAAGACATGCTCTCAAACGTGACGCGAAAAGTGCTTAGATACCAAAGGCCTCCTTGGCCCGGTCAAAGTAAGCCTGTCGGCTCTCATCAATCGTGACACCAACACACTTCATGTGAGCCTTGAAGCCCTCGTCGGCACTCGTCTTGAAGGCAGCACGCGCCTCCTTGCACTGCGTGGCCAGGAACCAAGCACCACTGGCAAAGTTGTACTTGTCCTCGAGCAGCGGCTCCAGGATGGCGTTCATCTCCTTCTCGTGCTGCTTGTAGAGCGCCTCGTCGGCAGCCCACTTGGAGACGGTGTCGAAGTCGAGGTCCTTGAACGGGGTGGAGTCGATGGCGGGGATGTCCCGGACGTAGAGGAGGTTGTAATGGGCGTTTTGCATGTTGACGGTGCCCTGACCAGGGCGGCCGGGGAAGGCGTTGCGCTTGTACTGGAACTCCCCAGACTCGAGGGCGACGAGAGCCAAGATTGAGGCCATCTCCTTGACGTCGTAGACGCCATGAGCGGCCATGCCCTGGGCAAGCCAAGGAGCCGCCTGCTCAGCAGTGCGGCACTCGTCGGTCTTGCAGGCCGTGGCCTTGGGAGCAATCTTCTGGACAACAGGGGCGGCGGGCATCTGAGCCGCAGCGAGCGACACAAAGGCCGTGACGGAGGCAGCAGTGGAGAGGAACTTCATCGTGACTGTTGTTCTTGTGGAGGTTCGTGTATTGCACAGAAGAGAGTGAAGGCGCAACGCAAGAGGCGAAAGTAAGCCAGGTATATAAAGTGATTGTAGGAAGAAGCAAAGAAGAGATAACGAACGGGAGACCAGGGCTCTCCGAAGCTGAATGAATGTAAGTCAAGAGCCTTGTGTTGTTGGTTGGGTTACGAAGGAGAGAAGTGATCAACAGGCCGCAGGACAAACCCACACTTATAGCAAAGCCAGCAGACAAAGTCCACACTGCCCTACGGAGCACCTGAAGCAACGATGGCATCAATCCTCTGGATGGTGACTGGCTCCCTCAACCAACAAGTGGTGCGCCGGGGCCGCCTGGTGGAAGTGGCATGGGGGCCGGACCGCTAATAGGGTCCAAGGATCCTTGATGGATCGCCACTCCAAGGATGTACATTGCAGCCGTTCTAGCCCTCTTACTCGCTCACCCTCTCCAGCTCTCTGGGTCCCAGCGTATGAATGCGAAATACTTCTCTACTGTATGTCCAGCCCCCCCTAGTCCATTCCTGCAGTTGGCAGTAAGCCAGCAGCTGGATCGGACACGGCACCACTAGCCTCGCCCTCTTGGTTAACCGACTCCGCCCTACGCCGGAAGCTGAGAGCCGATGTTGGACAGGGGATCCAATCGTGACGCTTGGGCGCAGGGGCCTCATGATCCACTTGGGAGTGCATTAGGCAGCTCTTCTTGAAACAAGACTCATCTGTCCATTCACTGTCAGGTCCGTCTTATGGCGGGTGAGCCAACCAGGCGCAGGATGGGAAACTGGTTCGACTGGAGTGCCGCGCGCTTCGACAGGGGAGCTTGGGACGGATTCGAGGGCAAATGAATGCATCTGCAGGTCTGATCCCTTTCCGAATATCTGGATGGAGCTGACGAAGGAACCGTTGTTCTATATTAGGCAAGGAACGACGCTGTTCGCATCTCGCCGGCAAGGATGGCCATCCGGGCAATCAACCTGGTGCCTTGGTGCTGTACTGTACAATACCACGAGCGTCAAGAGCACCACTTTTTTCGGAACATTTTGACAGTTTCTCCAGCATATGGTAGTATGTATTAAAGGTAGATCTTAAAAGAGCCAATCTTGGACGAGTTACGATACTCCATCGATGACAGGA
Organism: Pseudonectria foliicola; assembly: GCA_003693505.1. Classification (NCBI taxonomy): domain Eukaryota; kingdom Fungi; phylum Ascomycota; class Sordariomycetes; order Hypocreales; family Nectriaceae; genus Pseudonectria; species Pseudonectria foliicola. The sequence continues at coordinate 128,509 of QUZD01000010.1, forward strand.
CATCAGATGGGGATGAAACTAGATGACACGAGACGACACTAGCAGAGTTGCAACGCGAGGGTACCAGCCACCTCCCCGCCTCCTCCGTACTGCAAACTCCTCTGCTCACCTACGCATCCCACGTTACCTTCATGGTCGTCGGCAGAGGCCAGAGGCTGCCCCAGTTCTCCGTAATGTAGAGGGTAACTCCGTCGGCGCGAGGGACCTTCTTGAGCTCTCCTTGCGTTCCCTTGGCGCGACGCAGACCCTTCTTCCGGAAGACGGCACGGAACAGCTCGGTCAGCGCAACGTGGCTGATCTCCTGACCGATGCCTGCATGAGCTGCTGCGCCCAGGAGGATGTACTTGTCAATCGGCCGACGCGGATCGACAGTGTCTGGGTTCGGGAAGTGCCGACGATCCTTGGCGGCGGCGCCAAACGTCAAGAGAATGCGATCGCCAGCCCTAACGTTGACCCTGCGGCCATCGTCTTCTGAGATAACATCGTCCGTCGCTGCCTCGCGATAGAGATGGAACGCGCCCGACAGACGGATGCCTTCCATCGCGTAGCCCAGCAGCAACGCGTCCGTCTGCGGCGAAGACTCCTCGTGGGCAACGCGATGCAGCTCGTCGCGGTACTTGTCGCCGGCAGCGGACAGGTACCAGTCGATGCTTTGAGCGAGCTATAATTATACCAGCAATTAGCAAGAGACATACATGTCAGGTCGGAGGATCATTATCGACTCACCATTTGCGCCTGACTGGGGACCAGAGCCCCCGCAGTCGGCAGGATCTGACTGTAGACGACATCGGCTGCGCTAAGCCCAGCCTTCTTGAGTCCTTTGACCATGTTGGCTCCGTAGGCTCCTAATGGGTCGTTTCTGCTCTTGCCCGTGTATCGTCCACCCAGACCAAAGGATGACAGCCTGGCGTCGAGCTCGAGAACCTTGCCCAATTGTCCCACGGCGTCCTTGGCAAACTGCCGCAGCGGGAACGCTTGGGTCCGGTCATGGTCCATGTAGATGGCTACGTATGCGAGAGCCAGCGTCGAGTACATCTCTTGCTCCGAGAACACTCCCTTGGGATTCTCCGCCGTCTTGAGCGGCAGATTGAAGACGCGCGACACAAAGTGCGTGTGTGCCAAGTTGGCAACGTCGCGCACAATGTCAATGTGTGTTTGGCCAGCCAGCTTGTACGACTTGTCGGCCAGCAGACGCTCTCCAATCATGGAGTAAAAGGCCTTGACCGCTGGCCTCCACCCATCCTGAAGGAGCAAAGACTGCATGAGCTCACGCTGGCCGTCGTGGAACGGAGTGTTACCCGAGAGCGTGAAGCGACGGCCCGACTCGCCCATGAGCGCACCAAAGCCATCCTGCCAGCTGACACGATACTTGCTGAGGTCGTTGACGACGCGTGCTGTGCCCTCGTACGACGCAACTTCGACCTGCGCAGCCTGAGCTCGTGGCCGCTCGAAGCTGAATCGGTCCACGCGACCCAGATCCGTCAGGATTTGCCGGTTCTCCGCTGGCGTCACCATCGGGTAGTGGGCATACACCGAGTCGGCCTTGAAGTGGTCGGGGAACGCACGCATGAAGAGCTTGTAAAAGACGCAGCCGTGGTTGACGTCGAGATCGTAGTTGACCTCGTCGAATCCCCAGTTGGTGAGGTAGCCCGGGTGGTAGTCGGTCGTGTAGTAGCGATCACCACGAACGAGCGCAACCGCATCGGACAAGACGACACGCGAGATGGTGTAAGTGGGCGCAATGCCTACACCAGGTGCCAGGGGTGTCTTGGCCTCCTCGGCGACAATACCGGGGTACAGCTCGACATTGTCTGGGTGAACGTACAGGTTCCGGAGAGACTCTGCAACCTCTGGGTCCGAGTTGATGTCCTCAAACGTTTCGTACGCCTTCAGGCCAAAGTGCTTGCGGAACTCGTTGAGTCCGGCCAAGTTCCACTTGCGGCCGCGCATAATGCCCAGCATCTCTACAGGCTTCATGCAGCGGGGAACATTGCGAGCGCCAAAGGCACCGCCGGGCTGCTCAATGGCGGTGGAGATGGCATCGACAAGTTCGTCGTCGTTGAAGCGGCCATCAGGTCCACGCTTGAGGCCGTTAAAGGTCCGCTCTCCCGGATCCTTGGCCACAGATGCCTCAAACTTCTTCATGGCGCCCATCATGACCTTCATGTCAACGGGACCTTCGTGGTCGCCGATGAGCGACTTGTAGAAGTCTTGAACCCACTGGTCGTCCATCTCCGAGATGCACGAGTGCCAGCGATAGCACAGGTTGAACTCGGCCGACACGACGTTGCCCACGCCCGCCTCGGAGCCCTTCTTCGTACCGACCGAGACGCCCATCTCCTGGCGCGGGTCTAGCGTCCACTTGGTATCAACTCGGTTGAGGTTGATAATGTTGCGCACATAGTCGATGAGCGTGATGTTGATGTACAGGCCGGACGTGACCAGACGTGCCGTCTGGAAAAGCTCCTCGTCATACTTCTTCCACACCTTTGCAGCCTCCTCCTCTGGCATGCCTGGCGAGGGCTTGATAAATCGGCCGCCCTCGTTGATCTTGGCCAAGTTCTCGACGACGTAATTGTGGAAGCGGTTAAACATGATGAGCAGGACGCAGACACCAGGCGGGTTGCCAATCATGCGCTTATCCGCGAAGCAGTCGGGCTTCATCCTGCCGTCCTTGAACGTTCGAACAGAGTTTTGTGCTTCCTGGTCACGTCCGTAAAGAGGGGAGAGGTCCAAATAGGACGAGGAGTCGTTCTGGTTGGGATCCTGGATGTTGGTCCAGAAGAGATCTGGATAAAGTCAGCCTGGAAGAGCGTGGGATTGGCCAACTATCACGCACCATGAATGATGATCGTGGCCCAGTACCACAGAATGCTCGATACGTTGTTGGGATTCTTGCGGAACCCGCTGCGAGCCATGACACTCTCAAAGATGAGCTCGGGATCGGGCTGAGCACCGCCGAGAGAGAGGCCCTTGGGTTTACACGATCGACCATAGGGCGTCCTAGCGGCGCCATACTTGGGCATGAGGGGGTTCTAGAGACGTTAGCAACGAATGCTGGTATCAGTCGGCGCTGTTGACTCACATTGTTGGACCCATCGGCCTGGCGGTACTTGTACTCGTTGCCCATGTACAGCAGTACTGGGTGGTCGAGCGAGTTCCAGAGCTGGTCAATGAAGCTGTTGGTGAGAACTTCTTGCACCTTGGAGTGGTCAGACAGGCCGGCGACGATTTGAATCGTGCGCTCCATGATCATCGTCTTGTCGTCCTGCTGGGTCTCGCCCTTGAGCTTGTGGGATATAATCTCGATCAACGTCTTCACGTCTAATCACAGGTCAGCAGAGCTTGGTTTCTGTCGCCATAAATTCTACACACTGGCACCAGTGAGACGCCTCAGGTCATCAGACAGCGCCGGTCGCTTCTGGACCTGTCGATAGGTGCCGTTGCCTGTTTCTTTGGGCAGAGGCCGGCTGGAGAACTGGCGCATCTTTTTGAAGCTGGCCATGAAGGAATCGTTCTTCTTCGTCCTGGGCTTGAGTGCCCTCACGGGAAGCACCTCGTTCCTGGATCCCATCTTTTGCTTCTCGCTAGAGCCATTGGCGTGGTGTCCGTTGGTGTGAGCTCCATTGGACTGGCCATTGGACTGACCATTGGACTGGTTTCCATTCGCTGTCATTTCGCTGCTCATAGACATATCTGGGGTATAGTGTGTTTTTCCGCAAATCAATCACAACAGAGGGGACGGCACAAGCAAGTCTTGCCCTTGGGCCTGGGGCCTGGGGCCGTCTTATCTTACAACAGTGTCACTACCGAAAGCACCTCATTCCGCTATGGAGCTACACTCCAACGTCACAAGTGAGACAAGGCATTCCACTAACGGATCCCAGTGGCCAAACAGACTTTGTGGATTGGAGTCTCGCGATCAGCTTTCCCTTGTCCGCCAGGGCCAGCCGTGGATGATGGGTCGTTGCTTTTGCAGATCGACTGCATGTCTCTGTTTCACGGCCAATGAGGAATCGAGGAGAGGTTTTGGCAATTCAGCAAGTCCTTTCTGTCGGACATTGCAAACTGTCACGGTACTTTTGGACAACACAAGCTTGCTGTGCCGGGGGGAGGGGGGCAGCACAGGACCTTGCGAAGAACATCTCTGGCGTCGCAACCAGACACCATCTTACACAGCTCTGAGCAGAAGGCTGTGGTCTATACTGTCCCTCTAGATGTGAAACGTTATCTTTGTGACGCCAGCTGTTGTACTACAGTCTGCAGGTTGACGTGTGAACCCCCTCACGCAGTCTTGACCACGAAAGGGAGGCCATATATCCGCCATGTACTCGCCGAGCGGCCCAATCAAGAGTGAGGCAAAGCAATATTCAGCTCAGCCCCAAATACCAGGTAGCCAGTCCCTGCTAATATGGGAGTAGTGCACTCTAGCTTTCCCTTTGCCAAGCCTGCTGACGATCAGAAGAGAGAGCTGGTGAACGCGGGCCGTCTACAAACTAGTCTGTAATCTGTAATCTGTACAGTACATGCAGATTACACTGCACTACTACTGTAGTAGCTCCACGACACTAGAGAGCGGCAGAGGCGAGGATGGAGCCGAGATGTGACTGCCGGTCCTGTGATATGGCCTGTGGTTGGGTGCTAGAACCGGTAGTTTACGCCGGAGAACGATCTCGTTTCTATCGTTGCCGTGATGGTAAGACAATTGGTCCCCTCATCCGCACCCATCTCTCTTACCCTCCATAAAAGAGCTTCTTTAGCTCCCCTCACCACTCCGTCTATACTCGGATTTCTCAACTGATTTAAACTCCCAATACAGTAGTGTGGAACTTGTTTCTATTTGTTGCGAACCCGTATGTTCGTCCAGAAGAAACCACTGCTATGTAAGGATCGTCTTCACAATTGGATCTGCATGATCACCATTTCCATCTTCAATTGCCCACCGTACCTATAATGTGCCTTCTCTGAAGGGTCCTGCTAAGTTACTGTACACAGCAGGACCAAACCAAACCCGTGGATGGCCAGACGGGTCCCGCCCTAGCGTCTCCGTCCCGTACGCCACGCCGGTCGGTGGGGAGGAAACCGAGACATTGTCGTCCATTTAGTACTGGCTGACGATGATCTATCTCACACAGCCGTGTCTAAAACATGGCGATCACAATGGCGCCCTACCAGATTGGTACTCCAGTCTGCGGCTAGCTGAGAAAAAATCAAGTTTGGAGCAATGCGTCGACGTGTACAGATTACGGAACGTCGTGATTGGTCTTCTGGGTAAATCTGTGCGTTTATTAGTGCTCAATATAATGTGCAGTCTCGTCGCCCAACCACCTCGGCCTATCTTCCGCGGCATCCATCAACGAGAAACATGGCGTAGTTTATTGTATGTATCTAGCTGAACAGTACTAATGCAATTGTGTGCAGCACGGGCCTTGCCTCTCTAAGCATGTCAGCATGTACAATACAAAGTAGGCATTCAATGCGCACTCATACACAGGATCTTGGCTTGGCTTGGATTAGTACAACCTTATGCTTGACATGGCTCCCATGCACTCAGTATAGACGTAATGCATACCATCCCCACATTCCATAGACGGACCCGTCGCTCAGGTTCGCATAGATAAGCTCACTTGATCGAAGCATGACAAGAAATGAGAGGTTACCTGACTTCAGGGAGCCCAATTCTCTGTCAATTTGGGGCTTCTGTTCAAGGCTTGTTTCAGTAGCATGTCTTGTTTGCTATGCTTCACTTTCCAATCTCTTAGTTGATCCCATTATGACGGACAATGATATCGACTGTCCCATATCTCTTCTACTACTTGGAAGTCGACAATCACAAGGGTTACCATTGCCCAGCTGTGAGCCTTCCCGGACAGCGGTGAGATGAGACAATCGCACCTTGGCTACAGAATCGAGATCTGGGATCTACCTAGGGTAGGATCCACCACGACAACGGTTGAGAACAAAAAGTATTGCTGCCAGTTCAGTCGTCCTCAAGTCAAGGTCCAATCTTTAAGCTCTGTTCAAAGAGAAGATCCTTGACCATTTTTGCATACTCAGTCTTTCCGAGGACATGAAACGCTATAAACAATAGCCCGTGTCCCAAGGGTTCAAGCCACTTACTTCATCTCACAACCCTGGAAAACCACGATTTGGTGGATGGGCGAGGACCACGATGGGAGTGTCCATAGCTCGAAACGAGGCCACGGGTCGGACCATTTGTGCAAGTGCAGGGAACTTTGATACGAATGCACATCTCGAGGCAAAGTGAGCCAAAGATGATTCGTCTACTCTGCTTATTCTTTCAGATAACTCGCCTATTATTCTCTAATCTGCCGAAAGTTCTTGTTGCTCCACGCAAGTCTTTCAAATCTGTGGTTGTGGTCATGAAACTCCAGCGCTATGCAAACCCAATACCTGCAAACCCAATACCCTCATGATATTTTTGCTAAAAACCTAACCAGCCGGCAAGCTATTATTTGGTGCGCAGATCGTGAACGTAAAAGTCCAGCTTTTCGCTCTCGTAAACGTGTCCCTGAGGCTGCTCTGCCTCGCAGTAAATGTTGCTGATGGAATGTTGATGGAATGTATCCTGATGGTTGCAGTTCAAGATGTGATCCAGACCAGGTGGGTGTGTCAGTCGGAAGATGCCATATCTGAGAGCGACGTTAACAATTACGGCGAACAAGACAAAAACTCTTGGTCGAGACTTACGAGGGCTTGAATTTCGGCGCGCAGACAATAGCCACACTCTCGGGCATCATAACCTGGTAGCCCGCATGTGTATGCAGGTCTCTGGAGCTCATGAAACAGGTTTGGGTCGGATGGGTGTGGATCCAGCCCAAGACAAGGAGATCCTCGCGCATGCAGTAATCAAACATGGTGCCCTCGTTTTCCGTCTCACACGTGTCTGACGTGCATTTCTGATCCGGGATGAGCAGACACCGGACAAAGAGGGCGTTATTGATGGGGGTTCCGCAGAGAATGCCACACATTTCCAAGCCGCGCCGTGTATTGTCGGCGGCAATGTCAAGAAAGCTTTGGCGGAGTTTCTTGGGCAGGAAAACGGACCGGACAGGGTCTCCATTTTCGAGGTAGCCGCCCGGCTTGAATGTGAGACGTTCCTTTTGGGGCAAGGGAGGAGGAGCCTCGAGTTCCTTTGGAGGAATACCAGGGCGTCCGTCTGCCGCTGATGGCGATGTTATGTTCGGACGAGCCTCGGGCAGTGACAAGGGGACCTTGTGGGGAATATCTGGGACTGGCAGCTCCGAAGCCGGGCCAGACGGGAGGCTCTTGGGTGGTAGGATAGGAGCTTCCGGCTCCTTTGGTGGCCGGGCTGGCCGCGACAAGCCTGGAGAGGTGTCGTAATCGGAGCTTGGTGCATAGCTGACCGGTTTCGATTTGGAAATTGATGGATAGTTGTAAGCCCGGGATGTCGGAAAGACGGACCCATCGTCATCGTCGTGGCGACGATCATGGGCGGAGTCTAGAGCCCGCCTTGTGGCTTCCATCTGGCTCTGCAGATCGACATTGTCACCAATAGGCTGGGTATTCCACTGGTCCCATCTGCCGCCCATTCGTCTCATGAGCGTTTCCTCTTCTGAGATGCCAGCCTGCCTCGTCGCCTGCCTAGCCGTGTCCCGTCGTATGAGCTCCCTCTGGGCCAGATCGACGGCCAGATCTTGGTGCTCGGAAGCATCGAGGATCCGGGCATTCCCACTCAATGTGGGGTCTCGCGCAGCAAACTCGGCATATCTGGACGAAGATGTCGAGGAATCCCGGCTCGCGGGCTTGGGCGGAGGAGCCATGCGCTCCCACTCCTTGTAGGCATTCTCGATTTCGGGCTTGAGCTGCTCGAGATCTTGGATGACGCGGTTGATGCGTTTGGTCAGGGGCTTGAGCAGTTTGCGGTTCTCGGGGTCTTTGGACTGGGGGTGTGTCGGGAGGTACTTGAGGACGAGGACCGAGTGTCGGTAGAGCATCATGTATGCGCGGCCATAGTCTGCATCGGCAATGGCAAAGGAGGCCTGTGTGATCGCGTGAGCCCCGAATGCTGTAGAGCGGATGAGCATAAGCATCAACATACCTCTTGATACAACGTCTCCGCCGCGCGAGTCCAGTGCTTGACCGGAATGTTGGTGTTGAAGGTGAAGCTATCGGCCTGAGCAACAAGCTCCTTGATGCTCTGGGGCCGCGAGGGCCGCATGGCGAGGGAGCGGGAATCCATTGGGCGGGTGGTTGAGAGCTTGCAGTGGCTGGCAATTATAACGAGAACATGTTGAGGAAAAGTCGAGCGTGGCGGAGAGTCGACGCGGACCTTGATGCCTTGACAAAGCTGGCCACGTGCGGGCTTGTACGGATGGGCAGAGGTAAGTTGAGCTGAATGACTGCCCAATGTGAATCCTCAAGTGCCTTGCCTTGCCCCTCCATCCTCAGGCCCAGTTTCGACTATCGCGGGGTAACGCATCCAACGGGGATGACGTTGCTGAGATATGCATCTAACCGATGATCCATAACTTGAATCTGGAACAGCTTGCCCACCTACCGAACCGCAACCCACCGAGATATCTCGTCATACGGCCGGAGTAGCGACGTTCCGCCTTTTCGAAGATAGTCAATGCTTCATCCATTTAGAACCATGCAGCTCGATGGAGCTGCTGGTAACATACTGGCGAACATGGCCGACATACCTCTTTCGACCGATATGTCATTCTAGAAGCAGTAGATACCGTTGGATTCTTGAGTGCGAATTGCCCAGTCCGAATTCAATACGCTTCGAAAAAGAGCAGGAACTGGGTACCCTTCTGATAGTTGGCAAGGGATCGTTGGAAACGTTTTGTGATCCCGGATTGCATGCCAGCGTCTAGGATGATCCCTTCAGATAATGGGGTGATCATTTGCAGAGTGTAGCGGCTTATGAGGTCAACTGTCGTCAGGTCGGTCTGCATCGTGGCTGGGTCTCTCTTCGACACGCCAAAGCTGCGAGTCGCTTGGAGAAGGTGTTGTAAGCCAGAGCAAGCTTAGAAAGGCAAATTGGGGAACGCATTCACGGCACATTGTGGTTCAATATGTCCCAACTTCTAGCATGAATTATTGCCAAGTCGCATCCATCAATCCCCAACCGTCTAGATTCATCGGCTCGGGGCTTACGGCTCGTCATGCCGGCACAGCGGTCTTGGCATGATGGGCTTGCCCACCACTTTTCCGGATCGGACGGATATTGCATGGATATGGCCGACACGTACCAGAAAAGCATGGTACATGATCACTCAACTCACATGGACAGACGATCAACTCGGATACAGCTCGGAAAGTCGGCCGTGGCATGCATCAACACTATACATGATGCATAGAACCCATGTCATGTTGGGCTCCCCCACGTTTGGCCCGGACCACATCGGCCCATTACCCATGATGCCATGCACAAAGCACCCGATTAGAGGGCGGCGATGAGAATGTGGCCAGAACTCAATGTCGCCTTGCTGGCCTTTGAATACACCGAGCAAGGGGCGTCGATGTTAAAAGCTTTCGAGCCCCTGCGTCCAAGATTGTGCTGTCCTCGCTTCACTCACTTCTTCCCTTGCGATCAACAACTTGAACCTAGAAACTTGCCTTGATTCCACGCGGTCACTGCCAGCACCTTTCACCATCATGGAGCAACCCAATCAACACATCGTCAACGGAGTCACCGAAGTCGTCCGAAGAGACCTCGAGGATATGTGCTCTCGCAAGTGTCCACCAGATCCGTCACCAACGGATTCCCGAGCTAACACACCCAATACATGTAGGTGCCGTAGATGCCGCCGTACAAGTCTTCACCGTCGAAGATGGCGAGGCTTACATCCCCAGCGACATTTGCCCCCGAGAATTCCTTCTCGACCTTGTTGGACGAATCCTCGGCCATTTCCGCCTTGACGTGGCCCCCGAACTCGATCTCAAGAGCTCGGAATCTCTGCACCGCATCCTCCAAGCCACCTTTTCCACATACACTCAGGACTTTCTCGAACGAGACTCGTCCTCCAACATCTTTGCCAACCTCACCTCTGCCGAAAAAGCCCGCATCCTCGCCCAGGCGATTGGCGCCATCACAATCGTCTTTGCACGCTTGGCTTTCATCGGGCATACTGTAACATGGGGGCTCTACAACCGAGAGACCCAGTTGTTTGCCGAGAGCGATCTTCGGGGCATGATGCAGCAGGAGATTCGAAAGAGTGACTTGTTCGACAATTGCGACGAGCGCAGCCAAATCTCCGATCTCATCATGGAGGCCATGGCTGCCGAAGATGCGCCAGCTTCCCCGCAGCCTGTTCGGGTCGACGACAACCTATATCATCTGGTGTTGACCACAGCCGGAAACGAGCGCCCCAAAACCATGGGATTGCCATGGGGGTTCTCCATCATGGCTTTGAACTGAAGCTACGTTATGGCACACCAACATTGGCTGTAATCTGCAACTATGGTATTTGGAGCTTGGCGTTTTCCTTTTACCGTTATGGAATCAAATAATCTCATCTCTTGTCCAAGAAAATCATAAGGGAGTTTGCTACGTGGTTATGCATGTATGTAGCTGTGGTGTTGGGTCCGGCTTTGGCTTTATTGATGGCTATCTAGCTTGTACAGAAATGTCAGCTGTAGATCTTACGATTACCACGAATACAACTCATATCGTAAGACCCCGGCCCACCAAGAGGTGCACAGAGACACAGGCCGCGCGCCTCATAGATTTCGCACCGAAGCTCCACCGACGGATGTAGCAGAGATATGCATGTGCCACCCTACCTCATTTCTGAAGCCCATGGCCGTCATGACTAGACTTAGGCCTATGCAGCACGAGGCAGAAATTGAGCAAATGATCTTTGCGGGTAAGATCATTTGATTGTGGGCATCGTTGGTGGTTGGATGTGAGCTGAAATGCGGCTCGCCCTCTCTTTATTGCGACGGGTTCTTGCCCTGAGCAGCTTGGACGCTGGACTGAACCTGAATAATCTCCGTCTTCTTCTTCTCAATCTTCTCTTGAGTCTCCTTGATCTGGTTTTCTAACCTCGTGCTGTGCGCGCCATAGTCAACATTGGTTCCCAGTCGCGTGCAGCCGAGCGATACTTACATCTCGCCGGTGATGAAGTCAAGTCGTCCCTTAACAGTACCCTCGGCCTCAATCTTATCCTGCTTGAGCAATACAGGACCAGCCAACTTGTAGATGGTCTCCCCCTCGCCAAGCCGATCAAACTCCTAGACCTAGTCAGCGCTTGTGCTGAGAACAATTGACACGCTTAGCTCCGGCTCACCTTTTGCACTCCCAGATTCTCCTGCTTCTGGCCCTCAAGCTTCTGACGCGACTCTACCGTAGATTGCAGCTCTGCGGGATGTGTGAGTGCTCCAATCCAACGAGTTCCTGTGCTCACCGTCGGAGCTCAAACTCACCCTGCTGAAGCTTCTGAAAGTCCTCTGAGAGAGATTGGAGACGAGCCTGTGCGTCGGCCATGGTAGCGAGTCTGGCGCGTGTGTGTGCTGAGAAACAACGGAAGAATGAGTGAATGAACCACCGAATACGCCTTTTGCGAATCTTCAACCGCAGCTGTTAGAGTAGTTGTTCTAGCCAAGAACTTCAACAAAGTCTCTCCAGTGTCTTCAGAACGGCCGCCATTCCCCGCTATGCGCAGATCCTCGTGAGAGCCCCGGTACAAGCATAAACGTTTCCCCGCCAATCGTGCGGTGACGGGTGCAGATGCAGATGCTGCCTCAACCGCCAGAGAGATAGAATCACCACCAAACGAAACGACGGCCCGACCAGCTCGACCCAGGCTCAAGGTAGCTCACCCTTCTATTCTCTCGAATCCTCCCCAGAGCCATCTACTGCTCAGCGACGCCTTGTCACCGAGAATCCGCTCGATCCACACATCGTCGCCCCTCGCCAACTCGGCCTTCTCCTCCATCGATCCCCCGCCTAAGCCCCCCCTTCGCGGAGGCAGCGTCAGTCACCATGTCAATCAACTTCCGCGACCGCGCCATCGCCGAGGTGCAAAAGGCCATCACGGCCGATCACAACAAAGAGTACAAGAAGGCCTTTGAGCTGTACATGAACTCTATGGATTTGTGGGTCAAGGCGCTCAAGTGGGAGAAGAACAAGGCTCTCAAGGCCACAATGCAGGAGAAGATGGCCACATATCTCGACCGTGCCGAGAAGCTCAAGCAGTTCCTCCAAGCCGAGGCGGACGCCGAAACCAACGGCGCTGGCGGTGGAAAGGCCCCTGTCGGCGCTAACGGCACCTCGGGCGGCAAGGCCAAGGCCAACGCCGACGACGATGACAACAAAAAATTGCGAAATGCGCTGTCTGGCGCCATTCTGCAGGAAAGGCCCAATGTGAGGTGGGAGGATATCGCTGGTCTCGAGGGGGCCAAGGAGACGCTCAAGGAGGCTGTCGTGCTGCCCATCAAGTTCCCGACGCTGTTCCAGGGGAAGCGCCAGGCCTGGAAGGGTATCCTGCTCTATGGACCCCCAGGAACTGGAAAGAGTTATCTGGCCAAGGCCGTGGCGACTGAGGCCAACAGTACCTTTTTCAGCATCAGCAGTTCCGACTTGGTGAGCAAGTGGATGGGTGAAAGTGAACGGTGAGCTACACTATGCTGTGTCCAACATACTTGCTTCTGACCCCTAACTTGTGTTCTAGTCTCGTCAAGGCACTCTTCTCCATGGCGCGAGAAAACAAGCCGTCAGTCATCTTCATTGACGAAATCGATGCCCTTTGTGGCCCCCGAGGAGAGGGCGAATCCGAGGCGTCACGCCGCATCAAGACGGAAATCCTGGTCCAGATGGATGGTGTGGGAAATGACAGCAAGGGCATTCTCGTTCTCGGCGCTACGAATATTCCCTGGCAGCTTGACGCAGCCATCCGACGTCGATTCCAACGACGAGTGCACATCGGTTTGCCCGACGTCAACGGCCGCGCGAGGATGTTCAAGCTCGCCATTGGCGATACGGATACGGCGCTGCAGGCCAACGACTACAACGTCTTGGCATCCATGTCGGAGGGTTTCTCAGGCAGCGATATTGCCAACGTGGTGCAGCACGCCTTGATGCGGCCAGTGCGCAAGATTCTCCAGGCAACACATTTCAAGCCGGTACGTTACCCTGGAGCCCGTGCTACTGAACAGCACGAGTTGGCGTGGTTTTCGGTTTGGTTCTAACAGACAATGCAGGTGATGAAGGACGGCAAGCGGATGTTGACGCCGTGCTCGCCAGGCGACCCAGAAAAAATCGAGATGACATACGACGACGTCAAGTCGGAGGAGCTGCTGGCCCCCGACGTCGCACTCAAGGACTTTGAGATGGCGCTCGAGGACTCGCACCCGACAGTGTCCAAGGACGACGTCGAAAAACAGATTGACTGGACCAACGAGTTTGGCAGTGAGGGCGCATGACGCACGAGTGAGAAGCTGGAGCAGAGGCATTGGGGGGCGGAAAATGCAGATGCAGATGCAAGTCAAAGAGTCATTTAGCATTGCGGCGTCTAGAGGAGTTTCTTGGGCATGCGGGCAAGCTTGATGATACACGTTGGTTTTTAGGGAGTCGGAGGTTACTTGATGCGAGAGCGCAAGCAGTTACGATAGTGAGAGCGCTTTGTTTTATACTACCGTGTTGGCCTCGTCATGATTCAAAGTGCAGGTTCACGTAGATGAGGTCGACTGTGGCTAACTGGGAGAGAACTCCCGTGGATGGATGCGCCACACCTTACCAGCCGCGCTCAAGTAAAAGAGACTTGTCTATTCGCGATACGACATGCATAGATACCTGTTGTTATAAGAATTGTTTCATAATGCATTGGTGGTTGATTTCAACACCATGTCAAGGTGTTCATGCACAGGCAGATGGTATCCCCAGCTAGGCAATGACGTTGTTGGCGCTGGCCGCTCGGGCGGTCGGCAACGGCAGAATGTGGATTTACAAGAACAATCCATCACCACCAAGATACGACGGCATCAGCTATCGCAGACTGAGCAGCAGCTGTCCCACTGCTCACCGCTATCTCCCTTCGATTAACTCATGTTGGCCGGCGTTTCCAATGCGCAAAGGGCCCTAGCACGGCCGCTCTGCCGGGCCGCCCTCGCCAGCCGCAGTCCCTTACGGGCCCAAGTCCGCACGGCCACCAGCAAGCACGTCACGGCGGCGCATGTCGCGCCCACCAACGAGCTCAGCGCCAAGCTGCTTGAGACGGGCGTCTGGGGAGCGAGCAAGGGCAAGGCCAAGAGGAAGAAGGGCGCCGTCCGTGGCGATCGGCACCGGGTCAACGTTGTGAGCGAGCAACTGTGTGGTATGCCTAGACTGAACCGCCCAGAGTTGAAGCTTGGGGCGAGGAACTGAGCTGACCATGGTCCGGCGCAGACGACATCGTCAACTACATCGGCCCCTCGCTCGACCGTCACCGCGGGTGCGACCTCCTCGACATCAACCCCGGCGCCGGCGTCTGGAGCCGCAAGCTGCACGAGACGCTCCAGCCGCGCAAGCACGTCATGATGGAGCAGGACAGCGAGCTCTACTCGCCCTTTCTCGCCGACCTGCTGGCCAAGGACAATGTCGAGATGGTGGCCAAGTCGGGCGTCGTGTGGAAGGACCTGACCGAGGTGCTGCGCGACCATCTGCCGGACCAGCAGCAGCACGCCGTCGACGCCTCCTCGACCGCCGAGCCGCAGCGCAACGACACGCTCCTCGTCAGCATCAACCTGGCCATGTGGCCGCCCAAGCCGTGGTACGCCTTTGACTGCGTCAGCACAATGGTCTTGTACCAGCTCATGACGAGCATCCGAACTGCCTCCCTCTTTGAGCGGTACGGCCTCGTCCGCGTCCTCGTCTGGGTTCGCGACGACGGCAAGCGCCGCCTCGTGCCTCGTTCCCTCGTCTCCCGCCGCCGCGCCGGCTTCGAGGCCGAGCTTTCCTGCGACTGGATCCACGAGGTCGCCGGCCTGGATGTCGAGGTCGAGCGCCGCATCGAGCTGCGCGACGAGTGGATCAACACCGAGTCGGGCTACCACGTCCTCGAGCGTATGCGCGCCGACGGCCGCGTAATGCCCCCCGGCCGCGAGACTGCCCTCTACCGCCGCCTCTCGGCCGATCCCAGCCTCGCCGGCGTCCGCCTCGCCGGCGTCCGTCGCCCGCTGCTCAGCCGACCCTTCCGCCCGGAGCTCGAGGAGCTTGAGGCTCAACTGGCCAGTGGCGAGATAACCACACCCTCCCAGCGCCTCAAGCAGCTGCGCTACCGCGACAAGTACGACGTCGCCGACAATACCGCCTACCTCGAGCTTCTCAAGGAACGTGACGCCCTCATGACCATCGCCCAGACGGACCCGGACCGTCTCGCTGCCGGCGACGCTGCCTGGAACGCCCGCGTGGCTGCCTTCAAGAAGAACCCGGCCCACGAGTTTGTCGTCCTTCGCGACCAGTACCACTGTTTCCGGCAGGATCCTCCCGCCCTCTTCTGGGACCGCCGCCCCTACGAGCCCCTCGCCACCAGCGCCGAGGACGACTTCTTCCCCCATGTCCCCTGCGCCCTACTGGACCTCCAGCCCAAGGCCATGCACCCGCTGCTCCGCCAGCAGGGCCCCAACTCCTCCCGCGCCGGCGAAGTTAGCGAGCTCCTTTTGCGTTCCTGGTTCGCCCACAGCCTGGTGCCCGCCACCCGCGCCATGAACGCCCTGTGGCCCGGCTTTGCCGACCTCGCCGACCAGTGCCCGAGCCTGCGAGACCCGCTCCGCGGCGGCAGCCCTCTCAGCGGTGCGGGCGAGGTGACGGCGCGGTCCATCAACGAAGCCCAGTGGATCGAAATTCTCGAAGCCTTCATGGCCTGGCCGTTCCGCCCCGAATACACGCAGCTCGTGGGGAGGTTGCTGGAGTCCAACGATGTTGATTCCGACGAGGATGAGTCCAAGAGCTCTGCCATGGGCGAGTAGACAAGTAGACGAGTAGACGAGTAGAGTAGACCCGGACATGGCTGTGGCTTGATGTACGTGTACGTGTACGAGTATTGAGTTGGACCACTGCATTGGATTGGCGTATTGCTGCATTTGTACAAATAGGCTGACCAGGGATGACTTTGGAAGAATAGAGGGGGAACAACTACCACTTCGTCCATACGCTGGAACCTCGATATATAGGTCTTTTGGGATACTAAACGGACGATAACGACTTCACTTTGCTTACACTCATTCACACCTGATATGAAACCAAATCCAATGATTCAACGTGATGTAATTGTAAACGCTCGATTGAAGGAATTCGACTCGCCATGCCATAACTAACGTAGATGCAATGCTACCAGCTGATGTCTGTCGTTCAGCCCTTTTTGATTGTCCCATAACGTGGTATCCTTACACCGGAAAAAAAAGCAACCGGACCGAATGGCCCCTCGTAATCTTGAGGTAGAAAAAGTGTGGTGAGAAGAAGACTGAAGAAGAACAAAAGACAAGAAAAAGAGACAGGCTCCTCGTCCGTGTCTGCCGAGGATGAGAGACGCCTTGAGCCCAAACGCCGCCATAACCGGGAATATAGCCAGCTTGTGTGGGGGGGAAAGAAGCAGACAAAGAAAAGAGAAAGGGTTGTAGGCAACCATGGAGAAGAGGAGCAGGAGAAATAGAAACCGAGGCATGAGATGGGCTACCACCATCCCGAAGATGATGCTTCGCTCTTCTTCTGCCTCTCCAGTGGCTCCAGCACTGGGTCCCCGAGGATATCCTCGACCCATCCCATCATCTCGCGGCGCTCGTCCATGACGCGAGCGTACTCGAGCAGCAGCCGCAGCACATAGACCTGCATGTCCTCGCGGCGCAGCACTCGATCGGCCCATTCCTTTCCATCCGAGGCCATCTTTTCGGCCGCCGCGTCGTTACCCCCCTTGCCGTTGTAGCCGAGGAAGTACTCCATGATGCCGTAAAAATCTCCAAAGCGACTATCCATCGGTACAAAATGCTTCCATGCCACCAGGCGGCTGTCGTGCCACTCGCGGAAGATGGTGGCCTTGATGGGTAGTGAACTCGACCGCAGGAAACCCAGATAGCGCCCGGAGAAGGAGTTGCCGTCAATATCCGGCACGTACTTGAAGTCGAACTGCTCGGCCATTTTGAGGCCAGTGGTGAGGTTAAAATAGTGGTCCGTGTACCAGCATGTCCGTTCCTCCTCGCTCGGCTCGCACATCAGGTCAATGAAGCTTGCGTTGGCCCATTCGCCAATCCACTCGCCCAGTTTGCCTTCCTCCTGAGCCTTGAGATGGTACTGTTTGGAGGGCAGGGCAAAGTTTTCAGGCTCGTCCAGACCAGCCTCGACGCGACCAACCTTGGTGCCGTTGTTCATGGCGATGAACCGATGACGCTGGAACCCGCGCCAGTTGTACTCTGTATTCTTGCCGCCCGTTGCAACGCCGCGCCAAACAACTTGCGACTCCTTCTCCGCCCACTGGCGGCCCCTGTCTTCGCCGCCCGTGAAGCGCTCCTCTTCATTCCAGTACATGGGCGCCGGCAGCAGGATCTCGCTGTTGACGCCTAATTTGGAGCCGCCAAACATGGGGAAGAGTACCTTGGTGCTCGACACCGACTGCGGCTTGATGAGGACTCCCTCGAGGCCCTGGAGGTCCGGCTGGTGGCACAGATCGGTTGAGAGGGAGTAGTTGGACACGAAACCCTTGTACGTATGTGGCTCCGTATTGGCGAGATCGATTTCGGGGGGGTTCACAAATGACGTCTGCACCGCGGTCCGGCGCGCCAGGCTATCGGGAGGGCACCCACGACTGACAATAGGCCAGTACGGCTCTGGAGGGCAGTCAGCAATTAGGAGTGAGCATATGCTTGCAGAGAATGAGACTTACTATTCTTCTCCCACACCTTTACTTTGACATCCTTGAGCTTCTTAGGCGCATGGGATAGCTTTTGAAAGGTGCCAATGACATCGTGAGCCTTGGGCATGCGGCGTGTCGTGGCCGCCTTGGTCATGTAGTTGTTCATGTCTTCCCACGGCACGACAATGCGTGGCTCATCCATTGCATTGAGAGCGATATCCATGTCTGGGAGCATATGCTGGATGGATGACACCAGATCAAGCCAAATTTCGGTCCAGAACCAGTCGCTGGTAGTCGTCGATTCGCCGTCGCGGACCCGGATCGTCATTTCAAAGTTGCGCGACTCCTTCTGGAGGAAGGCGGTGGAGATGGCCCAAAAAGGTTCGAGGTCATGGTGAATCTGGTCAAAAAAGTCCTCCACTATGACGGCACCTTTGCTTCGCGCAAACTTGAACCATTGGTCAAAGCCTGGAAAGGGATGGCGACCGCGTCGTTGACGATAGGCCTGCGCCGCGTGCGCGATCGTTTTGGATTCTTTGGCAATGAGGTTGGCAAATGTGGTTTCGGCGTCGGCGATGAGCTTGTCGATGGGGTGTGCGTCGTCGGAGCCGGTGGCGTTTCCATTGTTGCTGTCGGCAGGTTGGGGGTCAGAGGGAGGGTTGGATTTGGAGGTTGAGTCAGAGTTGGCGTCGGACTGTGAGCTGCCGGACTGCGCCTTGATGTTTAAATTGGGCTGACTCTCGGGTGTCCGTGGGGGGGAGTCCTGGGAGGGATGTAATTGCGGTTGGAGGGGGCGGCTTTGAAGATTGGGTTGCGTATTCTTAAAGGTGTAGAATAGTAGCAGGAGGACGGCTGCCACGAGGAGATAGCGGACGTAGCCAAGCGAGCGCCGCCGAGCCAGCATCTTGTTCATCGTTGGGGAGGCGACGATGGTGAAAGGAGGGCGAAGAAGGAGAGGAGGATAAGGGAAGGATAACACTATCTAAGTCGAGGTCGAGGTCGAGGCGGAGCCAACGTTGTAGTTGGAGGGGGGGGTATCACACAAATGGCGATCGGCCAGGGGTTGCGTTGCGAAGGAGTGAGTGGGTTAACTGCCACGCGGCCTTGCTCTCACGGCATTGCTCTGTAGGGACGATCGACACAGCTAGCGGACTGGGGGAGAACGTGTATATGTCGATGACTGTCGATGAGTGGCTGAGCTGCTGTTGCAGTTGCAATGGAGAGGGGAGGTGCAGGCAGATGCTGTCGAGGTCGTCGAGGATTGTCGCAAAAAGAAACAGGGGGGAAGAGAGTAGACGGTACGGAGTACGTGTAGACGCGTTATTAGGATACAAAGGAGGCGGCAGTTGCAGGAAGAGAAGAAAAGAGAAACAAGGCGAGGCAGGGATGCACTGGCAAGGTGGTGAGGCTGGGAGAGGGCGCCGCCATGAACCACGAAGCGGTTGAGGAGGACGTTTTGCTTGGAATCAGGGAAATGGATCAAAGATGCGGAGAGATGGAGAGAGGGTTCAGATGCAAGAATTAAGGTGGAACCCACCCTCCTCAGGCGTGTGCGCCGTACTGTAAGTGACCTCAGACCTTAGTGACTTTAGTGGCGTTAGCGGACTCTAGGGCGGTGCCTTCAGCGGGCGCGTCCATCCGTAGGGCCCCTGCTGCCAAGATTAGATGATGGATGAATGGGTGGATGGGTGCCCGGATGGGTGGATGAGGTGAGCGGCGGCAGCGGCAAAACCGCTGTGGCGCTCCATCCATTACGCCAAATAGTGCTGTGCTGTAGGTAAAGATTACTGTACTTACGGCAAGGTAGGTTTCGAGCCTTCTGCCAATCGAGGCACCATCTTGGACCTCTCCCAGGTCCCCAAGGGTGGCGATGAGGCATGGTCACATTCTACTTGCGACGAGGCGGATGTTTCTGACTTTGAGCTGCCATCCCGCATGCATTTTGCTGTCCCAGCGCCAGCCCCTCGCCATTCAATGCCGTTGGGTGCAAGGTTTCAGACAACGTTTTCAGGGGCAGCTAATGAAGGCCGATGCGCTCCACCGGCCCTACCAACCAGCCGATGCGACGGACACTTTATTTGGTGGAACAAACGGGCTCTATCATGTGCTGCGACGATTCGAGGGATTCAGGGGGGGCTTGTGCTTTCTTCTGCCTGTGGTCTGGTCTGTGGTCTGGTCCGTGGTCCGTAGTCCGTGGTCCGTGAAGATTACATAGTAGAGAGTCGAGTCGAGTCGAGTCCTGTCCCTGGTCCAGGTGCGTCGTTACGACTAGGCCGAGTCGGTAAGGTGCTCGGCGCTGGCAATGGATGTCTCTCTCGTCAATGTCACCGTGGTGGATCGCCCAGGGGCCCCAAGGAGATGAGCAGCTGCTTGTTGAGCGCTCATATCCCAGAGGCGCGGCAATAACCAGCGTTGGCTTGAAGAGAGGCTACTCTGTCCTTTCTGCCACATTGTGCTACCCAACTTATCTGGTACCAAGTACCAATGCAGGCAAGGTACTCTCGCATATTCGCAGCACCCTGGCACTGCAGACGCAGAGCGGACGCGGACATGGACGCCATGCAGCAAACATACAGCAAACCCCTTACGCTGTACACGATCTGGGATCGGCGGCGTATCCTGTTGGTTGCGCAAGTCCGACACATGTGTTGGTCAGCTCAGACCAGCCGCAGCCAATGCGACAAGAGGAATGACAGGGTCTCAGGCTGCTTACTGCTCAAGTGCCGTGCTGGATCGAATACGGAGCAGATGCCGAAGTGACACGTTCCATCGGGCTTGTGTAAAGCCATCGACCATGTATGGGTGCTTGTGGATGTATAGGCTATGGCTATGGCATGCGCATGAAGCCGTTGGGGAAGAGTGTGGGATAATGCAGTGGTGCAGCCGCGATAAGTGGTAGGTAACATGCGGAAACAAAGCTGCGGGATACTTGATCGGCAGTGAGTGACGAGTTCACAGCGACGGTTGACAGGTGCGTCTCCAGTCGCCTATAGTGTGAGACAACTGCCAGTTGTCTGTCAGCAGCTGCAAGTCTCAAAACTTGTCAGACTAGATGAAGGATGAGGTAGAATCAAGTGGGCAATAGTGCCGTGCCTACCTAGAAAGGTAGGTGTAGATAGCCGTTCCGCTGTCATGTGCTTCCAGCATCAACATCATGCCCCCGTGGCCGCTGACCTGCCTAATAGCCCTTATCTTATCGGATCGGCACGGCTCAGCGGGTATCGTCGTATCTCGGCCAGTGTTGATGGCGCGGGCGGGCAACCGCTGGAACAACGACAAATCCCCTCCCACAATACAACAACAGATGTCCCCTCGGCCATTTGTCATGGGAACTGCTCCCGTCGTGGGCTCGTGGGGGGGGAGCCCGACCGTTAAAGGCAGCTGCGAACCGTTAACGGCAGCCGTATGCGGTGATGAGGCATATCTTTTGTAGGTTAAGCCTCATGGCCCAGCCAGCACCGCGGTCGTGGCTCGGATTGGACGCCATTACCTAACGTGATATTACCTAACAACAGAGGGCATCACCTGGCTAGCACCGGCTGCGAGCGGGCGTCAGAGGTGGTGGTTGTGATGCATCCGTGATGGAGGCCGACCAGGCCGGAAATGACCTGGCGATGGAGGCCCCGTCAGGGCTTACTTTGATGCCCCTCGCGACCATCCATCCAACTCGACAACTTTCAGCGCAACAGACGAGGCCAGGCAAAACCCGCACGGCCCTCGATATGCATGTCTAGGCCCGGGGAAACCAGTGTGCCGGAAAAGATAGGCTATTTTTTGCGGCTCCATCATGGCCATGATGAAGAGGTGCCGCCGTGGGTGGGTGGAAGGTTTCTAGAAACAACCCCTCTCTCGTCATGCTCGCACGTCGCCATCATGATTGCTGCCGGGTCATCCAGCCATCCACAACGAACCTGGAATCCATCCGATCCAGTCCAGTCCAGTCCAATCCAGTCCAGAGGAATGGCTATAGCGGGCTTGAGCACCCCGCGCTAGTGGGTACGGGTCCCCTGATCGCTTCTGCAGCCCGCTGTAGCCTCGATGGAATCTCGGTGCTTTCTTGCCCAGGTTCCACCCCAAGCCTAGGTAGCTTGTCATGGCATTGTCTTGAGCTCTTACATTGTCGACAATACGAGGATAAAAGCGTCGCTGGGCCCGCCACCTCGGTCCGGTCTTCCTGTCGTCTCTTTTCCATCACCATCTCGTCCTGCCTTCCCTCCTTCGCCATCGTGTTGTCTTGATACCCCCCCGAGCTGCCCTACCTACGTCATAAGTCTTACTCGGCACACGTGAAAGCCAGCAGCATAGCCTCTTCTTCTTTCTGTTACCCACTCCTCTTCCCACTCCTCTCACTCCCTCTCCGCAACAATGAACACGGGCATCATTAGCAGCAACTTTCTCTCCAACCCGCAGGACCTCGGCGTCGTCGCCGTTGGCTTCTCGGGCGGCCAGCCCAAGGCTGGCGTCGACCACGGCCCCATGTTCATGCTCGAGGCTGGCCTCCTCAATGATGTCCGCGACGGCCTCGGCTACAAGATTCACGGCGACGAGGAGGTCCAGACGTTCCAGGACCTCTACCCCGAGTCCGACCCGGACCACCGCGGCATGAAGGGCCCGCGCTTCTGCTCCGCCGTCAACCGCCGCATCGCCGAGCACACCTACGCCCACTCCTCCCAAGGCCGCATGACGCTCACGCTGGGCGGCGACCACAGCATCGCCATCGGCACCATTGCCGGCACTGCAAAGGCCACCCGTGAGCGCCTCGGCCGCGAGATTGCCGTCATCTGGGTCGATGCCCACTCCGACATCAACACCCCCGAATCCAGCGACAGCGGCAACATCCACGGCATGCCTGTGGCCTTCCTCACGGGGCTGGCCACTGACGATAGCGAGGAGACGTTTGGCTGGATCAAGGACGACTCGCGCATCAGCGTCAAGAAGCTGGTCTACATTGGCCTGCGCTCCGTCGACGTTGGCGAGAAGAAGATTCTGCGCGAGCATGGCATCAAGGCCTTTAGCATGTTTGATGTTGACAAGTGAGGCTCCCCAGTGGCCCAGCGTCCTCTTTTCCGGACCAGGATATGTATACTAACCAGCTGTCTAGGTACGGCATCGGTCGCGTCATGGACATGGCACTCGCCCACATCGGCAACGACACTCCCATTCACCTGTCCTTTGACGTCGACGCCCTCGACCCCATGTGGGCTCCCAGCACCGGCACTCCTGTCCGCGGCGGCCTGACGCTGCGCGAGGGTGACTTCATCTGCGAGAGCGTCCACCAGACCGGTAACCTTATCGCCGTCGACCTCGTCGAGGTGAACCCCCGGCTGGCCTCGAGCGCTGACGACACCATTCGTGCCGGCTGCTCCCTGGTCCGCTGCGCCCTGGGCGAGACGCTTCTATAGGCGGCTTGATCATGTTACATGACAAGATTGGCATTTTTGGTTCCCACTAAACAGTCGCATTCAGTCAATGTACTGGCGGTTTGGTTGCAAGCGTTAAAGACAGGTTGGACGGATGGGTTGGCAGCGCACGCTGCCGTATTAAACGGATACAAGTGGCGAGATCACTCTCGGGCAAGGCATTACCTTGACCAACTATTCCCACGACTGTGCTGGATCAATACTCATTGCTCATGCAAATCGTCCGGTTCTAAACGTAGATGATGTTCCAAAACGGCGGAAGTTTGTAGGTGCCGCCAGCCGTCATCATGACTCTGAAGTTTCCATCATGACAAGTAATGGTGGGGTCATGACCGCAAGGTTGATCGCGACGCGTGAAACGACAAGCTTGAAACAATGTCATCTGTAGCGGCAGAGTCGCATAGACGCAATGATCTAGGTCGTTTCATCCTGTCGCTTGTATATAGAGTCGTGCGTCGCCTTTTCAACCCTCTGCATGGCAGCGTATCCTCTGCCCGCGCCCTCCCGAACCTCCACCCCCAGCCTCTCGCCATCCCGGATCGCCGCAAACCGCCCTTTCCACAGCTCCCACCTCTGCGGGCACAGCCCGTCCGTCCCCCTGCACTTGCGCCCGAGCGCCCTGGCCTCCCCCTTGCCCAGCCTCCACAGCGGACCGGCCGTGGCGCCGGCGACCTCCTCGTCGCGTCTGTACAGCGTGTGTCCGGCGTGGACCATCCAGGCTGCGGCGCTGCTCACGAGGTACGACTGTCCGTCGAGCAGGGCAGGGTCGGAGCTAGCTTGTGGTCGGGCGCCCGGGATGGGCTCCATGGTGCCCTCGAGGGCGGCGGAGAGGGCCCAGACGGCATACATGGCGAACGGGAGGAGGCCCATGCCTGTGATTCTTGCGGCGTAGGCTTGGAGGTTGATGGCTCGCTGGCATTTTGGGTCCTCTGAGGTCCGGCTGTTAGCGCTCGTGCATCATGACAATACGAGGGCCGATCATGGGCTCCTGACCCATGTCCATCTTCTCACGAAACGTGGGCCCAAACAGGGGCATGCCCCTCCACACGTCGACATCACCACCCCAGCCCTCCATCCTCATCTGCTTGGGCGGGAGGTCATAGAGCCCCTTGACAACGGCAGCGAGCCGGTCCTGCTCGGAGCTGTCGTGGGGGACTTGGTGCGCGAGGTCGTGGATGAGATCCCAGAACCACCAGGGGAAGCCCTCTGCGTCGCCATGACGCTCATATCCTCTCGTGGAGAGCAGATCGATGGCCACGGCAGCCTCGCTAGGGGTTTGAGGGCTGTCGGGCGGGAGCGTTGAGTTGAGGATTGCGACGACGTCTCCAGCAAAGTCTGGAGCTTATTCGTCTCCGAGTGGGCATTGCAAGCTGTGAAAGTTGCGAGTCGTGGAGAGTGTTCTATAGTGGCTCGAAGGTGATCGCCATGTCACCACGTACGAAGTACTGTAGGTAGGTAGAGACGTATCGTGGAAGTTTCATCATCACGCCGTCAACTTGTATCAATTTTTGGCTGGTTGGATCAATGGATTGCATGACCCTGCCTCTTTATCGTTTGGTAAGATATTGCAGGATGCGCTTGTTGCTCGGTGGGGTTTATAATGTGAAGTAGGTAGCGGAACATATGTCCCATTGGACTCTTCCCTCTTTGGGTGTCCTCACGGCGTTTGCAATCACTAAACGCACCGACGGATATGCAAATGTCTACAGTATATATTTAGGCCCCCGAGCAACTGAGCAACTGCCCGGAGTAGGACACGCCCGGTCATGGTCGGCGTCAGAATGGTACGGAGTAAGTTACGGAGTAATCTGTAGGTAGGTGGACACCAAATTGACGGGCCCGACCGCCCGTGGAGTGAATTCCATTTAATCCAGTCTAATAGCGGACCGTTATAGTGGTTTAACCCCCCCGGGCCGCTCAGCCAACCAGCTGGCCAGAGACCCTTGTCGAGACCCCACCATGGCCTCCCAGCCATCGCCTTTTCCTCGCACCTAATCGCTCGCCTCGGCTTCCCAGCCACCGCAGAGTGCCATCCATCTCTAGAGCCTCAGTTGCGCACTTGGGGGGGTTTGACGGCGCTGGTTTGGGCGGATTCGCAGAGTTTGACAGGTGGCGGAAGTCGCGGGGGATTTGTTACGGATTGCAGATTACAGGATTACGCTACTCTGTAAGTTACTCTAGAGGTAGCAAGTCAGGCAAGCTAGGTAGGTCTATCGGAATCCAAGCAGCCGTCCGTCTCATGATAGTAGCATGCCCGGGACGGCAAGTCACCCATGTCTGATTAGTCTACACATCACGCAGCACGTTTTCTGTCCTCTGCTGGTGACACACAGCCATCTCTCTTCCACCCAAGAAGACTCCCTGCATCCCGCCCTTAGTTTTCACATCAGCAGTATTGCCGCCAACAGCGACGTCAACACCTCCATCCCCATTCCCATTCCCATTCCCATCCCTGTTCCCATCGCCTGTTCCCATCGCCTGTCCCCATTGCCTGTCCCTCGTTGATCTCTGCCAAACCCAACCAGCACACAGCGAGCGTTGCAACACCAGCCAGCACCCCGTCTCCACACCAACCAACTCGCCCAACCGCCAACCGCCAACACAACACTCTCTTCCTTCCTCTCTCCCAGCGACGCATCACCGCCCAACGGGAGCACCACCGACCTTCCTTTCGACCTTTCGACCTTTCGACCTTGCGACCTCCCCAAGTCATTGTCGAATCGTCTTCTCAAATCGACCCATCGCTTTCCTCCATCTCCCCTCCCCCGGTTCCCCGCTGCCAAGCATCCCAAGAACAGCAAGACTTCGCGATTGCAGGGCTGTCGAGTCCCGACTAGCTGGGCCTCACTGCGCCTTGCTTTCACCCACATACTTTCTCGCCAGCACCTGCACCTTCCAACTGCCAGGAATCGGGGCCAAGACCAGACTCGACTTGGAATTGTAACTCTTGGTTGGGCATTCAGTGCGTGCCACGCGACGATTGGTGGACAACGGTCGCTTCATTTCCAACTCTACATACATACGCACTCATACTTGGGCTCTACACGGCATCTGCTTCTTCTCAGATACTCACGCACGCACACGCGCACGCATTGCCTAACGTTATAGTCCGGAAACGTGGCAGTCTCTTTTGCGCCCGTGGTCCCTCTCGTGGAGCTCTGACGACGGCCCGCGAAGCCAGACTTGACGGCCTCATTACTGCTCGAATACGGAACCGTCATTGTCCGACCTTCCTCCTGGGCCTAATCGGTCCATAGACGTACCAGCCCAGAAATAACTTACAGTCCTCTGAACGTCCTCAAACTACGGCAGCTTCTTCATTCGCCAAACCATCGACTTGGACCATTGCCCACTGCCAACAACACGGGGCTGTCACCACCGCGGCTCGAGACTGCGACAATTATAATTAATCTAAATCTCACCAACTCACAACTTCCTCCTCCGCAAACCCGCCATCATGGCTGCCAAATCTACCCTCACGGGTCTGACGAGCAAGACAGGCAGAACAGGTATGACAGGCAGAACCGGCATGACTGGCATGACTGGCATGACTGGCATGACTGGCATGACTGGAGCCACCGGCACATCATATACCTACGACCGTTATGATAATCGCGTCGTCAGCCATGTCCGTACCTACAACTGGCCGCCCATCGCGCTCAACATCTGGATAATCGTCATGCTCCTCGCCTCCTCGGCCATCATGGGCGTCTTCGCAGTCTTTATCCAGATACAAGACCAATTGCTGCTCCCCATTCCCTGGTATGACCCCGCGCTGTCTCGTTTCGTCGTGTCCGACCACTAACAAGACTTCCCTCCCAAGGTACTTCCCTTACTTCGTGACTGTCGGCGCTCTCGGTATCACCTTTATCCTCCTCATCTTCTGGCTCATAGCTACGAGACGCCTACTGCCGGCCATTGTCATGATTGGCGCCTTTATGCTCTTTGTCTTGTGGCTAGTCGGACTCATTGTTGTGGCCATTCAGCTGTTCGGCCCCGGCACCTCAGTGCAGAACGTGTGCAACCTAGAGGTGTTTTCTCGCAATCCAACTGGACAGAGTGAGGCCACGATGGCCTGGCTTCAACAACGAATGATTTGTATGTCATGCACACATCTTCATTCATCTCCCCATCACCTCCAGAACTAACGGATTTGCGCAGGTCAATCGTGGCAACTCGTCTTTGCCATGGCATTGACAGGTTCGATGTTCCTCATTTGGATCATGGTCATGTCCTATCAGGTCTTTGCCAACTCATGAGACAAACTCAATCGATGATCAAGAACAAACACACAAGGTGTCCAATGGCAATGCCTACACTGTGCGCCATTGGCACAGGTGTACGCATTATACGCAACGAAAAGGGATGGGGTTCTTTCACGACACTAATTTGACACGAAACACGAGGCGTTGTACGAGACGGAAGCATCAGCACTAGCATTCAGCATCAACTGGCGTTATGGGAAGGCTCGGCAGCATCAAGGTCAAGATGAGGGCCATGTCATACTTCATTAATGGGCTCTTGGATATTTTGGGACAGCTTAGAGACTACGAGACGAGGGATCGGGATACATGTACAGATAAATCCGATGCTAATTGAGCAAGGTTGGTCGTACTGTAACTTTGAGGCTTTACGAGACATACCTCCATCGATCTTTACAGGTCATTGGGGTGGAATACGGCTGTCGGGCAGACATGGTGCGATTGTCCACTCAATCTATTCGGCGCACGTCTTACGCGGTCCGTCGAATCGATCCCGTCATCACATCCAAGTTAGTCGTAGCTACCCAAAGCTACCCCTCACTTTTGATGGCGGGTGCTCAAGGGTTCAAGGGGCAGATCCGTCCCTGTGTGGAACAATGTCACTTTCTTGACTGTCAAGAACTGGATACAGTGCGCCTCGATCCGATGAGCGTTTCGACGGCGCCAAAGTCGGCCAGAGCTTGATGCCATTGCTCCATGGCAGTTGACAGCACGTCAACCAAGCAGCCAAGTACAGTGCAGACATCTCTTCGCGTTGCCTTCATGAAGAGGGGTCGTTCCTGTGAAACAGAGTCCCAACTGACGTCAGGGTTCTACTGCTCTAGCACGGAGCTGGCTGGTGACGTACCGGGTGCCGTTTAAGTGGACAGATGGTGATGTTGGTTCGGTGGGAGTAATCCAGAGGTCTGAGTTCAATTGACAAACCGGCCTAGGCTCAATCAGCGACAGCATGTGCAAGTAACAAGGCACTGGCACATGCCTTGCTTGGGTCCTCATTACCTCGTCATGGCGCACTCTCAGAGACACCGGGATTGGACAATTTGTAGAGGGTATAAGAAGGGGACCCCCGATCTGGCTCATCAACTCTTTCTCCTTTCACTCCACATCTACACCATCTCATTATACAAACTAAATACATCATGGATAAGCTCAAGTCTGTTATCGGCGGAGGCAACAAGGCTGGCGGAACGGGCACCCAGCAGACCACCCAGGGTGGCTCTGCCGGCTCCGACTACGGTGACAAGGGTGCGTCGTTCCAGAACTGATGATGCGACTCCAAAGATGCTCTGCTAATCAGATCCATACCAGGTTTCGACGCCATCTCCAAGAAGACTGGTCATGACTTTGACCCCCAGACGGACGAGAAGATCACCGACGGCGCCCGCGGCGCGTTTGAGAAGGCTACTGGGTAAGCTACCTTGCGCTTATATGTATGAGAAGGGATGACCAGGTCATTGACAGCATTGGACATTTAGGAAGAACGTACCGGACAAGTTCTCCAACTAGGTCAAATTGTCGATCTCATGTTGTCTAAGGATAACGAGACCCGATGTCGTCAAGGATGGGGTAATCTATTTCTTCATTAATTGCCAGTTGCCTAATGAACCACAATTGCTTTGATATACGACCAAGTGCAACCGATGTCCGTGATTGTAAAATGCTCTTGTTGTATTCATTGAAGAAGATGGCATCAGTCTCCAGACGTCCAAGTACTTGATAGTATGCACTTTGCACGTATTCCAAAATTCATGTACGACAAGCTCAACATCTACTCCAGCAAAAAGTTCAAGTCAGCCAAACCCTTTCAAGAAGGGAACAAGCTGGAAGATGTGCATAAAGCCACAAGAAAATGCGCGAGCTTTGAATTCAACATATTGCGTGTCTGCCCCGCCTCCCGCCGACCTGGGACACCGAATTGGCCCGATCGGGGTCCGTCGTGGTCTTGCAAGCTAGATTAGGAAAGGAATTGATGTCAGTGATTATCTATTCCATCCATATGACGATGAGGCGTACCAGAGACGCCCTCAATGGTCGGCAGTGATGCTGATGTGGTGTTTAGAGTTGGGGTTTGGTATGCTTGAAGGACTTGTATAAGAAAGGGAACCGCTTCTCAAAAGCCTCTGATTTCCATTGCCATTATCAATTTGCCCAAATAAATACTGCCCTACAGAGCTACCAAATACACAAACAACATGGAATTTGTCAAGAAAGCTGTCGATGGCATCAAAGGCCAGCGACCAAACGAGAATGGCTCAGCCTACACCACAAACCGGCAACAAAGTTACCCGAAGGGTACGAAACGGCATCTCAACCACTGCTGCACCTTGACCAAAACAAGAGGCCAGCTCCGCTAACAGAGGGCAACTTCGGTAGAAACCAACTTCAATACTCAAAGGGATGGCAGCAGCGACAGCCATGAGATCGAGGACAAGATTGTTGAGGGCGCGCATGCCATGTTTGGAGAACACCCTGGGTAAGTTCTGGTCAATATCGATGGCGTTTCACGTCGAAACATTTCGCTGATTGGCATTTAGACACGGCAGCGACGGAGCGGCTCAGAGGTCGAAATAAGCTGGAGAGTCTGCCTTTCAGGATATAAAGATGCATGCAGTCGAAGCGGACGACGCTTCATGCCACCAAATTGTCTCATCGTGGACTCAATAGACAAGGCTTACAAGTGCTACTGTATACATAGAGGGTCGGCGTGTGCCTGCAAGTCAAAGTTCTAGTCTTCCAACAAATCGACTCGTGTTCTTGATAGATCTTAGGGGCTCCTTTGTCGTACAGCTACTCTATCATGAATCTCTCCATCATTGCTGAGTGCCAGCAGTAAGCTAGAGGCGCCAAGGCAACAACCCCTCGCTAGAACGTGGCTGTCCGCCTGTCGAAGGGTTTATCTTTGCCAGATTGAGATGCCTTGTTGCTGGTAGCCATTTTTAGCGGGGGAAGTCTCAACTGGCGCCGCGAAGCTGAGAAGCTACAGGCCCTCATGAGCTGAAAGATGGTCCCCCTGGCACCCGCTTGAGGGGCCAGCAAGCCCATGAGCAGAGAGAGGCCGCCAATCCAGTCCCGTCCAAGGGTCCCGATTTGCGGGTGAGACAAGGGTCTAGAGCTGATGTAGCGCCCGGGCCGGGACTTGTGAGAGGTCGGCTGTGCTGGCGCCGAAGTGGAGATGGACAGATAGGTACACAGCAGCAGATGTACCCGGTACGCATGAATTGCGGTCGGCAATGGGGGTTTTTGGTGTGGTGATGAGCCTACTCCGGGGTAGACTGGACATGGACGGCAGTGCGGGAATGGGACGAAGCTGTGCTGAATGGCTGAGCTACTAGTGGCCGAGATGTCGCATTCTAGATTCCCTCTTGACCGTCGAAAGGAGGGGCATGAGAGACATGAGGGATTGGAGGGGTCTGGGATGTTGAGTACCTAATGTACCTATAAGTAGGGGCATACGGCCGCGCGATCGTCTTACCTCCATATCCGCTTCCTCCACGTCCACAGCCACGCTCACTTCTCGCGTCTACATCCACCACTCGCTTCAAGCAAACCTCACCAAGTCACCGCATCATAATGGATTTCCTCAAGAAGGCCGCCACCAACTTTGGAGGCTCCAAGGAGCAGAAGCCCGCCCAGCAGCAGCAGCAGGGCTCCGGCGAGGGCCAGGACTACCTGGACAAGGGTGAGTGGGAGCAGGCGAATGAGTCTCGCGCGCCACGATAGGAACAACCCATGCTGACAGTGCCCCCGCCGCAGCTTTCGACACCATCTCCAAGAAGGCCGGCCACGACTTCGACCCCAAGACGGACGAGAAGATCACCGATGCTGCCCGCGGCATGTTTGAGAAGTTCTCCGGCAAGAAGGTGTCGAGCAAGATCTCCAACTAAGATGGGCCAAGAGATGGGTTGGATGAGTGAATGATGTTCAACGTTGCTGCCTTTTGCTGTTGTTATAGTCTGCTTTAGTTGAGTTTGCGATACCAAGGTCCATATGCGCGAGAGCGCCCTTCCCCACCAAGATGCCGTACAATTGGATCGTGCCAGTGACGATAGTTTTGCACCTGAAGCGTCGTATGCTTAGAGAGGGTTTTGAAAATGACCTTTCCATGGTACTCGGTGGAAGATTTCTATAATTAGACGCATACCTCGTGCAGCTCGGTGTTCGGTGCCAAAGTCTGCTTGCAGCTATCATGGAGCCACCAGACTGGCCGAAAGCGGCCTTACTCCTTGTCTCAGTCAGATGGAAGAAGCCTGGAAATTCGGAAACATTTCGCCAGAAACCAGCGACAATACGTCTTCGACAATCAATGCGACAGTGCCCACAGAGGTTGGTTACAGAGTCAGTCAGATTGGGGCCCCGCCAAGATCGAGATGGCTGTGGAGTGTGCGAATTCATGGGTGAGGTGGGGACGAGTTGTACAACCAAGCGGAGGATTCTTGAATATTATGTATACTTTTATTCCTCTGCAAGATCAACACTTTGAAATTTGAACAGTTTAAGCTCATTTCCTCCTATTTCGCGTCAAATTATTCGTTTCTCATGCCGCCATGAATAATCCTTTCTACAACTCACGTTGGCGTGTCGTAGCGTAGCTGCCTCAAGGAGAAGACTCCTTCAGAGGAGCGTGTCCCCTCTGGATAGGCAGAGTCTCCAGCACCCGGTTTTCCGCATCTAAGTGACTCTGAAAACTGGATATCATCCGCAACAGCTCATCTGCCGCATCCTCCGCAGACCCAGACTCCTCCATCGCCTCTGTTGCTGGTGGTATTGGAAGTGGTGGTAGAGTAACCGTGGAGATCTTTTCCAACGGAGCCACGGGCATTTTGTATTCGGCGGAGGTAACCGCCGGCGGTGCGGAAGTTGATTTATTGATCGAAACCGTCAACATTGGTATCGTAAGCTTCGAGCACAGACTGAAGCGAATCCGAAGCGTCTAGGAGACCCAAGTCATCGATATTGCTAGGATCCCATCCATCGTTGAGAACTGAGGACAGGCCATTGAGCCAAACGCCCAGATGTCAACCTCAGTGCCATATCGGAAGGCTGGGTTGGAGAGCTCAGGAGTCATTCAGTGTACATATCAAGGGCCCTGCGATGGTACTCCTCTTATCAAAGTTGGTCTCCACCATGCCGGCCACGCCAAAGTCGCATAGCTGTACGCCGCCCGGCCTCAGTGACAAGGACCTTTGCGCACTTGATGTCTGTGGAAGATGGCTTGCTCATGGACCCAGTAGATAGCTTCTGCCGCCTCGCGTAAGATGGGAATGATCCACTGCTCGGTTCAGAATCCTCTCCGCTTCATTAACTTCGATACGCTTCCCCCCAACGCGATACCAGGTTACCGGATTGACCTCCAAGAGATCATCACCAAACGTGTCTGCGCCAGGACCAAGCGCATCCCCATTGTCAATGTTGATGATTTTGCCGGCAACGAGTTGATTTGATATGGTGCTGCGTGCCTTTAGACACGACAAAAGCTTCCCTTGCCGACAATTTCCAACAAGGAATAAGGCGGCGGCTCTATGCCGGAATCAACGCACTCCTGTACGACTGAGTCTTGCATTTCCCTCGGATCCCGGACCATCCTGCTGCAGCGCTCGTTGGCGTTCACTCGATGCGAGAGGATGGCTTTGCAGGATTCAACTTCTTCCACCCTGGGCAACTACTGTACTCGACGTGTACTATCAATTGCCTCTTTTAGTTTCCGAGTACGCACATTACAATGTTCACCTGGGCCTATATTGTGCCCGAGTAATCCAGCAGCGGCGGAGGTAGTCGGGCCAACGAGCTATCCGCTGTATGGAGGGCATGACGGCGGGGCCACGGGACGCTTACAGGGGCCTTTCGCGTGCCAGCGGCGCCTAGGGGGCTCCAGGACGGCCTAGAACTGCAGGCGGTCTAGCGCTTCCACGCCCTGGGCTGGTTAGGTCCGAATGGATCCATTTCCTCTTCCGTCAGGCAGTCAGTTCAGTCGAGTCCAACAACAAAACCAGCCATCACCAGGAGCTTTGCCCGACACCTCTCTCTGCTCGCTCCTCTCCACCGCCGCCGCATAGCCATCCGAGCCCTTGTCCGCCCAGTGAGGTCCCATCCGATCCCTCCCGCGCACGCAATCATGCATCATGGCCGACGCTGAGAATGACCTCCACGGCCCCTCGAGCTCGACCTCTCGTCCCTCTACAGCTCGGCGCGACAACGACCAGAGCTACGACAACGAAGGCAGCGTCCACAACGGTAACGGTGCGGGTGAGCAGCATCATGACGATACATCGGCCTCAATAGACACGCAGCCCAAAGCTGCCCCCAACCCCAACTCTTCCCACCTCGAGAGCAAGCACAACGACACCGCAAAGTCCCCTAATCCTCCTCGGACCAACAACGCTGCCACCCCAACCATCATTGCACCGCCTTTTGACGACATCAGCTACGTCGAGCCTGCCACCAGACTCGACATGACACATGCGCCAGAGGACTCGCTCACCGAGGAGGATGTGCGTCGCCATCTGGGAGACGTCGAATCCAGCTTCATGCCTGCGCCGTCGCCTCTCCCAACGGGCCAGGGTGGTGGAGCTGACGATACCTACGTTTTCGACTCCCCTTCCAAGCCCCCGGCACGCAAGAGCACCACTCCGACCCAGCCAGCTCGCGATTCCAGTCAGTTTGCCGACGATAGCATGACCTCCAGTCACACGACCTCTGGGCTCCAGACCATTGACTCTTCGCCTACTGTAGCTGCTGCTGCTCGCACCGTCTCGCGCGCCGTGAGCACGGCCAGCCGTAGCAAAGCCCAGCACGACGACGACGACGACAGCGACGATACTTTCCAGATCCGCCTCGACTCTGCAACCGACGACGGCTCGCAGCTTTCCAGTACCGACAACGGCGAGCACGAGACGTCCATGTCGCGCTCACACTCCATGTCCGATAGAGTCGACGCAGGCGGCAATTCTGGCTTTTCTTTACGCAGCCGTCGACCCAAGTACCTGCGCAGTCGCATCGGCAGCCAAAGATCCTCGACCTCATCATTTGTCACCAACCCAGATACCCACGAGGGGAGCGACTTCACCGCCAACCTGGGCACCGATTTTGCTCTCCAATCTGGCGGTGCCATGTCTGCATATGGCCAGCCCCGAGTCCCAAGCAATCCGCCAATGCCCAGGTCTCTCAGCGCCGGCAGCATGGGTTCCGTACTTGGCCCTGAAGACTTCACTGATCATTCCCTCAATCCCCTCGAGCCTCTTCCAGAGGTCGACAGCCCAAAACGCCCGACGCGGCGACAAAGCCCGGACCCGCTCAAGACGCCCAAGCCATCCAAGGAGGGTTTCACCACGGCCCCTACCGACACGGTTATTGCCCGTCACGTTAGGAATGTGCAGGTGCCCGAATCCCTAGCCAAGGAGTACAAGTACAAGGGTGGGCTGGAGACGCCCAGGAAGCCTTCGACAATCGCTGTCAATGCTAGTGCTAGCACGGGTGCCTCAGGGCGCGCGGGTAAGAACCTAACGCTCAAGGAGCAGAGCAGTACCATTGAGAGACTCTCCAAGGAGAACTTTGACTTGAAGTTAAAAGTCATGTTTCTCAGCGACCGCCTCGACAAGCTGTCCGAGGAAGGCATCAAGGAGATGATTTCCGAAAATGTCGAGCTCAAGACTGGTCTGGCTGTCCTCCAGCGTGACAACAAGATGCTTCGACGAAGAGTCAAGGAATTAGAGAAGCAGATCAAGGATGAGGATGAGCGGCCAAGCACTGCTCGAAGCGGGGCTTCATCAACAGACCAAACCAGTCGCATGGATGACGACGAGACCCAGGAGCGCGAGGAGGAGCTTCTTTACCTACGCGAGCGAGTCGAAGAGTACGCCACTGAGATTGAGAGGCTACGCAACGAGGGCCTGACAAGAGAGTCGGAGAGGCGCAAGCTGGCTGAGGTTGTTAAGACATTCGGAGAGAGAACAGGTGAGAGCCTAGGACGCCAGGAAGAGGCCGATGTATTCAAGGATTTGCTCGAGCAAGAGACGGCTCGTCGTGAGCAGGCAGACGACGAGAACAAGAGGCTACGCGATGAGGTGTTTCGTCTCAAGCAGGAAATGTCGAGTGGCCAGAGCGTCCAGAGCGGGCAAGGTGGCTTGCACCACACGACCAACATCTACAACATTACCAAGAAGCACCGCGACAGCCATGGCAACCCGCTCAGCCGACCTGTATCTGGCCTCTCTGGCGATATGGACACGACTTCGCACACCAACTTTAGTGCGACGACTACCCTCGTCGAGGATCTGCGACGTGAGAGTGATCAGTTACGCCACGAAAATGCTGAGCTGCGTCGCGAGGTAGGCGCCCAAACATCAATGTTGACATCAAGAAATCGAGAAAAGGAACGGCTCTACCAAGAGATTGAGGATCTCAAGATGGCACAGAGGCGCGGCCGACCTGCGCCATCCACCATCGACAGTCTCCTTGAACGTTCAGCTTCTCAGGCCGGTGGATACGAGCGGCCGCAATCCCGGGGCAGTGCGATCACGCGACGGACACAGGAAGACGATGCCGAGCGCGAGGAGCTGGAGAACAAGCTCGCCGAGGTGCGCGACCGGCTCAGTGAGGTTAAACTTCAGAACCAAGAACTGCAGCGAGAGCTGGAGACGTGCATGGAGGACTTTGAGACGGCCATTGACGACAAGCGACAAGCCGAGGAGACTGTGCTGGGGCTTCAGGAGGATCTCGAGACAGCCATGAACGACTTGGTGGTGCTCCAGTCGGAGCGCGACGAGGCCCTCCGCGACCAAGGCGATTTGGAGAACGAGTTTGAGTCTCTCCGAAAGGAAGCGCAGGAAGAGATTGACGCTCTCGAGTCAGAGGCCGACCAGCACAACGAGGAGATCCAACGACTACAGACAGACCTCCAGGATCGCTCAGAAAACTTTGATGCCTTGCAGGAAGAGATGCACAAGATGAGCGAGGCCCTGATCCGCCTTGAAGACGACCAGGAGGCCAAGCTGCGACGGATCCAGCAGCTCGAGATGGAGTTGGAATCGTCCAACAAGGAACTGGAAGAGTTGGAGCAGAAGCTGGTCGAGGCCAACGACAAGAATCAGCGCCTCTCGGTGCAGCAAGAATCCTCACAGGGAGAGATTGCTTTCTTACGCGAAGAGCAAGAGAGCGACAAGATTCGCATCGGCGACCTCGAGGCGGCACTGGCCAATGCGGAGCAAAGCTTGCGCGAAGAAAAG
The DNA here is from genome assembly GCA_003693505.1 of Pseudonectria foliicola. Lineage (NCBI taxonomy): Eukaryota > Fungi > Ascomycota > Sordariomycetes > Hypocreales > Nectriaceae > Pseudonectria > Pseudonectria foliicola. Next base: position 165,228 of record QUZD01000010.1, read on the forward strand.
GACCACGTCAGGGAGTCGGAGGAGCGGCTGCAGGAGGAGCGTGAGCAGCGTGAGATTGTTGCGGACCGCGAGAAGGAGGAAGTGCAGCAGTTTGTCAACGAGCTGAACCGAGAGGTGACGGCCGCCCGCGACGAAGCCCGACGACTGCGTAAGAACCTGTCGTCGAGAGAGGTGGAGGCGACGGAATGGAAGGAGAGGCTGATGGAGCTGGAGAACAACCTGAGGGAGGCACTGGGCGACCTGAATGGCACGCGCTCTTCCCTGCTCAAGGTTTGCCCATCCCACCCATGTCCACTGTGGGCAGACCCATGCTAACGTGAAGATAGTCTATTGCCAAGTTGCAACGCGAGCTCGAGGATACCGTGCGGGAACTGGATGCGAGCAAAGCCTCCCTTGCGGAGAAGGAGCGCATCATCAAGCAGCGCGACTCACTGCTTGAGTCACACGCGCTCGAGAGTCGCAAGTTGGCCGAGATGCTGGACAAGGAACGGGTGGCGCACCGCAACACCAAGTCGCAGTTTGATACGTTTGAGAAGAACCACCAGCACCTCACTCGGACCGCCAGCTCGCAGGATATGCGGATCGCAGAGCTGGAGACGAACAAGAACCAGGACCGCCAACGGATTGCGGTGCTGGAGCAGACGGCCCGTGAGCAGCTGCAGGAGCGCAACGAACTGTTGTTGAAGCTCTGGCAGCGGCTGAGCACGCTGTGCGGACGCGAATGGTCCAACAGTAACACGATCATCGACCGTCAGGTATTGCCTACGCTCGAGGTCGTAGCTACGAGGCTGCCGGGCTTCTCCAAGAACCTGCTGGCGGCAGTCAAGGCGATTGAGACGATGGTGTCAGGGTTTCAGACACGCATCAAGTCTGTGGAGCGCGATCTGCACCGCGAGTACCAGAACCTGGAGAACAACCTCGATGTGCGCACCAAGAAGCTGGACCGGCTCGAAACCATGGTTAGGAACTCGATCGCCTCTGGGTCACTCAGCTCTGACTCGCGTATGACGCGACTGGAGGAGGCGTACAGGCAGCTCAAGGTCGAGAACGCCACGCTGCGTACAGCAAACGACGTGCGGGCGCGGGCGGCGTACGCGTCGGGCGGCACAGACTCCCTAGCACCAGGGGGCTCGCCGTCGCCGTCAGTGCCACGGATACCCCAGGAGATAGATCATGCGTCACGGAATAAGAGCCGGACCCGGTCGGTCATGACGCGGAGCAACACGTCGACGGGGATACCGGGGCCTTCGTCAAGCGGCGTCGGCTTGATGGATATGGCGGCGCTCAGTGACGACAACGGCCACAACAACGAGAACCGATGGCTGTTCCGACTGCGAGACATGGAGTACAAGCTCAAGATGGAGCGCGAGGGCCGCAACCAGGACCGTCACGCGGCGCGGCAGCGGCTGGGAGGGCTTGAGATGGAGAATCGTGATCTGCGAGATAAGGTGAGGCGGAACAACGGGGATCTCGACTAAAAGGGTGCGGCATTGGGCACGCCCTGTATACTAATGTTTCTTCTGCGCTTTGCTACTGCTATTGCTACTGCCACGGCCACTTTGATGGGATAAACACGGGAACAAGATATCTCCGGTACTGTTTGGTGTTGGGCGAGTTGAGAGGGAGAAGGGATCGCCAGGGAGTTGGTTCACAGTTACCTCGTTTTGGGTACATTTACATTACATGTCAATAGCTTACATGGAGTGTCATCTATGGCACTCTTGTCTGAATTCAGAGGCCTGCCTGGCTTGGTTGTTCGTCAACAGCCAGCGGCCGACTTCTCTCCCACAGACATTCGAATCATTCATCTACACAGGTCGCAGGCTCTCACGATCGACAACGGCTGCTTACGCAGGGGCAAAACAGCCTCTTCGCATTCGGTCGTCGGCAAGTCCCCAAGAGGAATATCATTAGCCGGGACCGCATTTCTTCCCCATGGAGTAATGAGTTGACTTGAGGGATGGCCGCGGAGGGGGATTGCGGACTTCCCAAAACAGAAGCCCCGCATCTCGTTGTGACGTTTATAAAGAGGAACGAGACACGATCAGAACATTGATAATCCTATCGAGGGCTTCAGCCAGTTGAACTCTTCCAAACTCACTTATCAGACACTGCTTTCACTTCTTATTGCTGGTCAATATCTTTTACAGACAGACGATGCTACCGCAGTCGTGTCTCGCAAAGGCCCCCGGCCGCTCCTCATCAACCCTCTTCCTCTCATTCCGCCATCTCCGCCGCTCCCTCACCACCACCACCACCATCTCAAGAAGTAAGAGGGAGGGCGACATTTCAGATGCATTCACATCCCTTTCCGGGGGCCCGAAGGCGCCGCTGCCAGACCGGTTCCGCCAACTCAAGTGCGACCTGGCCCGGGGCCGCGAGGCCGATATCACGGCGAGCTGGGGACGACTGCTTCGGGCGCTGCGGCACGAGAACGAGATTGTCGCATCCAAAGGCCCGTCGGTGATTCCGCAGATTGAATACAGCGGGTTGGATAGCGGGCTGGAGGCGATGGGGGATGAGATCCGGAAAAGGGGCGCGGTGGTGATTCGGGGGGTTGTGCCCGAGGCGGAGGCGAGGGCGTATAAGGAGGAGATTGAGGATTATGTCAGGAAGAATCCGTCGACGCGAGGTGAGTCTGCTTCTAACGTTGATACTGCTGTTGGAGAGTGAAGACTGGGTTTCGCTAACAAAGAGCAGCATTCCCAGCTCACGATCCCCAAGTCTATGAGCTCTACTGGTCCGCCGCCCAGCTCAAAGCCAGGGGCCATCCACAGCTCCTCCATGTCCAGCGCCGCCTCATGTCGTCTCTCTGGCACACATCATCCCCGGAAACCCCCATCTCACTGACGAACCCGCTGTCGTACGCGGACCGCCTCCGCATCCGCCAGCCCGGCGACGCCTCGTTCGCGCTGGGCCCGCACATTGACGGCGGCAGCGTCGAGCGGTGGGAGCCGCGCGGGTACGGCAAGGGCGGCGTCTACGACGGCGTCTTTGCGGGCCGCTGGGAGGAGTTTGATCCGTGGGACGCCAGCACGCGCGTCGACGCCGTCAACAACCTGTACGACGGGCTCGGCGCCTGCACCATGTTCCGCATGTGGCAGGGCTGGCTGGGCATGAGCGGCGCGAGGCCGGGCGAGGGCACGCTGCTCGTGAACCCGCTGATGAAGCTGTCGACGGCGTACCTGCTGCTGAGGCCATTCTTCCGGGCGGTGGATGCGAGGGCGGATGCGCCGGGGTATCTTGATGAAGCCAACTGGGAGTTTACGGCGGCCGATGACATGACGAGCGAGCTTCAGGGAGCGAACCCGGGGACGGGCCAGGAGCTGGACGACAGCCTTCACCCGCATCTCGAACTTCAGCGGACGATGGTGCACGTCCCGGAGATTAAAGCCGGCGACTTTGTAGCATGGCACTGCGACAGTGAGTTACCCGGGAACGCTTACTCTACATCACGATCATGTCACCGCTAACTTCTTTCTAGCCATTCACGCCGTGGACAAGGTCCACGCCGGCAAGTCGGACTCGAGCGTACTCTACATCCCCGTGTGTCCGGTGACGGAGACCAACGCGACGTATTTGGCGCAGCAGCTGGCGGCGTTCCGGAGCGGGGCGCCGGGGCCGGACTTTCCCGGCGGCGCGGGCGAGACGGCACACTCGGGACGGCCAACGGAGGAGATGCTGCGGGACTGGACGAATGCGGAGGGCCGGAGCGCCATGGGACTCGAGAGGCTGGACGTTGGCCATGAAGGGCGCGTGGAGCCGGGGCAGAGGGAGGCTGTGAGGAGGGCGAATGAAGTCTTGGGGTTGTAAAGAGGGAGTGGGAATAACAAAGGGCAGAACGTGACAGCAAGATCTATGGATTGATGAGTATGTATAGGGCACGACGGGGGAGACAAGGACATGGTCTCGTGCATCATGGCTTGCTCCACGGATACGCAGTGGAGAAGACGAACTTGGGCTTCTACTGAAGCAAAGCATACACACCATGGTACTTACATGTACATGCCATAGGCGGGCCCTGTTTAAGCTTGACATCAAGGTCGAGGGAGTAGTCCCTACAGGGATTGCAAAGGTACGTAGGAGGGGCTTTATCTGGCATCTAATTGTGTTACAGTTCAGACGTTGCAGTGTGATACTACCATGTAGGTTCTGGCTTCCCTTGGCGATACACGCTGTAGTGTCTTGACTTGCTCAGGAGTAGTGTAGGATATCGGCAGTGCAACGAAGCCGTACACGGAGACGTCCTTGCTAGAGTCGGTGCAACTGATTAGCAATCCGTCTGGTTTCAGCTCATCAGGGTAGCCTCGTCCAGCTTGTGTACACAATGACAACGGTTGTTCCTGGAAAGGGAGTACCCGTCAGTATCATCAGCCGACAAGCCTATTACACCAACGCCAGCACAGAGTCTGAAGTCGGCTCGGGAGACCACATCGCAGCCTAAACCCCTCGGCCTCATATATCTCGTCAGCAATGTGTTGCACCGCATGTCCCTTGGTAGTAATCTGTACTGAAGCCTCCTCCAACTCCAGCATTATCATCATCATCATCATCATCATCAATCATCTCCACCCCGTGGCGGAGCTCCGCCTGCAAGCATTTCCCCGGCCTGTCTTTGCGCCGCCAGACACGGCCAATTTGTCAGCCTTCCGGGCCAGGGGCCAGTTGGTCAGTTTGTCATCAGGCCCGTGCAACTGGCCTAGTGCCGGGATTGAAGCGATCACGAAACCCCACTTGGTGCGGGAGGGTTTCGATCTGCGTTCGGTTGAGGGGTTGTTGTTCCCAGAGACCAGAGACCAGCGACGAGTGAGGTGAGAGCTTCCAGCTACAGTACCGTACTGTGCAGATTACCTTGCCTATGAGAGGGCCCTAGCTGTCGAGGAGATAAGGCCGGACTTGGGTTGGATTTTCCCGAGCCTCTCCAACTCCGCCGCTGCCAAGGTCCGCAAGCAACGTCGCCCAGGATCCAATGGTGGGACGACGTTACGGTAGCAGGGCCCGGGTCGTCGCTGGCTGGCTTCACCCCCGACTTCCAGCCTCTATTGAGTAATATCCATGTACTGTACATACAGACTACGTGCCTACAGTACATGGTATTGTACAATAATACAGTAGGTATGTACGGAGTAATCTGTACTGCAACTAGTCTTTCCCCGCCAACACCCCCACCGCCTTAGCATCTCGACACGGTTGCGCTTCGTGTTTCGGGTCCAATTAGTCATGTCCCGTTCAGGGCCGGGCGGGACTCGGTACCGTCCTAGTCCTGCTAGCAACCAGTGAGCGGGGAGAGCGTGGGCGTGTGGGCATGTTGGCATTGAAGCAGCTGTGATGGAGCTATGGAGGGCGGGAGAAGGGGGTGGAATTGGGATAGATTCGAGGAGGATCTTGGAGTCGATCACCCACCTACCTTGGGTATAAATAGCAAGAGAACCCTTCCGGAGACGGTTCCTGAGTCCTCAACAACAAGTCACAACTCGCAACTCATCACGTAATCCATTGCCCTCATTACAACATTGCAACATAGCAGCCACTCATAACCAACCCATCACCACTTACACCTTGACAACCGCCGTCATGTCCTACACTCTCTACGACGCCTCCGTTGCCCCGGCCATTGAGGCCACCAAGTCCCTCAAGGCCATCCTCAAGAAGGCCGAGGAGCACAACAGCTCCATCAACTTCTCCGCCCGCCTCAACGAGGACATGCTGCCCCTGTCCTTCCAGGTCTACGTGCTCAACGACCTCCTGGTCAAGCTGGCCGCCCGCGCCACCGGCACCGAGCCCGTTGCCCTCGAGAAGGACATTGAGAGCTTCGCCGCCGCCTACGCCCAGATTGACCGCGCCGCCGAGATCCTTTCCAAGGTCGAGCGTGAGACTATCAACGGCCGCGCCGACAGCATCGTCAGCATCGGCATGGGCCCCGGCGTCAACAAGGACATGAAGGTCCGCGACTACCTTGACGGCTACTCCATGCCCAACATCTACTTCCACCTCTCCATGGCCTACGCCATCCTGCGCAAGGAGGGTGTTCCCCTCGGCAAGATGGACTACCTGACTCCCTTCATTGGCAAATTCGTCAACTAGATGCTATTTGGAATCACTGGGTTTCTGAAGGCGCTTGGCCGCTGCCCAAAAATAGAGGGGAAACATAAAATAGCGTTGTAATTTAATACAGGAGGAATACGAAAATATCCAACCATTCACACTCTGCATTGCCAATACGAACTTGTGCTGTCCACTTGTGCTGTTATAAATGTTTACTGGTAGTCTGAATAGAGTCACACGGGTGATGAACTAGCAAAGCTACCCACCTGTCTGCGATTTTGTGTATTTCAGTCTACGTTGATTGATCTTGAACTCTAGGGAAACCAGTATTTTTGAGAATTGCTCCAGCCGCTGTGTGGAATCAAGATGGAGCAATGTGGGACGAGCTGGTCTAGGGTAGGCGAATTTGATCGCCACTTCAACATCGCATTTTATGTAACCATCATGAAATGGCTTCCAAACTCTCCCACGACACAACCCGCTATGCCTGACTTTTAACTCCTTCACCACCCGCAACCATGTCGCCGTATTGGTGGGCGCTCCGCCTTGTTCAGTCCTTTGAGGTACGGCAATATGCACTCTGCCAAGCGATTCCCATAGCTTTGCGCTGACCAACCATTGCAGGACCGCATCATCGCCTCGGTAAGCCGACAACCACTCCGCCACCCAACTACGAATACCCTCGTCTCCAAGCCGATCCTGACCTGACACCCTTCCCCTTCTGTAATAGATTCTCAGACAGCCCGGCTTCCACCGCGCCGTCGGCCGCATCCATCGGACCATTGACGAGCGCAAGCACGGTCGCAATCCCAACGAGCCACTTGCGCCAGGCGAGGCAACAGGTGCGGCTTTCTTGAATAACGACGTGATGACGCGACATGTTTGAAATGGGTTACTGATTTGTAAACTGCAACAGCCGAGCCCGATGCTCCGGACCGCAACCGCCGCTTCATCCGGCACTTCCTCGACGAGCTCAAGAACCAAGCCCGTGGACGACCGACCGATTTGCCACACGAACCGCCCAAGAAGTGAGCTAGCGACGGCTGGCTAGTTTACGGATAGAATAATGAATGATATACCCAGGGACAAGTTCCTCCCACTCACGGCCTTCCACAGAATAGGCGACACTCTACGGGCCAGGGCGGCTCGTGGAGACTGTGGAGGCAGCCTCTTCGCCTAGACTTCCGACGACGAGTCTGAGGACGGGCTCTTGTTTAGTATCCTAGCTAGAGGACTTGGATAATCTAGGGAACTGCAGGGTTTTCGACTTGTCAGAAGCGCAGAGCATTGAGATGGCGCCTACACATGTCATTCTGATGCCATGGAGATGGCTTTGGCTTCATAACTGCAACTACAGATAGCCATATGAAGAGATTGGAGAAGTAACGTCCTCAGAACCCCAAAACTGTGGCAATTCCATCAGCAATCTCCATCACATCCCCCCACTCACTCTTCTTTCCCTTCTCACCGCTGACCCTCATCATGACCACCTTGCCCTGCGCCATGTGCTTGCAGTGTCGCTTCTTCTTGTGCCAGCAGCTCTGGCACAGGTCCTTCCTCCCCGAGCACTTGTCACAGAACCAAGTCATGTCACCCGGCTTGATCCCCCTCCAGCACCCATCGCAGTCTGGCGCCCCCGAGTGTCGCTGCGGAACGTCCTCGGCTGCTCGGAGCACGACCTGCTCAAGGCTCGGCACGTGGGTGTCTTTGGCGCCATAGCAGCTGTCGCAGTAGAGGTGCTGGCCCGTGTCACTGAAGAGTACAACGTCGCCGGGAGCCAGTCCATTTGCGCATCCGTGGCAGAGTGTTGCTGTGGATATGTCGATGGGCCGGGGACCCAGCCTCTGTGCCTGGTGAGGAGAAGACTCGACACCTGGTCCTGGTACGTTGGGCTGGTACGATGGCGGCCCCTGGGGGTAAGCTGGAGGTGGAATATCGACTGTTTGATGGAGAATGGACGGCTGTGACGAAGGCGAGCGAGCTAGTCGGCCTGGAGGCTGTTCCGAGTATACTTGATTCGGCGATTGCCTCTCTTTTTGCTTCTCAATTGACCACATAGCCTGCACAAACCCCTCCAGCTCACAATGCCCGTTGTGATTGACACCAGCCGCTTCCCAGATCTGCGACCCCAGTGATTTGTCAAGTCCACTTTCCAGAAACACTTCGGCTACTTCAATGGCACACAGAGACGGCCCGCCTTGGCTACGAGCAAGGAACTGGCTTTCGTATCGCGCGCGGGCTTTGTCCGGGACGGTTAAAGAACATCGTCTTGAGTCGTCTGAGTGTGTCTGGCGAGGCGGCAGCGAGGGCTTGGGCGATGATGACCGGAACAAATCAGTCGGGGGTGCCTGATTCTTCACTACTGCCGATATGAGGTCCGCGTGTATCTGATCGGTTGGGAGTTGCCACAGGTATTGATTTGAGGCGATAGTCGCCGCTTGACCCTCGAGGAAGTAGTATCGAGGATCACTGGAGCAAAGAACGGTGTTTCTGCCCAAGTGATGACCAGAAGACCTCAAGTCTCCCGTGTACAAACGGCCACAGAGCCGCCAGCAGGGGCTGCCACAATCCGTCCGATATCAGATCCTGACCTACTCGGATCACGAAGCCTCCATCAGCGTCAAAGAAGACGTCGGCGACCCTCGAACACTGCCGTGTTGGACATTGAAGGTCAAGATATCGCCCTGCCAAGGAGCAGAAGCTGGGGGAAAAGCTAGAAGAGGGCGAAATCTGGATGCTCCGGTCAGCAAAGACGATGAGCCAGCCTCCCAGAGGGGAGAGCGCAACGTGCTCCGCCGACCTAGATGGCCATGCGGCATCTAGAATATCCTGTCGATTTGAAAGTACTGCGAGGACCAGTCAGCTTATGTATATGGCACCAATACACCCAGGGAACTTACGCTCGCCGCCTTTTGTCATGGCCACATATCCTCCATCTGGCGACGTGGACAGCCAGGAGATCATGGTACCCGCCATACTGGGATTCCTGCAGACTGCGCCGAGCCTGTCCCATAACTCTTGGAGAGAAGGGGGCAAATTCCTTCTGGAGAAGAATGCATTAGCGAATGCATTTCTCACCACAAACGATGCTTGATGGTATTTACGCCATTGAAAAGTGGTCATTGCCGAGTGCCCAGGAGTCGGGCGTTGGGCCAAAGTAGACAAACATAGTGGCGTGTAATTGATTGATTGCGATAATACTTGGGTCGCCTGGGGATCTGGAGAATCCCTTCTGCCTTTTGAATACCACGATCTTTCTGCATCCTGACCACAGTTTCCATGCCTTTTACACAACGCCGCACCCACATCCATCACCCAAACGCAGCTTGGGCTCATTATGGATAGCAGTGTAACGAGGCAAAGGAACAGTTTCCCAAATAGGAAAAATCACTGGAGGCTTGTTGTGGCGATGCTGGTTGGGCCAGCGCTAGTACCGTAAGCTTCCCAAAGTTGTCCCGACTCTATCCTCGAAATCGCAACAACGCACCGTGCAACACAGTAGGAGTGACAACATTATGAACAAGACCTTGTGGATGGACTGTATTACTTCTTGAGTAACTGGCTGCTTAATCAAATGCAGCTTGTTCATATCCATTTGTCAAGATAGTCTACTGTAGCCAAGCCCTGCTTGGGCTTACCTTGAGCGTACGGAGCCTGGTAAAACAAGAAAACGTCTTGTTGCGTGTCGTACTAGAGGCGTTGATCGGTCGCCTGGCGTGTCCTCTTTTTACAAATGTTAGAGCCAGTTGAATAACTCGACACAGCCAGGGTTGACTTCTAGTCCATGTTTGCGGACAATAGTAGCGAGGATAAGTTCTTGGAGACGTGATGGTCTTTGGAAGAAGTTCACCAGAGATTTCGAGCGCCTTTTGCAGTTGACCCTAACAAGCAAGACGTGTGCAATGGGCGGATTCAAGTCTGCATGTCGTCGTAAGAATTGCCTCGCAAGCGTGTGAGCGCTGTTTTGGAGACCTGCCCGGTGCAGCTGGACGGACTTTGCGCCTAGATACTAATCTTACTCCTTTTCGAGGAAGAGCAGGTTAGTAAGTTGGGAGGCGGGCATTCAAGTGGCATATTGGCCCCAGTCACCCCAATTAAAAGGCAGACTAATGTCAAGATTAGCCTCGAGCGCGTCTTCGACTGCATTTAGGTTGAAGCTGGGGTCAATATGCCCGAATACGTCTTGCCCAGATACGGCATCGATGAGTGAAAAGTCGACGGCGCTGTTGTCTGCATTCGCAGTGGAAGATGTCATATCCACTGGCTCAGACACTTGGAGTTCAGCTTGACGGGGTGCTATGGCCAAGGCAGACTTGGGTGTGCCATTTGGGGCCATCGGCGGCGTCGTTTCCCTGGTCAGCGTTGTGGCAGCTCGCTCAACCTCGCGTAAGACCCCTTCACCGAGCCCCGCTACAACGCCTGCACTCCAAAAGTAGTCTCCAAAGCCCCTGAGCTGTTCACAGTTTCGCCTGAAGGCTTGCATAGCTCGCGCACGGAACATGGGCAGGCGGCTGTGTCGCATCTTACGATATTCAACACTCAGAGCAAGGCTAACGGCGTACTGGACGAGCGGGACAGGGCTGAGGTCATCCCTGGGGACTGCACAAGCTATTCGCTCAGCGGCCAGTGAGCGACGCGCATTCGCAGATGGAGGGGGAAGTGTCGTAGCTGCTGAGATGGTACCGGGCCGTGGAAGTCTGCATGAGAGAATGATGACTGCATGATAGAACGTTTCAACAGTGGCTGCGAAACTGTCAGTACTGCATACACCACATTGAGAGAGTAGGGAACAGGACTGACCAATCAGAGGGGTCGGTACTTTGAGAGCATCGGCGTCGACAATCATGGCCTCCAGCACAGGCAGGTCGATGTATGCAATCTTGTGCAGGCCGGAGGCTTCTGCACTTGGCCCTGGACGGTAGAGCTCAATGACTTGATCGAGCCACTGGATGACAGATAATAGAAGACGGAAACAGGGCGGACGTCTCCTGATACATGCATCCAAGTTGGCTCCTATATCCCGTTCGTGCATCAAACAAGGCCTTCCATAGAATGCAGCGTTGATTCGATCTAGGGCCCAAACGACGCAGAATAAGTTTTCGAGATCTTCTTGATTTGCGGATTCGTATCGAAGGAGATGAAGGCCCAAAGTTTGAATGTGGTTGATAGCCCGGCTACCGAGTTGGGCCGGTAGGTCTGCCTGTTCGGGACTGTTGGGCTGGCCGTAAAGCGAAAGCATGACGAGTGCCCGGATGTGAAGCACTCGATCAGGAATGATGCTCGTTTCGAGAGTGGCTCGCACAGATGAAGCGAGCGCTTCAGTAAACTCGAGACAGGGTAGGACGACCAATCCCCGGTTCTTGAGGCGCAGGTGCTGTGACATACTTGGATCCATGGCTGCTGCCAGACAAACTAGCTGCCGCAGTACAATGTCTGCCGGGTTATCTGTGGGCCCCTCGAGTGAAGATTCAGGGATGACGGGGAAGATGGGATGAATCTTTTGCAAGAAGACGCGTTTCAGGCATTGGAACTCTCTGTCAGGCGGCAGAGAGGTCAGACACTGCTCCCGGACAAACGGTAGCAGAACCTGATCCATGATGGGTGGAGGCCGGGCCGTGATGAATTGGGAGCCCTGGCTGCCATTGGGAGCGACAGTAGAGGATAACCAGATTCCGACATCGCCCTTTTGCGACGTTTCGCGAAAGGAGGCAGAGCCAGTGGCCTCCATGAACATGCCTTCTGGATTGAGATCACCAACAAAGCGTGAGGAGGACTGAGGCCTTGAGCGATTGGTCGTATCGTGACCACTGGTTGGCGTAGGAGCCGAAGAACTACCAAAGCGAAATGTTGGAGCATTTCCCACGGGCGTTAGCGAGCCTTGGGCTCGGTGAATTGAAGGCCCCGAGTTTACAGCTGGCACTGGTCTGTGGTGAGCAAAGCGGTGAGTAAGTATACGACTGCATTGCGGTTGACACGAAAGATGTAGGTAGTCCGCAATCCGGATAGATCAAGATTGAAGCTGGGAAGAAGGCTGAGACTTACGGCGACTGTGACGGCGCAGACTCTTGGGCAGGCTGTTGCTCTTCTGCAGCCGCTGTCGCTGGTTCGTCAGCCGCATCTTCGGTGTGAATGCATCTCCTCTGAGCAACCCACATTAGCGACCATGCGCATTCTCGTTCTGGCTTGTGGACAGCAGCAAACCTTTTTACGGCGACAAGCAGCGCAGGCATGTTGGACCTGACGCCGCTTGACGGGCAAGCCGCCGCGGTTGGGATCAGAGGCGACAAACTTGACCTGTCTCGCAGGCGGCTGCGGTTGAGGTGGTGGAGTCGGCATCCTCTGGGGAGAGACAAAAGCAAGAGGCGGTTCACGAAAGCCTCCGCGTGATGCGGATGAGGCGGACGCAATCGCCGCCGTCGGCTGGCTTGGAATCGTAGAGATTGGCGTGGATGTACGGATAGAGGTTTGGTGTCAAGGTTTCGTTTGCCCATCTGGTTCTTAGATGCAGTTGCTGCTATTAGTCATCGCAATCGATGCCAGCAAAAGATCGTGGCTTCCCCTGAGAATGCGCCAAACACGCTAACAGGAGACGCCAAGATTCGGACCAGTGCGCCAGTATCAAAACTGCAAAGCATCAGAAATAGCAACTGATTGCGCCATGCTCTGTAGAAGAGGGCACTGTTTGAGTGCGGCTGCGTTCCGATGGGTAAGTCAGTCAAACTTGTTGGTCTATTGTGGTGCAAGCAGGGCTTTAGCAAGCAAGCTACCGTAGGGCGCCACTCAACTTGGTGTAAGTCAACCGCATCTTATCCACCATATTTAATCTTCTCGACACCAGCATCTCCTCCCTACAGAGACGTAACCAGACATCTTATCTGTCTCATATCCCTTGAGTTTCTACCTTCTTGTTGGCCCCACGCATTACGATCACTGCGGACCCGCTTCTCTATACATACACAAAACACAGTCGATCATGCGGAGTGAGTGATGGCTGGCTACTAAATAGATAGGACTGGATTTGGGGAGGCTGAGTCGGTTCCGTCTCATCGCCAACAGCACCCAATCCCAGTCAGAACCACCGTTTTTCGCTGCTCCTACGAATGGCCTTATGGCTCTTGGAAGGTCACATAAATAATTGCCGATGCCCTGTCATGGTGATATAGGGAATATGGCCCCTTGCTCCTCTATGACAGCCCTCACTATATCCAGTTTGCACCAAACCTTACTCGTTTACAAACGGAACGCGAGCAGTTCAAGGTCTTGCTCGATCCTCTATATATCGAGCTGTCACGTACCCCTTCTCGAAGAATACGACTTGGGTGATCAGCTAGGTTTGTCCTCGGGTTATCAATGGGGGATACCCTGTTGGAGGGACATCCATAAACATCCATGGAGTGGCGGGTCCACGGACTTAGCATAGACCTCCTGTACCTTGGTCATTGGAGACAAATGTCAGCACCGCAGGTTTCCAGACCAGATAAAATATCACTCTGTCTCTGACACACCTTCGTGGCCTTATCATACCTGCTCTCTTTGGACACGCGGCATGTCGGAGATTTACAAAACTGGCACAAAGGCAGTTTCGGCAAAGCTGTGCAGCCCGTGATGGGCATTACAACTATGCGCGACGGGATGCTAGAGTCTTGGCAAGTTATGAAGCTAGGACTCCACTTGATAGAGAAAATGAAACCAATGGTAGGAGTACTCTTTGAGCAGATATGAGAAACCAATGATCGTCTCAATGCCCTTGCCAAGGGCGGCGATCTATTCGATAATGCAGGCATTCATCTCGACAGATGCTTCAGCAAGGAAACTTCTATCGTAGAACAAGAAGCCGAAGATGAGTTCCGCGACTAGAATGATCGGAAAGTTGAAGTTGACGCATACGCTGATGAGCTTGAAGAGATCAAAGATCAAGTTTAGCACGTCCCGGGACAAGAAAATAGTGCTGCGTTTTCGGACGATGCCCAGACAAGGAGGAATGATGCCACTAATGGTCCATGCCGAGAAAGTAGCAAGTGTCTGGCAAGAACACGAGATGGACTCGGCCATCTGCATTATGACTACCTACCTCATGTAGAGAGATTCATGAAGAGAAGGCAGCTGATTCCAGTGAATGGCCTGTAACTATGGAGTTGCCCCGCCATAACAAAGCTTGTTTACATTGCACTGTGCAGCATCCCGCTTCTCCCCCAAGGCAGACGTGACGGTGGATCTCGACGCAAGACACGCCGCGACAAGCCATCTTTGAAACGACCGTGAATTCTGCCACCAGAAATGCGCCCTTGAGTTCACGCTGCCAAGGGTCGCGTCCGAGGTGATCCACGCTGTCGCGGCAGAGAATCCCTGCTCCTTCCAAATCCGTTGGCTGCCGTTCAACCGCCAATCGCGGGGTGGTGGGGCCGGGCTCCGGTCCGTTAGTGAGCTAGGCCTAGTCTGGATGTAAGTAAACAAGCAGCCTATTGAGCGTAAGGTGCCAGAGCATTCGTCGACATTGACGGCGGGAGAAGAAGGGGGATTGTTTATTATCCAGGGCAAGCTGCAAGGCTGTAGGATTATAATCTCCGTCTTCTGCTTCTGTTCCATTTCCATCCCAGGGTCTCTTTGTCTGCGGCCAGGCTTGTTGTATTGTCTCCATTGTGCTGCGCTCGCTGTGTTGTGCATCCATCCATCCATCCAGCACATCGCATCCACATCACACGTATCACACGGCATCACAGCCACTACCACCACGAAACCAACAGCAATCATGGCAGATCTTGATCTCCCCATTGCTCTCCGGCGCACCCGCCGAAGCAATGCCGGAACAGCTTCATGTTCTGATTCTGTCCCCTCCTCTCCTGCTACTGCCACAACCCCCCAGACACGCTCCCGCAAGCGGGTTCGCTTCTCTGACCCGGGCCAACGGCTACTGGCCGGTGCTGGCGCATCCTCCTCGTCAAGTGGTCTGACACCCATGATCCGCCGTGTCTCCGTCGCCGGGACCTCCACCGCCTCCTCCGCTTCCACACCAAAGCGTCGCCACTCTTCAGCGCCCGTCAGCGGCCACGGCAGCCTCTTTGCTCCGCCCAAGAGTCCCGGCATTCCCCCGAGCGGCGATGTTACGTTCCTCCCGCTGCGCCAGGTCCTCGATGGCCGCGTTCAGCGCCGCATTCGCCGCAACGGCATGAGTGAGGAGATGAATGTCATTCAAAGCGAGCGCCGCAAGAGAGCCCGCGACGCAAAGGCCGAGGTCGACAGGCTCCAGGCCGAGCTCAAGGCGCGCGATCGCGAGATCTACGAGCTCCAGAACGCCACCATTGTCATGGACACGGAGCGCGTGTGGGAGCTTGAGAGGCAGGTCGATGAGCTGAGGAGCCAGCTGGCCAAGCGGTCATGTGTTGGCTCCATCGCCAGCATCAATACCAAAATGAACCGCTCCTACAACTGGACGTTGGCAGCCAGAGATCCCTTTGGCGACGACGATTTCATGGACATGACGCAGTATGATGAAGAGTTTGGAGACGAGACCATGGCTCAGTTGGTCTGCAGTACTCCCTCCAAGGCGAGATCCTCATTCCCTACGCCGCCTGCCACCAGTCCCACACTGCCACCAACGCCATGTTTCCGTCTGCCGTCTCTCGAACCCCAGATGCCTACAGCACACATGGGTATCCAGGCTTGTCTGCCCGACCCCCATCAGCAGCAGCTGGAGGGCGAGATCTCTTCACTCCAGCTCGAGCTATCCAAGCTTACCACCACGCTAGACTCCTACAAAGCCCTTGCCAGCCGTCTTGGGGACAAGCTGACGCAGTTCACTTCGGCATCACTAAAAGACTCTGGATCAACAGAGGCTAGCTCAACAGCACCAAAAGACCCAGGTGCTCTGGAAGCGCAGCTTGAGACACTGCTGCAGACCATGTCGGACCGCACATGCGCCCTTACCCAGCTTACGACGGTCATCAACGACCTGGGCTTCACGGGGAACGATGCCGGCGAGATGATCATCTCAATGGCCTCCGGATTCCGCGCCGCTCGTCTCGAGCTCGAATATCTCACACCCGGCGAGATTGCCCTGCCCCTCACATCGCACGGCGCCGAGGTCCTTGACCTCCTCCTGACGCGCCTCCGCGAAATGGCCATGAGGATCAAGGAGGGCGAAGACTCCATTGACGAGTACCACGAGATTGAACTCTCCCTGCGGAAGCAGCTCGACGCCCGCGTCTCCGCCATGGACGCTCTCAAGGCGGAAATGGCAAAGGCCGAGAAGCTCATGGGCGACAAGGCGGCGCGCATCCGCGAGCTCGAGGTGGCCAACCAGCGCCTCAAGGGCGCCGTCGACGGCTACGGCCGCGACATGGCGGAACTGGAGAAGCTCGTCACCCAAATGGAGCAAGACAACCGCGACGCCGCGGCAACGCACCATGCGCAGCTCGAGGTCGGCCGCCGCGTCCTCGCCAGCAAGGAGGACGCCGTGGCTGCGCTCGAGGTCAAGCTGCGGGATGCCCTCGAGCGCACGGCCGACTTGCAGCGGCAGCTCTCCGAAACTCACGCCGCCCAAGCAAAGGAGGTCGCGGAGCTCAACCGGGATCATGGCGCTGGGCTGGCGCAGAGGGATGCCCGCGTGGCGGAGCTGCGCGAGGAGCTCGACGGCGTCACCGAGTCGCTGCGGGCGGCGCATGAGACGATCCGCAGTCTGCGTGTCGAGAACGGAAGCCTTGATGAGCAGCGGGAAGATGAGAGACAAAAGGCCAAGGCTGTCATTGATTCGATGAAGCAGGAGCTGCAAAAGGTGCTGCAGACGACGCAAGACTTCCTCAACACGCCTGACAAGGCGGGTGCTATCGCCGAGAAGGGCTCGTCGTCGGCCTCGAAGCCCGTGGTCCGATCTGGAGGATACTTGACATCCATGCTGGCTAGACGCAGCAGCAAAAAGAGAACCCGTGGACAGGATAGCGGTGTGGGAATGATGGAGGAGGAGGAAGAGGTAGACATGTTCTGAGGCGTTGTCACATTGACTCATTTGCTTGCAGGAAACGGAAAAGGCGTTTCTAGAGTCATCACTACCATTACTGATACTATTTCCTTTGTCGTTCTTGTCTAGGATGCCTACTATAGAGCCGTGTCCATTCGCACGAATGTTGAAGCCTTGTTCTAATACGTTGCTACCGTCGTTGCATGCTAGTAGAAGCACCACTTGGCCTTGTAGTCGGGACTGAGCTCCTTATCCAGCAGTAACGCCCTCAGCAACTCAATCGGCATTGTATTCGCCTTCAGCACACAATCATGAAACTCCTTCTCCCCAAGTGTCCCCGAGCCAAGCACCTCCTCCCGCAGACGAAACAGCTGCAGCGCACCGAGCATGTAGCCGGCTTGATAGAGCGGCCTGTAGTCGCCGCCAAACGAGCGCCTCACCTCGCCCTCGGCGTTGGCGCGCTCATGCCCGACCCAGTCGACGAGGAGGTCGACGCACTCGCGCGGCGTCATCTTGCCGAGGTGGAACTTGAGCGAGAAGACGATGCGGGCGCAGCGGTGCATCCGCCAGAAGAGCGTGCCGATGCGGTCTTCGGGAGAGACGAAGAAGTCGCCCCGGGCCCAGAAGACCATTTCCCAGTACATGGCCCAGCCCTCGACAAAGAAGGGCGTGTCGAAGAGGGTTCGGTGGCTATTATGCCGCTCCCCAACGTAAAGCTGCAGCCGGTGGCCCGGTATAAGCTCGTGAAAGGCCGTGGCCCTTGAAAAGTGCCTGTTGTTGCCTCGCATCACCATCTTCTTCAAGTTGTGGGGCATGTCGACGGTGGGATACGATACAATGATGGACGGGCCGCCCAAGAAGAAGGGCGACTCCTTTTGCCGCTCCGCATCCATCATGAACATGCGCGTCGTCTCCTCGGCGACATCAGGCACCGTGACGAGATTGTGCTTTCGGACAAACGAGGCGCCCTCGTGAGCAAGTTGCTTGACCAGCTGCGTCTGCTCGCCCGGCGGGACACACAGTGTCTTTACATGCTCAAGGGCCTTCTTCCAGTCCTCTCCAAAGCCGAGCTCCCCGGATGCTGCCTTCATCTGTGCCTCGCACCATTGGTACTGCTCCATAGCGAGGCTGATCAACCCTTCGGGTGTATAGGGGATCATCTCGGCCTCTAGTTCAACGAGGAGGCCTCTTCTACCAATTGGGTCGCCGATGATTTCGCTCTCATCATCAGGCCCCATACCGGCAAGTCTTGATCTTACAAGACCGGAGTAGCTTATCATAGCAGCGTCTGCTTCCTTCCGGGGTTTCGATGCCCACCAGTCAAACATGGGATGGTACGTGGCGTAAAATCGGCAAGACTCGGCGAGATGCTCTCGCAGGTGGTCGACAATCCGGCCCGCCTTGTACGCCGTTGTCTTGCTAACTTGGATTTTGCCCTTGTCGATCCGAGACGTGACGTCTTGAATCTTGCTTCGGATTTCTTCGAGCTTCTCTGCGAACTTGTCCGCTTGCAGCAACTCAACATCCTGCCGCGATTCGCAAAGGGCGACAACCACGGGAGCAAATGGCAGCAAGGGCATAGCTGCGTCATGGGCCTGCCGTTCCAGCTCCAGCTGACGGGATCTGCGTCGCAAGAAATTCCGCAGCAGCAGGAAATCTATCCTGTCATGTTGCGACAGGTCCTGGAAGTCAACGCGGAGGAGTGAATTCAGCTCGTCGGAATAAAACTGTTTGAGTCTTTGGTGGCGTCGGGGAGATACAGATGTGTTGTAGAATTTGAGCAATTCCTCGAGATCGAGCCTCACACGCTGCACCCGAGATGTGATGGATTCATGGTGACTGTCGGAACGAGGACCATCAAAAGACTGGACAGTAACCCATTCGTCATAACGAGTTGACTCTGTCGAATACATCTTGTGTTGCTGATTGAAGGACGATGATGAAGGGCGGTGATGAGGAGAAGAGTCGATGCGGGGATGCAGCAGCTTTACCCGGCATCAAGTCACAGCGAGCGAGTGCAGCGTGGTGTCATACAAGGATTGTTTCATCGCCTTGGAGTTGAACAGCTTCCCCATCTGGCAATAGCATAGCAAGAGAGAAGCCCCCCAAACTCCTCGTTCAGTATCAGTATCGACAGCCCTCCATCTCGATATGCAGCATGTCCTTTGATGCAACACCACCGAGCATCGCAAGTACATATATCCGGTCACTTATATCCTTGCTTGGGCTTCAACGCCAAGTCGATTTGCAGATCTGGGGCTAAACCAACCCAAAACATCTCCACCCGGCTCAGCCCGCCCCAGGCGTGCCAGCCAATCTCGCACCCGGAAACGCTTCCGCCGTCGTAGGTCCGATAGCGCCCGATTCGGCCGAAAGTTTGTATCCGAACAAGATATGCGGTGCGCCTCCGTCTTCCTTGGCCATTCTTGCCAGCATCAAACACTCATCTCATGGCGACGATGCTGCTCCGTGCCATCTCCCTCCGGCTTCCGTTATCCGCCGCCTCTCTCCGGCCCCTCCGGACCCGGATACCTCAGCCCCAGCGCCGTCTCCTGTCAACGCCGCCACCGGGATCCGAGCCCAGGACCAGGACCGCCAAGGCCGAGGACCCTATCCCGGTACCGAGCACCGTCGCGCCGATGCCGTTTTGGCAGCGACTCGGGCCTCTGACGCGGACGGCGCAGGCGTATGCCCGGGCTCAGAGGGCGAGGCCGTATGTGACACAGGTCGCCACCGCCATGTTCATCTACCTCCTCGGCGATATATCGGCCCAGTCCATCGGCGGCGATGACTACGATCCTGTACGGACAGCCCGCAGCCTCACCATTGGCGGTGTTGCGGGCATTCCTGTGTATGAGTGGTATGTTGGACTGGGTTGTTGGGCCTTTACCAAAACTCTTCCTTCACATGGGGGATGGGTAACTAACTGGCTCACAGGTTCCTATTCCTTTCGCACAACTTCAACTACTCATCTCGGCTGCTGTCCATCTGCACCAAAATCACCGTCAGCCAGCTCTTCTTCACGCCCCTCTTCAACACCTACTTCTTCTCCATGCAGGCCCTCCTCTCTGGCGAGAATCTGCAGGGCATCATCGACCGCGTCAAGGCGACGGTGCCAGCCTCGGTCATGAACTCGATGAGGTTCTGGCCGCCCGTAACCGCCATTACCTTTACCTTTATCCCGCTTGACTTCCGTCCTCTTTTCAGCGGCTTCGTGGCTGTCGGGTGGCAGACGTATCTAAGCTTTCTGAACAAGCGGGCTGAAGCCATGCAGCACCAGCATGAGGGTCAGGATCAGAGTCTGGATCAGGTCGTACCCAAGAAGGAGAGGGTCATGCTGGCAGATGGCCGGATAACGGCTTAGGCTTGGTTTGTTTTGTCTCTTTTTGTTTAGAATGCGCGATACAGGCACCTTTTGGCGTTTTGGAAAAAGGGTTTAGATGGGTACACATAGAGATGGGGGCGGTTTTAAATCAAGAGACACTCCATGGCAGACATGGATGCCCACGATGCAGATTCAACCACGCTACTCGTAGGAACTGTTTTGCATCGTGAATTGTCTCGTCGCATCCACAACCTGGTCGTTGTTGTTATCGAGATTGTATGTACATGTATGCAACAACAATTCCCGCTCATCCTGGCGATCAGAAAAAGCTGCCCACTGGCTGGAACTGCTTTGCCGGGAGCTGGGCCAATCAAGCTGCCGCGCACTTCTCCAATCAGCCATTGTCCAAAACAGATGACGGGCTCGGGAGAGCAACCACAAGCTTGAGCAGAATAGATGAAGAGCTCATACATGGAATTGCATCTCCAATCAATGCATTGTTCCCGAATAAGAAATCCCATCGTGGCAAGATTCAATTGCATCGCAAACCCAGGGCACAGCCAGACAAGGAAGCGGGCCCCAATGCAGTGACGCAGTGACGCAAAGTGCGCGCAGGATCGTAGTTTTCCGGGCCGAGGAAAAGAGATCTGCCACAACCCAGCCGCCGGACAAGAATCTCCAGAACACCACCAACAACGCCCAACTCCTCCACTCCTCCTCCCACTCGTCGACGCTCAGGGGCCCATCGTCGCCTTCCCTCCAAACCCGCCGATCGAACCTCGAGCTTTCTCCCCATCATGGCGTCCGCTCTCCGCTTCAGGGCCGCCACTGGCCTGCTCTCGCGCACCGCCAGCGCCGCCGGCCGAATCCAGCTCACGCCCTGCTTCGCCTCGCTCTCGGCATCTTCGTCTTCACCTTCGCCGCGCCGTCTCTTCAGCCACCTCCGCGCCCTCAATGCCGAGATCATTGTCAAGATTCCCCAGATGGCCGAGTCCATTAGCGAGGGCACCCTCGCCGCCGTGCCCAAGCAGGTCGGCGACCGGGTCGAGGTCGACGAGGAGATTGGCAGCGTCGAGACGGACAAGATCGACGTCGCCGTCAACACGCCCGAGGCCGGCGTCATTCTCGAGTACTTTGCCGCCGAAGGCGACACCGTAGTCGTTGATCAGGACTTTGCCCGTATCCAGGTTGGCGGCGAGGCCGAATCGTCGTCGTCGTCTTCAGGCAGCAGCAGCAAGAAGGATGACGCGCCGGCAAAGGAGGAATCCAAGTCCCAGGAAGAGAAGCCCAAGGAGGAGAAGCCCGAGGAGAAGAAGCCCGAGGAGAAGAAGCCCGAGGAGAAGAAACCCGATGAGAAGCAGTCGGAGAAGCCCGCAGCTCCCGCGCCCTCAAAACCGTCGCCGGCTCCCGAGAAGCCTGCTGCCCAGCAGTCTCAACAGACCACCAGCGGGTCCAACCGCGGCGAGCGAGTCGTAAGTCCCAACCATGGGCTCCAATAATCTTTGCGATGGCCTCGAGCGACTGCTGACCCATGTCTCGCTTCACAGGAGAAACTCTCTCGCATGCGAAAGACCATCGCCAGCCGTCTCAAGCAGTCCCAAAACACCTGCGCCTCTCTCACCACTGTCCAGGAAGTCGACCTGACCAACCTCATGGCCTGGCGAGCAAAGTACCGCGAGGAGGTTCTCGAGGAGCACGGCGTCCGTCTCGGCTACATGGGAGCCTTCACCAAGGCCACCACCATGGCCGCCCAAAAGGTGCCCCAGGTCAATGCCGCCATTGACACCGACAAGGAAATCATCACATACCGTGACTACGTCGACATTAGCATCGCCGTCTCGGCCCCCAAGGGTCTCGTCACCCCCGTCCTGCGCAACACCAACGAGATGAGCATAGTGGAACTTGAGCGCGAGGTTGCTGTCCTGGCCAAGAAGGTGAGCCGGCGAAAACATGTCTTCAATCATCTACAATCATACTAATCACTGCCGTGTTCCTGTAGGCTCGCGACTCAAAACTGAGCATGGCTGACCTCGAGGGCGGCAACTTCTCCATCAGCAACCCCGGCATCTTCGGATCCATGTTCGGAACCCCCGTCATCAACTATCCCCAGGCCACCATCTTCAACATGAACGGCATCCAGCAGCGAGTCATGGCCGTCAATGGCCAGGCCGAGATCCGCCCTGTAAGCATCTGCTACCGCCGTCCCCACTAGCTACCTCTTGCTGACCATGATCCCAGATGATGTACATCACCCTCACCTACGACCACCGCCTCATTGACGGTCGCGAGGCCGTCACCTTCCTCAACCTTGTCAAGAAGTACATCGAGGACCCCTCGCGAATGCTCCTTGCTTAGAGTCCCCCCGTCCTCACACCAGACACTGTATCTTATCGGGGCAGACAGTATTTTCTAGAAGGCGGATGCCGCTGCCTAAGCTTGACTGCCTGGCTGCCTGGCTGCTTTCGACAGAGGCGGCTCGCAGTGCATCCATATGGAGTTAAGCTACCTAGGCTGTATAATAAGAACATTTCTTGGCTATTCATGCATATCATGTCACGGCCTGTATCCTTTGGCGAAACCCCGTCCTCGGTGAGACTGAACATCCTGTAAACACTGGCTAGCAACAGCAACGTATTCCAGCCATGACAACTATCGGATCTCAGAATTCCCATAGGCAACGCCCCATCTAAGCCGTCTCCGTCGACAGTCCTCTTCATTCAACCGAAACCAGCTACCGAGCCTGGTCCCACAGCTCACCCGCCGAATCCCCAGCAGTCGTATAAGCTTGGCCACCTGAGTTAGCCCCTGACGGACTCCCATTGGGGTCCTCGAGCACCGTGATGCCGTAGAGGTGCAGCTGCTTCGGGGCTCTAAACACTTCCTGGTCGATTAGCACTCGCTCGAGCATCGTCATCAGCGACGCACTATCGGCGCCCGTCGTATACCATCCAAGGTGTTGTGCTGCGCCTCCCCCTCCCCTGGGCCTCGTGAGCCTCAGCCCCGGACCTCTGCTTCATCACCAACGCCACAAGAGTTTTGCTCGAGATACTTGTCAACATGTTGGTGAAGACACTCCGTCCTTCACTCTGTCGACATGGTCGTTTCTATCCAACAACTCGAAGCACCTTTTCGAGCTATCCGAGCACGCTCACACTGCCCTAGAGGTAGGCCATGGGGATAGAATCCGGCCCAGGTCAAAAATCACGACTCCATGAATCCGGGATTGTGATAAGTCGAGGACATGTTATGTAACCAAAATTGAACCAACTCTCCTATTGGACACGAAATTACAACTGTAACAAAAAAGCAAACAAGCCGAATGGGACGCGATGTGCTCAGCGGTATACCCCCTTATTTATATGAACCACGTTATCGGGTTTAGGTGGAAGTCGTCCTGGGCAAAGCAGCATCCTTATAGGAACCATGTTGCTTCTCAGCTCCAAAGCCACCCACCCACCTTTTCCCGACGTGGTATCCCTATGTGGAACATGTCTTAAGCCACGCAGTCAACCAGCAGGATTCCGACCTCAAAAACGTGGATGCAGCAAGATGGCGCCCCAATCAAATGTAAGCTCAGCCCTTACCTCGGTGAGGCTGATGGGACACATGATTGACTTGTAGTGGTGATAGATGCCCCTGTCAGCCTCCATTGATGCCGTGTAATCACACAATGGGTCCAAGGTGGCAAGTCGAACAGGGGTTTTCCCGTCATCGAGAATACTCAGCTTTGTCGATACGGTATTTACTTGGGTAGCCCTTCTCCCTCTTTCCATCCGTTTTAAACCACGTTGTCTGGACATCTTCTCTGCTGGTTACAAGCTCCTAGACGTTCGAAACGAAGCCACGGGCAACCCAGTACAAATGGCTCTTTCTCAATCACTAGAAGGTTTGACAACCATTCGCCTCTCATTTCTCATTACAGCGCTTAGCCTTGCCTATGTTGTATCGGTTGTCATCTATCGACTATACTTTCATCCGCTGGCCAAGTTTCCCGGGCCATTTTGGGCTCGCATCTCCGGCTGGCCATCTTACATACAAGCCCGCAACCAAAGCCGGCATCTCTGGTTGATGCAATTACAGCGTAAATATGGTACGTTCAAGAAGAAAAATCAAGCTTCCATCACTTCTCCTGGCTGCTGGCAATTACTCATACGAGGTGGCAAGGCCCCGTATTCCGCTTCACTCCTGACGACGTGTGCTTCAATACAACGAGTGGATGCGACATCATCTACCACGATAAAGAAAACATTCGAAAGGACGACTTCTACAGGGTGTGGCCTCGCAACATACACTCGGTGACCACTTTTAATACTGTTGATCGCGAGGTTCACACGCGGAAACGTCGCGTGCTGAATGCGGCCTTCTCGGACAAGGCTCTCAGAAGCGCAGAGCCGTCCATTCACAAGAACGTTGACCGGTGGTTCGAGCTCATTGACCAGGGACTAGCCGATAGCAATCAGAAGTGGTCCAAGTCCTTGAACATGGCTCACTGGGCCGACTACCTCATTTACGATATCTTGGGCGACCTCTGCTTTGGCAAGTCGTTTGACATGAAGGAGCCCGATAGTGAGATGCGCAAAGTACCGAGTCTCATGGCTACCTTCATGGTGACCGTGCTGCCTGCAAGCCTTCCCCCTTTTATACGCCCTTCATGCAATAACCTCTTATTAATCTAACGCTCTTTAGATTTCGTGTGCACCCTTTGCGCCACTCTGGCTTTGGCTTAAGCCGCGTGGTCTGGACGCGCTCATGGCCATATTCGCCCCCTCTGGGATGAGGAAATGGAGAGCCTTTGTAGATGAGTGCTTCACCGAGCGATTCGTCCGTGAAGAGCAACTCAAGACGTCGCCCAAACCCGAGGGGGAAACTCGCAAGGACTTCTTCCACTACCTCATCTCCACCACGGACCCGGTCACCGGCAAGCCAGGCTACGACCGAGACGAGCTGTACGGCGAGTCGGAGATGCTCATAATCGCCGGCTCCGATACCACCTCCGTGGCGCTCGCTGCCGCCGCCTTCTACCTGGTACGCCATCCGGAAAAGCAGGCCAAGCTCGCCATCGAGCTCTCGTCGGCCTTTTCCAGCGCCGACGACATCAAGGCCGGCCCCTCTCTGCAGGGGTGCCGTTACCTGCGAGCCTTTATCGAAGAGACACTGCGGATTAACCCGCCGATAGGAATGGACCTTCCACGCCAGGTTACCGAGGGCGGCATCGTCATCGACGGTCACTACCTGCCCGAGGGCGTTCGCGTAAGCAGCTCGGCAGCCTGTCTGCACAGCAATCCGGAGTACCACCCGCAGCCCTTCCAGTTCCGCCCAGAGCGTTGGATCGCCGATGAGACAGGTGAGACCGGGGTGCCGGCCGAGATGGTGGCCTTGGCCCGAAGCGCCTTTGTGCCGTTTTCGCTCGGGCTCCGAGGCTGTCCGGGTAAGAACCTGGCCTACTTGGAGATGAGCATCTTGCTGGCCAAGATGGTCTATCAGTACCAGCTCCGGCAAGAGCCCATGAACAACCTTGGTGGCGGTAGGCCGGATGGCGCTGAAGGTCGCCGCAGCCCAGACCATTACCAGGTTTACGACGCCTTCGTTAGTCTCCGCGACGGCCCCTTGGTTCAGCTCAAGAAGAGAGTGCATGCGTAGCTCGTGAGGTGGGTACGGGTAGTTGTTCTACACGGGGCTTGCTTCCGTTGCGGAGGAATGTACTCAAACGGTGTTCGGCTATGGATGTTTAGTCTGCATTCGTAGAGGCCTAGAGTAAATATGGCAACAACTTTGCCGCCAATCTGGTGTTGATGGAAACATGACTTTGCTGAAGACAACTCTAGTCGACCCAGGCTAGCCTGCAAATGGCCTTGATTACCCAGTACCCGGTAGGATCCAAATCCGAATCTTTCCAACTAAGCACGTAGTCAAAATGTCTTGGATCTCGCTTATTGTCTGTGAGAGCGCAATAGGCAGGTTACGGGTCCTCGGCTTCTCGACTGGCCAAATCGTTACCAGGAACGTCGACGACTACGCCTTGTCTCAAACTCTCCTCCAGTAGTCCTCGACCACTTCCATGGTTCTCTGAGCCACCGCTAATTTGCTAGTGATGATCTCTTGCCGCCGCTTGTGGAGCCTGGTTTCGGTCGGATCCATCGTGGCCTCGCTACGGCGGTCCCAAGGGCAAAGGTGCAGAGCAGGGATATCGCCTCGGATCCAACCGAGCTGTCAGTGTCAGTGCGCACCAGCAGGATCCCATCCTGGTCCTAGCTGGATATAGTATGTATGTACATCGGAATATTATGCATCTTGCTACTGATTTGGCCAATGTTTCAAATGCTTGAGCTTATCGAGACAACCCGAATGAAACACGAAGCCCGTCGTGTCTGGATACGTTTCTGAGTCGACACTCACTTCAGAGGTCTCAGCGGATCATGCATCTAGAGTCGCTTGGCGGATTCCAGAAAACAGGCTTCTGCCAGAGCAATCAGCCACCTACTGCAACTCTTACGGCGGAACACCGTTACGGCATGATGAGAGTAGCTGAACACAAAGCTTCGCTCCGCACCGAAGAGCCAGTCCTCCCTGATTCTGACCTCATAATACTGGAGATGCCGAGGGAAAAGTGGGCAGCCGCTTTACGGCACCGCAGCTACCTGAAGTACTGTAAGCATACCAAGGGTTAGAGCACATACCTCCGCAGCGGGGGTAAGCTGGGAGCCAAGAGATTGGTTATTGAACAAGCTTTGGCCCAGATCGGGATGTGACGCGTTGTGGAGACGGGCGTGGGTATCCTCCGCAACCCTAGCACATACCTGGGAAAACGCCGTAGAGGTCGGTGCCGCCACAATGCTGGAGCATCCTCTCCATCCCTGCAGGCTCAAGCTGTTGAAGGTCGAGAGAGCATCCCTGGAGAGTGTGGCTGGGTGATGTGCCGTCCCGCTGCAACCCTGTCGAGGATCGGGCCATCAAGCTACCAGCATCAAGCATCGAGCATCAAGCATCGAGCATCAAGCATCGAGCATCAAGCTTGGACTCCGAACGCCGCCGGCAACTCGACGCTTGCTGTGAGGCCTGACAACTGCGGATACTGATACTACAATCTATACCTGCAAGAGTTGGCATGCTGTGGTCGTATAGCGTCTCAAGACAAGCCACAATTGCAGCTACCTGCAGTTGCCTGTTGCCAGTTGCCGTGCCATGTCGTCAAGCTGACCTGTCCAACCTCACCGGCCGGGAAACATGCCCAAAACACGCGTTGCAGTTGAGAGCTGGGCCAAGGGAGAGAGAGAGGCCCCCCACAGCATCTCGATGCTCAACTCTCTACTGTACCTGTACTGTATGTGCATAGCGCAGTGGGTAGGTTACCTAGCTGCTGTCAAAAGATCCCGCAATGGGCCCTCGGGGAGCCCGGTCTCGACCTGGGGAGCAGGCCAGCATCGATCAGCAGCAGGGAGCATGTTGATATACCTATGACGCATTATGGCTTGCCACACCAACACCCAAACATAGAGGCGGCTCGCTGTCTCAGCCGCCGACGGCCAGCCATCGATCAGCTTGGATTGACACGTTAGCGTCTAACCCTGGCTGGGCTACTACTGGAGGCGCTTTACCCAACGCCGCGAGTGATGATCAGCGTTAACCAACGCCTCGCATCACCAAGCACCGCTTCCCGCAACAACATGACATCTTACATTTTTGTCATGCCTACTGCCCGCCCTTGAACCGGTCGACGACCCACAGAACTCTCCTTAATCCCACGGCCCAACTGCCCGATGCCTCTGGATGGATGCATTGAGTAGGAGTCCGTCATGGTTCGCGATGATCCTACACGTGGCCGTCGTCATCGTAAGACGTGCCAGCCGCATCTCGTACTGTCCGCTTGTTAGGCCGTGGCCAGGCCGAACCTTGGGCCTACCTATCATGGTAGCTGGAGCTCGCGCAGTCCGTTAGGGATGATGTCAACAGCTTCGTCCTCCTAACGACCAAGGAGAGACTTGGTAGATAGCTTGCATCGATGACGAGTGCTCTGCTCTGGAAAACGCCATTATATAATTGCTGCAGCTTTCCCCCTCCTCAAGCTATTTTCTCTTTATCCAGACAACCCATTCAAGCTATCAGATACCCTTAACTCAACAACATCAACACCAATACCCCAAATCAAACCAAACCAAACCAATCCACACCAACATCTTCCCAACACAAATTCGCAATCATGGACAAGGCAAAGCAGGCAGTCAACAAGTTCATCTCCCGCGATGGCAAGCACACCACCACTGTCGACCAGGAGGTTCGATCCGCCGTCACCGATGAGCACATCAAGCCTCACCAGCATGAGAACATCACCACTGCCGTCGACAAGGAGGTTCACCAGGACCACCACCACACCACTGTGCAGCCAGTGAAGCACCGCGAGGTTCTGTAAGTCTTTTGCCGCTCGCTTCGCTGTTTAAGCAGCATGTACCGTACTAACTGGTCATCAGCCCTGAGCAGCACCGCCACCAGATGGCCGGTGTTCAGGAGAGGTCTTTCGAACATGGAAACGAGGATGAGGTTCGCGCGACACTTGAGCGCGATGCTGCCAAGTACAAGGACAGCCGTGTTACGCACGACACCACCCGCTCCACTACCGACGCCCCCATGGTTGCCGGCGAGCGTGTTCACCACCACGTCCACGAGCATGTCCAGCCCGTCATCCAGAAGGAGACCATTGCTCCCGAGGTTGTCCACACCACTGTCCCCATCCACGAGACTCACCACGCCAAGGCCATGCACCACGGCACTACCACCCTTCCCACCAAGACTCTGAACGAGTTCACCCAGGAGCAGGGCGTTCCCCTGACCGGCCGCGAGACCACCAAGGTCACCGACTATGAGGGATGCCCCGAGCAGTTTAGCCGTGGAACCTCAGGCCAGACTACCCGCACTGGCGAGCACACCCACTCCCACGAGCACGGTCACAGCCACTCTCACGGAGATGAGCGAGGCACCGGTCTTACTGGAAAGACCAACACCGCTGATAGTGCCGGTAAGGATCGCGCCTTCTTCAGCGGCCGTGGTGACAATGAGAGCGGTGTTCAGAACCGCAACCTTCGCCAAGATGAGGGTCAATACTCCGTTGGAGGCAGCGGATCCGGATCTTCGGGCCTCCGTGGCGACTCTTTGAACAAGGCCGAGGTATGTAGTATTCTCAATATCGATTATGGAAGGAAAAAAGGCTAACAACTTGTCAGCCCCGATTCGGTTCCGGTGTCACTGGCTCCAACGATCCCAAGTCCACTGGCGTTGCTGGAGAGGAGGAGCGCAAGGCCTCGCTTGTGGATAAGCTGAACCCTTTCAAGGATGCCGACCATGATGGCAAGAAGGGTGTCATGTCGTAATTGTTATCGCACGCGCAATGCTGTTATTGAGCTACTAGCAATGTATTTTTAATTTACGGTACTTACGGTAATAAATATTATCTCTCCGAGACAATTTTTGCCCATTCAACGCAGCATATGCATGCGCCATAACTAGTCGATTCAAAATGCCCCCAGCCCCTGAGACACTAACATTTCGGTTGCTCGGTTCTGTTTACAGGAATGTGTACATGTAAAAGTTAGGTTCTCCTTCAAAGTAGGGACATCTTATCTTGGGGGTTTTACTCCATTTCTCGATTGAGAAGCAAGTTTGACATCCAAAGTGTACCTGGGGAAACATTCTCAAAAAGCAGTGGCTCCAGTGGACCAAGTAATCCAACTTAATGATGGCCAAGGTTAGTTGCTTGTATCCATGCATCCCCAGCACCATCATTTTGAGAAATCAGAGAGCTGTGGGCGAAGGTTACTCCTACTGTTGGCAATATATCACAACTCAACCAGTCTGCTCAATTCTCTTTTGCGTGTCATTAGCACCTCTCACTGGCTGTAGGATTGATGCCTCCCTAGTACATGCATTATCCCGTTGTATTTGCGTCGTCCTCCCACGTCCTCCCCACCCAACAGCCCACGCAGGCCGCTCGCCACCACAACAACCTCAACCAACCTGCAAAAATAATCAACCGTCTTTTGCTCACAAGCTTGAGGGCAAAAGATGATGAGTTGCGTAATCTGGGAATCGAACCCAGGGCTCCCCGACGCTGCTCGAATGGCAACGGAGAATTTTACCACTAAACCAATTACGCTGTGATACAAGGGTTAGCGATATTGAGCATTATCAACGACACCAGCTTCACCATTCAAAGGAGAGAACCTCATAGCACTGCCTTCCGCGTAAAGATTGATCGTTATGAAACCCAAGAGCTCTGAGCAGCTGATGGGCTCTGGGTAGCTGATGATTCTGAATGGCTGGTGAGTCGTCATGTGTGTTTCAATGAGCTACCAAGAAGATTGGCGAATAACACAAAGTATTCATTTAATACATAAAGGCGACAGTACGTGGGTTATATAGTATAAGGGCATCACGTTGAACGGTTCGGGCTACTGTCCCAGAGGGTATTGCGGTTATAATGTTGTAAGTCTCCTTACAGTAGTTTGATGCTATACCTGAGGCCGGACACCCAGCAACTCGAACTGTGCATGAAGTTGTATGAATTTAACGGCAGGTTAATATCGTCTTTTGTCTCCGCTTGAAGCTTAGTTGTTGGTGGGAACGAAACTGTGTAGCCGTGACACATCATAGTGGAGGCTGAAGTTTGACGACTCGACTTTAACCTCGATCAAACTGGTAGTTGATTAAGAGAAATGGGGCCCATCTCGCGACTCTTGGGTCGCAGTTATCGACGGTAATTCGCTACTGGCTCCTCATTCGACTGACGTTGGACGACACTGGCGATCTTTTAACTCGTGACTGTCGCAAATCTTGACTGCCCCTTTCTCTTCTCATCATCTCCGCTACTCTTAATTTCTCTTCTTGTCTCATTCCTCCTAGCCTACTCTTATCTTGTCTCGTCTCACTCCTTTCGAATCAATTTCTTCTTTCTCTCAAGACTCATAGTAGATAAAGGACTAGAGCCCAGGTTAGAGCTTACAGTGGCAGCCACCCTTGTCTATGCTATTATCAGGATTCCTGGATCGTCACACGAGTGTGCCAATCGACTCTCTGGCCTTGTTCACCCGGGCCCTAACGTGGAGTTGGTAGTTTTAGATTGTCATCCATGTCAAAGCTCGCTATCATGGCGACGTTGATTAATATCATTTCAAACGCTTCAATCTGGACGGGTTTTAACGTCGGGGTCATCTCCCTCACATGGATGGGGCACTTAGTGCCGTAAGAGTTCAAAATCCTTCCGGTTCTTATTAAAGGCCAGGAGAGTTGGTAAGCTACTGTAGAGTTTGATATTGTAGAAACTTGAAGAGAGAAAGTTTTTTAAAGGAAACAAGAGCTGGAAAAAGAATTAGAATCCATCTCGCTATCATGTAATATGGGAAAGCGAGTAGATGCTCCTGCTGCTAAACTCACGCGATTATGCCGGCGGCCATTCCTGACCTCAACTTTCTATTGATATGAATCAGAACAATACTCATATCTTAAAGCTCATTAGAAAAGACATCTTGGATTATAATTTGGGGAAATCACAGAAACACGCCGAACTTTTATCCACCAATGACGAAGCTTGAGTACCTCCTCTCTTCACATCCATGCTTCAGTTAATTGTCCGACTCCCCCCTTTGATACATGCTTCACAAGTAGCAATACTTCAACTCCACCTTCATTCTTTAGAATCCTCTGCACCACGCGATGATTTGAACTCAAGTAATTACGTGGCTGCCTGGGCGCAGGTATCGCCTCTAGGACCACGCTGTTTCATCGGCTCAGCCCTACCGAGCCCAACTTATCGGGCGACCCTTCATAGTAGGCATCGACTCTCTTGGAAGTTTTGCTTGGTTTTGGATCCGACGACGCGTGTTGGCCCTCAACTAGCCTTCGCGATGTTCTCCCTTCCCCGTGCCTAAATGGAGAGGCCGCCTTAAGGGGGATCGGAGCCGTTAGCTCAGTACTTTCCGAGAATGTAAGAAACTTTTCTTGCTCGGAGAGCCTTTTTTGGTACATCTCTATAAAGCTCTTCTTTCGCTCGGCCTTGTGCTGGATATTCCCAAGCCAATGGGCATCGTGCTAAACATATTTTCGCTTGAGGTCATTATGCGCTTTCGTGAATCGACGCTGCTCTTTCTTGCTAAGGGCGCCCCGCGGTTCAACGTCTGACTCTACAAGAGTCAACTTGGTTCACTAGACCGTATGATGTATTGGGTCAGCGTCTTTATAATTTCATGGGGCATGATCGATTTCATAAGCAGCGCGATAGTGACACAAAGCTTGCATACGATTCTATCTAGTCCTTTAGCAAGAGCTTTCAGTTGACCCCTGTGTATAAATCTCTCAAAGACGGAATAGAACTCGCTTACCATATGGCGAGGTAACCTGCTAGGGGCATGCGTTACGTCGTCGGACGGGACTGTGAGTGCGTTGTAGCAGCTCTGTGCACTTTTTTGATGGTGATCCATCCAAGGGTACGGGTACGGGGAAGCTACTCTATAGGCATAAATGCCAGTCATTTCACATGAATTCCGGGAACTGAATTGGGGCCTCTTTATATAAAGTTGGTTGGACTTCCCTAACCTTAGTCCTCCTACGCGATGTTTGCTGGGTCCTTTGTTGTTGCTACGATGCGCTGCTTGCCCTGCCGCTTGACTGTCAAAAACAAACTCAACAGCCCGACTGTATGGTGTGGTCAAGCACGACCAATTGTGGTGGCACCGTAGCGTGAAACGTCACTTCCGCGGTTCAACGTTGCACAATCAAGGTTTGGATGATTGGAATAAAGTCATGTTTCTTTCGTGTTCTAGCTGACACCTTTTTGTTTCCCATCGCAAATAGAACGTCCAAACCCAAATGCAAAAAGTACACACCACCTCCCCTCAGGCGCCTCTCTCTCCCAATGAACTTTTTAAGCCTGGAGCTCGAGGTGGAAGGTTCGAATGATTGAGTCCGTGTCGTCGATGGCGAGAGGGCGGATATCGGCCAGGGCCTTGATCTTTTGCGTTCTGTAATGCCAAGTCAGCTTGATTTGCCAGTAGCGATGAAGAAAAATTGCGGCAGCGTACACTTCCTTGATTTGGTCGTCGGTCATGCTGAGGCCGAGCTGCTCAACACGGCTCTTGATGGCGTTCCAGCCAGTCAAGCGGGAGGCGAAGTGGACGTAGCGGGTCACACCCCAATCCTCGGGGTTAATGATCTCGTACGTGCTCGGGGCTTTTCGCATGTTAGCAATGATACTATAAAGGCAACGACCCCATCTTCTCTCTTATACGAGCCACCAGTCCAGTCTTTCAAACATCCTTATTTGCATTCTTAAGACATGGAAGCATGGTAACGGGTATGATTGAAAGCGACGTCGCATTGTCTTGGTAATCGGTAGACGCGGTGGTAACGTACCCTTGAGGATGGCCTTGGCGTGGATACCAGCCTTGTGGGTGAAGGCACAGAAGCCAGTGACGGGGTTGTTGAAGGGGATGTTCTTAAATCAAACTGTTAGCATGGGCTCTTGGCGCGATAGAGATTGACTTACAATCTCGACACTCTCGGCGACAAGGTCCTCAATCTCCTTGAGCTTCTTGAGCTTGTATCGGGAGGTGACGTAGTCGTGGCTGCCAACGATCATGCGGGCAAGGAAGCCTCCTAGAGGGGTAATGCCGTTTCGCTCGCCCTGTTTGTTGTTAGAGAAGCCCTTGCGCTGACACAGAGCAAAATACTTACAATACCGAGGACGGAGGTGTCGCAATCTAGAGGCAAAGCCCAATCAGTGACTGCGAATTATCAAAAGATTTCACAAGAGGGTACTCACGCGTGGCACCAGCCTCGAGGGCAGCAAGACTGTTAGCCGTGGCGCACATGGTATCGTTGTGGCTGGAAGAAAGGTCAGTATGGAGCTGGAGAACGATCGAGTCTAGAGGCTTACAAGTGGGTCTCGATGTCACAGCTGACAACACCTATTTGACTGGTCAGTGTCTCGTCTGGGATTCTCAAGATGAGAGAGGCTGACCTCGAAGCGTGCGAACAAGATCGTAGACCTGTCTGGGAGTGGCGCAGCCAACGGTGTCGGCAACACCGACACGGTCAACACCAGCGCGGTCGACAGTCTTGTACAAGTCGAGCAGGTCAACCAGGTCACCTATTGGTCATGGTCAGAACGCTGCGGAATCAAGTGAGGATGGAGTGGGATACGGACTTCGGAAGCTGTCTTCACTGCTGAATCGGACCTCGATGCCTCGGCTGAAGAATAGGTTAGTCTCCATGTTTTTCTACTTCCAAGTGCTGCGATTGAAGCTTGGGATCAGAGTGAAATGCGTACCTCTTGACGTAGTTGATAACTTCAACGGCGGTCTTCTTGATGTACTCCATGCTCTTTCCGTGGGAGTTCTCACGGAGCTGCTTGGAGGTACCAATGACCAGATCGACACCATCGGGACCGCAGTCGCAAGCAATCTTGGCATCCTGCAAAATGTTAGAAATTTGGAAAGTGAGCTGCGTGGGAAGACTGAGCGTACCTCCATGCTGCATCGCACGTCTAAATTGCGTTAGTCAGTCAAGGTCATGAACACACAGTGAAATCCGGTTGGCAACTAACGGGTCAGAATCTTGGCCTAGGGGACTGTTAGCATTTGGGGAAATGGTGTCAATTCGGCTCCTTGGAACAAAGGACGGCTCACCTTGAGGCCAAGCTTGCAGATAGCCTCGAGATCCTTGCGGGACTGCTCAGAGGCAACGGGAGAGGTGAGCTCAATGTACTCGACACCAAAGTCGGAGAGAGCAGTGGCACTGGGGAAACACATGTCAGTATACAGCGGCAGATGAGGTGAAACCAGGGGTCTCGCGGGTTGACTCACATCTTGATCTTGGTCTCTGTAGTTGGGCAGGGCGAGTTAGTGGGGGTTTGTGTAAGTCAATTGGCAGGCTCAGATGTTACCAGTGTCGAAGTAGGCATTGGCAAACTGCTCGCCCTCTCGTAGCGTGCTCTCGATGATCTGGAAGCGGTTCGTGTTGGAGAGGAAGTCGCCTACGGACTGGTAAGGCGAGCCGGCGTGGTGAGGGACACGGCGGGTAGGATCGCGGCCATCGTTGGCGGGGTTGGCGACGCCGTTGGACTCGACGGGTTCGGGATCGGGACACATGATGTCGTTGTGGCTCGGGCTATTTGGGGGGGGAAGAAGGTTCGGTGGCTCGGGGGATCGTGGGGTCGTGGATCGTGTATCTCGGCGGGTGATTTGCTTCAATTGAAAAGTTTGGAAGACGAAGCGGTCGACATACGTATATAAGTAAAAAAGCTCGACAAGTGTGACTGACTGTGCGAGCTGTGCGTGTGCGGGGTTTGGTTTCGGGGGGCAAAAGGCAAACTCAGATCGGAGGCAGGCCGCAGCTACAGGCGGCCGGATGCTGTGTGCACTGTGTGACGCCGGAAAAAGAGGGCCACGAATGGGCGGCGCGGGTACTCAGGCGCGCAAATGGCTGCGCCGCGGCGCCCAGAGACTGCTCAGAGGAACGCCATCGCCCCAAGGGATGCCAGGTACACAGTGCTCGATCGAGCGCTGGCGGCTTGCATCAGCCATCCCAGCGGGCGCCCCACCACTGACTCGACTCTGTTTCCCCAGTCTCGAGGTCCGGAATTCGGCCTCTGACTCAACTAGCAACCCAGCTAGCTAGCTCCCTTCTCCATCCTGGTCGCCCAGGATATGTCGTGTATGCATAAGACCGCTTCTCGCGTTGCCATTATCATTCTTCAGTTGTGTATTGGTCTGCTATACTATAAGTTAGGTGCTGTACGGATGCGGATGCGAATGGCAGGTTGGCCGATCAGCAGAGTCGGTTTCGCTTTCATCCTCACGGAGCTCCTACCGGCTCACACGGGGCTCCACCGACCGGCCGGCACACGCCAAATGCGTAACGTCTGCTTTGCTATTCTCAGCTTAGTGGCTACAGGCTTTGGAAGCAGGGCCATCTGGAACTTGAGTCTCCGTGTCCCTTTTGTATGCATCCGTGGCCAAAGGATATCCAGAGGAATGAGACATGCAAATACGGCGTGAACCGGGCGTCAAGAATTGAGGCACTGAACCTATCACCTTGTGCTGGAACTACAGTGAGATATTAGTGTTGAGCAAGTATCGAAAGTCTAATGCCAGCCAGATGGGCAACGAGCCTCAACGCCCCTTGCACTTGTCCTGTAATACGAGAGGCAAAGCGTCGTCAATTGGCGAATCAGCTTGTCAAATTCACAATGATGCCTGCCAAAGTAGGTAGGTAGGTACCTAGGTAAGGTAGACAAATAGCCAAGTGCTGTCCTGGCATCGGTCAACACTCAGTCCAGCTTGTCAACAGCTGAGTCACAGACTCAAGCGACGGGGAGCACTACAACCCTTACATCTCGCCTAGAAGCAAAGGGCCCTTGTCTCTTAATCAATTGAAAGCACACCATGCTCAAAAGGTGCAAAAAGTGCATATGCTCCGTCCCCTCCTTGTACTTAATCAAAGGTCTCACCAGGCTTGCAGAAAGTTTAAGGGCTCCGACGTCCCAAACGGCTCCGTCTTCCTCGTGACAATGCCAAGGGCCTCTTGGTTTGGGTCTGCGCCGTGCCTCGGAGGACGGGATTCCATTGTGCCGGATACACGTACGCATTCATGGGACCGATGAGCTCTTTTGTAGCAAAAGCCAGGTCCAATTCGAGGCCTACTGTACGAAACCTTTGGACTCGTAGCACATGCCACTCGCAATGTCCTCTACGACATAGGTAATATTGGAGATTACTTCGGCTTACAATTGTCTGAACGTAGATGCTGACATGGAAGTGGGGCCCCAACATGTCCAAATTCTGCACTGCATCTGTGGATTTGACCTTGCAGACTTGAGATGTATGCACATACAGATGACACTGGACCTGAACTTGGCCTTTCAAGACTCGTCATGATGATTTCAAGTGGCTATGGGTCCAGAGTGGGTTTGAGCCGGTTATTACGGTTAAGATTGAGCTCCATCAACGTCAATTGCTCAATTCCTGTCCGAGGTCGGATCAGCAGCCCTGGCCATCCCCAGCAACAGCAGCCAATCAGGTGATCCATATTTCCTAGCCCAACAGGGGCCTGGTCTAGCCCCGGAGCCCCTCCGACCCCTCGATCCACAGGGCGTCTTGCGCTGTTAGCCTCCACTGAGTTGATGGCACTGAGCGCCCTGTAAGCCGACGTCATCAGGGACCTGTTCCCCTGGCGGCAGCCTTGTGCCCTTTCCACGCGATAGCATCGCAGTCTTAGGCCACCACGGGACCATCAACGTCAACAACACCTACCTACCGTACGCGCCCTCAGCGTTGACTCCGGCAGCAAGGCTGCAGAAACCCTCGCCCGCTGTGGGCTTCAAGGCTCGCCCTCGCAGCCATGTTTCGGTTCAGGCATCTCTTCGGACGCGCCTCGAGAGCCAGGTCGCCGGCTGTTCCCTCGTCGCATTACCAGCCGCTGCCTCACCATGATGACTTCCAAGGCCAAGGCGGAAACGAGGACCGCCATCACGACGACATGGAGCCTGGACAGCAAGCGCAACTTCCGTCCCAGTCCCAGCCCCCAGTCCGCCGCGATGCCGCCGCCGAGATGCTCATCAAGCTTGGCCGCTCTCCCGACGAGCACATCCCCCTGACGCCCGCCGACGATGCCCGCATCCTCCGCCGCATCGACCTCGCCCTCCTGCCCCTGATGCTCTGCGTCTACTTCCTCCAGGCCCTCGACAAGGCTACGCTATCATACGCCTCCATCTTCGGCCTCATTGACGACACCAACCTCGAGGGCGACCAGTTCTCCTGGCTCGGCAGCATCGTCTACCTGGCCCAGCTTATCATGCAACCCCCGCTCGCCCTCGCCCTCGTCAAGCTGCCCATTGGCAAGCTGACCAGTGTCATGGTGCTCGGTTGGGGCCTCACGTTGACGGGCATGACGTGGGCCGGCAGCTTCCGTCGCCTGATGGTTGCCCGGTTCTTTCTCGGGGCGTTTGAGGCGAGCGTCGGTCCAAGCTTCGTTGCCATCACCCAGATGTGGTGGAGGAGAAGGTACGCGCAAGGTTTCTCTTCGCGCCACGAATGCAGCAGTCTTCTCTGACCGATACTTTAGGGAGCAAACACTTCGCATTGGGTCTTGGTACTGCATGAATGGGTTGACATGGGTAGTGCGTATTCACGAGCTGGACGGCTCAGAACTTGGCTGACTTGCGATCCCTCTGCGTAGTTTGGGAGCCTCATCACCTACGGGCTAGCCCGTATTGAATCCCACATGAAGCCATATCAGGTAGGTCACCATGTGCCGAGCTCTCCTGTTCCAGTAGTATCTGACGCCACCACGTAAGATCATATTCCTCTTCTTTGGCGTCATCACAGTCGCCGTTTCCTTTGTCATGTTCTTCTGGATGCCCGACTCGCCCATCGAGGCCAAATTTCTTTCCGACGACGACAAAGTCCTCGCCATTGAGCGATTGCGCCACAACCAGATGGGCGTCATGTCGCGTGAGTGGAGATACTCGCATGTCTGGGAGACCCTTCGGGACATCAAGACGTGGCTCTGGTTCGCCATGATATTCTGCGTTTCCGTACCCTCCAACGGCATCTCTACCTTTGGCCCTTTGATTATCCAATCATTTGTTTCCGACCCGCACAAGACGATGTTATTCAACGTTCCCATCGGCTTCTCGCATGTTTTTTGCGTGGCGGGGAGCGCTTGGCTGTCTATGAAGTGGAAGCTAAAGGGGCCTGTGATTGCCCTCCTGTGCATTCCGCCCATCATCGGCTTCTCGGTTCTCTTGCACTTCACCCACAGCACCGAGAACAGGGGTGTTCTGCTCGCTGGCTACTTTTGCTTGTCGACTTACACAGGCATTAGTGAGTTGCCTGATACCCACAGACGACAATCACGCTAACGAGTGTTTGCAGCGCCCCTCGTTTACGCCTGGTCCGCGCAAAACACTGCCGGTGACACCAAGCGGAAGTCGACGTCTGCTCTCATCTTCATCGGATCCTCGGCAGGAAACATTGTTGGGCCGCTTCTCTTCTCTCCCGAAGAGGCCCCGGCGTATTCCCGCGGTCTGCGTGCCAACCTCGCCTTGTTTGTGGCTGTCATGGGCCTGACTGGCGTTGCCACGCTGCACCTAAAGTGGCTGAACCGTCGGCAAAGCCAGCGTAGGGTGGCTCTGGGCAAGAGTGCTGTGCTGAGGGACATGAGTCTGGAGACGGCAGAAGAAGTGGAAACGCTCGAGGCCATGGATAGAGCGCTTCGTGATGACCGGCTGAGAGAGGCAACGCACGGGCAAGAGCACAGCAGCATGCACGAGGGTAATGACGACGAGTTGGAAGAGCAACAGCAGCACCCACAAGGTCCAAAGACAACCGACAAAGGATTCGAAGACGCAACGGACTTGGAGAATGAGGATTTTGTGTTTGTGTACTAATGAGGACTACGCCACGTCTAATGACTGGAAGCACGGAGCTTGGAGTTTTGACGGTTCGATGATTGAAAGCTAGAATGGGCATGTAATACAAGATAGAGGCTGTTCTGTTACTGGCGACATTGGCCAACGCCGCAAAGTGATGAACGCTGCTGCAGTGTGTGTATTGTGGTGTATTGACGTACCCTTTGGGAAGTGTTGCTCCGGGCGACCCTTGACCGGCCGGTTTGTCGCTTTGGTGAGTCGAGGCTCTCTATTGACGTCTTCTTTGAGACGTATTGCCACCGTTTCTGCCTGGCGCAAAGATGCTCTGCATCGTCCTCCTTGTCCAAGGTGCTGT
Organism: Pseudonectria foliicola; assembly: GCA_003693505.1. Classification (NCBI taxonomy): domain Eukaryota; kingdom Fungi; phylum Ascomycota; class Sordariomycetes; order Hypocreales; family Nectriaceae; genus Pseudonectria; species Pseudonectria foliicola. The sequence goes on from QUZD01000010.1 coordinate 205,321, forward strand.
TCCTGATGTCAATGCTTCCAATCTTGCCATGCAGCCTATCGGATGAGTAGGATGATACAGCCATGTCAAAGAGATGGCGCATCGGTCGGGACCACGCACATGGCTTGTGATGAGACCCAGACTGGCGATGGGTCGAGAGTGAGCTACTGGAGTCACCAAGTATAAGATCTCGAAGCCACGCCGAGTTGAAGGAGTGAGAAACCTGACACTGTCCCCCATCGACAATCGTCTCTCGACCCAAACTGCAACACTCAACTCGCCATCAAGAAGCCATCGACACCGACACTTCTTGGCACCATGTACGCCAAAAACATGCTCTTTGTGGCCGTGCTGGCCCTCCAGGCCGTCGCGGCGCCCATCGACGGCGCCGGAACTGGACTGTCGGCGCGGACTGATGGGACCTTGACCAATGCCCAAGTCGTCGATCTTGTCGCCGAGCTGGGAAAGCGGACCGACAGCAAGGAGGAGAAGGCGCTCAAGGACCAGAAGCACAGAGAGGAGAAGGAACTCAAGGCCAAGAAGCACAAGGAGGAAAAGGAGCGCAAGGCCAAAGAGCACAATGACAAGAAGAACAAGGGCAAGAAGCCCAAGGAGGAGAAGCTCAGCACGGCGGGACAAGGGAACGGATTGCCCCGGCCCTGGCTACTACCCAACACAAATTTGCCCCCGGAAGCCATTGAGTACTACAACAAATATCCCTGGCGTTACTATTTCGGGGGCCGCTATTAGTGTGCGAGACTCTGAGACCGCTAGTCTGGGATTTATGGGATGCCAGGTTGCTCTGAGGCTTCGGACGATGCCGTATGATGTGGTGAGAGACTTGAAAGCATCACTTGGAAGATGTAGGATTCCTGACAGGAGATGGTTTGAGGGAAATGGATAGTCGGGCTCATGTATTTAGTGATTTTGGATCTAGCTCAAGAAAACAGACAGTCTTTACCGAATATCTTTGCCTTTTCTCCTCAGCGTGAAGATGCTTCAGGGTAGGCGACAGATGAGCTCTCTTCCAGGCGAGGCGAATGGAACCGCACATACAGATTGCTTGCGTAAGGTATGTACCGATAATCTGTACTTCACTAGTTCCTCAAAGTGTGTCGTGTCTCGCATCGATGCGGTTTCAAGGCAAGGCTTTGAGACCTGGATTTGTGCATGCGTTTCTATTTTCAGAACTGCATAAACGCACCCGCTATCCAGCTCGAGCCACGTTCATACAGTACTTATCCATGATCCATCTCTATCTGGTCGTAAATGCACCGCCCAGCCGGTTGGCAGCCGGCAATTCGCTGCCGTACCAGAAGCGTTCCTCCTCCCCTGCCGCACCGCCACACCGCCACTTGAGCCCCACGCCAATCACCAGCCGCGATGATGACGCCGCCGCCGCAACACCCGAGAGGCCGCTGGAAGATGGAGGCCTTTGGGCGATGGTGATGAGATGGACGTTGGGGGTCAAGACGTTGCTGAGAAGGACTGGGATAGCGACCTCCAAGACCAATCGGCGTAGATACAGCATGGATACACACACATTCGACCCTCTACCATGTACATAGCAGTCCGCCTGGATGCCTCCACTTCTGCCCAGTCCTGCGTCTCCACACGTACACGCACAGCAACACCTACATGCCCAGGCCCTCACCACCAAGGCGCAGCGCGAGCACCATCTTTGGCGCAGCTCTAGTCGGCATTCTCGCCTTGTTTCTGGCTTATATCTTGCCTGAATCCCTTCTCCCATTTTCGGTTCCATACTTTTCCTCCTCATCTCCATATCATCAAATCCCCATCACTTCTTACACCACCGTCAATATGGGCGGAGGACCTGGCTATCGATCGGTCGCCTACTTTGTCAACTGGTCAGCCTCACTTTTCCCCTCTGATGACACTGCTGCTAACATCCACCTGCAAATAGGGCCATCTATGGTCGCAAGCATTTCCCTCAAGATCTCCCCGTCGAGAGGCTCACGCACATCCTCTATGCTTTTGCCAACGTCCGCAGTGACACTGGCGAAGTGTAAGCAACCCCTCCCCCGCTGAAACTTCCATCCCCGCACAAGCTCACTCCTCACTCATCCTCGCAGTCACTTGACTGATGGCTGGGCCGATACCGATATCCACTGGGAGGGCGACTCGTGGAATGATTCGGGCACAAACCTCTACGGCTGCATGAAACAGCTCAATCTCCACAAGAAGCGCAACCGCAACCTCAAGGTGCTCCTCAGCATTGGCGGCTGGACCTATAGTTCCAACTTCCGCGGCCCCGCCAGCACGCCAGAGGGTCGTGCCACATTTGCCCGGACGAGCGTCGACCTGCTCAAGAATCTTGGCTTCGACGGCCTCGACATTGACTGGGAGTACCCTCAGGATGCCAATGAGGCCCGCAATCTCGTTGAGCTGCTGGCCGCCGTCCGCGCCGAGCTCGACGCCTACGCCCGTACTCTCAGCAACCCCAACCACCACTTTGAGCTGACCGTCGCCTGCCCGGCCGGTGCCCAAAACTACGAGAAGATGGACCTGCGCGGCATGGACGCCCTTCTCGACTTCTGGAACCTCATGGCATACGACTACGCCGGCTCTTGGGATCAGAACGCCGGCCACCAGGCGAACTTGTTCCCTTCGCAGGAAAACCCGGCCTCGACGCCCTTTTCCACCGACGCCGCCCTGCGATACTACACCAACGCCGGCGTCCACCCGAGTAAAATTGTCATCGGCATGCCCCTCTACGGGCGCGCCTTTGAGAACACTGACGGGCCCGGCAGGCCGTTCCAGGGCGTGGGCGCCGGCACCTGGGAACAGGGCGTCTACGACTACAAGAAGCTGCCTCTCGAGGGCGCCCAAGAGCACTGCGACAACCGCTGTACGGCGAGCTACTGCTACAACCCGCAGCAGCGCACCATGGTCACGTACGACACGGCTCAGGTTGCCGCCTTCAAGGCCGACTTCATCAAGCGCAACGGCTTCGGTGGCGCCATGTGGTGGGAGAGTAGTGCCGACAAAGAAGGACCCGAGAGTCTGATCTCCATCGTGGTCAATTCGCTTGGAGGACCGCACGCGCTGCTGAGGCAAAACAACTGCATCGAGTATCCGGCGACCAAGTACGACAACTTGCGCGATGGGTTCCCCAATAACTGAGGGCTAGGAGAAGAATCTTGTTTATGAGCATATGATGATGAGCATGTTGAGAAGTTCAAATAACTGTACTTTGAGGTCTTTAGAGCCCCGGGCTGACTGATGTCTGCACTATGTAAAATTGACAACTTTGTGAAGAGAAAGCTCCTGATGCTCAACTGAATCTTCTCGTAGTACTTCATCTGCGCCTCTGGAGAATAGGACCCCACTTGTCCCCTCCCACGTGACCCAACCACTCACAACGCGGCCACGGCTTGGTCCGTGCACGCAGCTCGCTCGATTGAGCTGCCAGAAATTTTCGCCTGGGAAAAAAGTGCGAAAAAACTCCAGCCTTGAGCCATCACCAACTCCCAAATCACCGCCAACACCCATTGCGACACCGGCTGGGACGACTATCACCATGTCGCACATCGATTACGCTCTCTACGAGTCCCCCGTGGGCTATGCCCTCTTCAAGGTGGTGCATCAGGCTGATGCCGTGGGGTTGAAGTTGAAGGAGACCCAGGCAGCCGTCAACGACCTCGCCAAGTTTGGCAAGATGGTCAAGCTGGCCAACTTCAGTCCTTTCCGGTATGCAATCCCCTTTGGCTCAATTGACACGGAGAGAAACATCTGGATCTGTGAGGCTCACATGGCAATTGCTACAGTGGCCACGTCGAGGCTCTTGAGAACATCAACCTCGTTTCCGAGGGTATCCTCTCAGACTACCTCAAGAACGTCCTCGAGCTCAACCTCCCCCAGACGAGCGGCAAGAAGACCAAGGTCGTCCTCGGCGTCTCCGAGAAGAACCTTGCTGGTTCCATCAAGGCTGCCTTCCCCGGCCTCGAGTGCGAGACCGCCGACACCTCCGACATTGTCGCCGACGTGATCCGCGGCCTGCGACTCCACGCCGACAAGCTCCTCAAGGACCTCAAGTCGGGCGACATCGAAAAGGCCGGCCTGGGTATGGGCCACGCCTACTCCCGCGCCAAGGTCAAGTTCAGCGTCACTCGCAACGACAACCACATCATCCAGGCCAGCGCCACCATCGACTTCCAGGACAAGGGCGTTAACCAGTTCTTCATGCGTGTCCGCGAGTGGTACGGATGGCACTTTCCCGAGCTCGTCAAGATTGTCTCGGACAACCTGACCTACTGCAAGCTGGTCCTGGCCATTGGCGACAAGAAGAGCCTGACCAACGACAGCCTGCACGACATTGCTGCCATTATCGGCGAGGATGGTGACAAGGCCCAGGACATCATCGATGCCGCCAAGGTCTCCATGGGTCTCGACATCTCCGAGGCCGATCTCGAGATTGTCAAGGGCTTCGCCGAGGCCGTTGTCAAGCAGGCCGAGAACCGCAAGTCGACCTCGCTCTACCTCGAGAAGAAGATGGGCCAGATCGCCCCCAACCTGCAGACCCTCATCGGCACCCCCGTTGCCGCTCGTCTCATCTCCCACGCCGGATCCCTGACCAACCTGTCCAAGTACCCTGCCTCCACCCTCCAGATCCTTGGTGCCGAGAAGGCCCTGTTCCGCGCCCTCAAGAGCAAGAGCAACACGCCCAAGTACGGTCTCATCTACCACAGCAGCTTCATCGGCAAGGCCGGTATCCGCAACAAGGGCCGCATCTCGCGATACCTTGCCAACAAGTGCAGCATGGCTTGCCGTATCGACAACTTCTCCGAGGAGCCCTCAACCCGTTTTGGCGAGGCCCTGAAGCAGCAGGTCGAGGACCGCCTTGAGTTCTACGCCAGCGGCAAGAAGCCCGCCAAGAACACTGATGTCATGGTAAGTCTTCATCTAATGCCTCAATGCATCAAGAGCATGGCTAACGATTTCCCAGCAATCCGTCATGGACATCATTGACGATGCTGGTGATGACGAGGAGATGGCCGATGCCCCTGCCGAGACCGCTGCCAGCAAGAAGGAGAAGAAGGACAAGAAGGACAAGAAAGACAAGAAGGAGAAGAAGGAGAAGAAGCGCAAGAGGGACGACGAGGAGGAGGCCCCCGCCGTCAAGGAGGTTGACGGTGAGAAGAAAAAGAAGAAGAAGAGAAAGTCGAAGGCTGCGGATGACGAGTAGAGCTCCTCTGGTCGCTCGACAGCTTCCAGGCTCTTACCCATCCCTAACCGGGATGAGCAGCCCGTAACGGAGCAGCCGGGTACACCGGAATGGATGCGGAGTAGCCGGCACGAAGAGCTTGCATTTACAACGGATGGTGCGCAGGGGGAGTCCTCGGGAGGGACGTCTGAGCCAGCTCGCCACCCGGCCTCGAGCCACGGCCTCAGTCAAGCATCCATACTTCATCCACTCCACCCGGCGGATGCTCGTATCGCGGGAGATCCCCCGCTGGCAAAAGAGGTGTCTGTGGCAGCGAGCCTCGGCAGGGTGGCGGCGAGACGCGCTTCCCGAGGGCCCTGTCGAATTACTTGAGGAGTTTTGTAGGATCTGGCTTTTTCTCTTTGGCTTTGGGCGTTTCGAGGGCATCCGGGCTTGTTTGTGTACATAGTGGGCATCATACCCGTTAACCGAAAACTACATGTCAATCAATTGATGTGCTCTGACTTGAATTTTATGGCCGTGCTGTACTGTGTCTATGCTTGAGGGAGTAGAGCCTGGTGAATGGGTGCTGGTTGCGTGGTGATGTGGGAAGAGTGGTGCTGAGTTTGATCGGGAACAGGAGCTTTGGACGCTCACGTGCGAGTCGCGACGAATGAGTGGACTGAGGAGGGTCTGGCGAACTACTAAAGGAGCCTTCCTTCACCACCGTCAACATTACGATCAGGTGTCCCATCCAACGTAATCCAGTGTGAGGCTCCTAGGCTTGTTTTGCCTCCTTCTTAGGTCTCGCTGGCTGGGTGGCCTTTTGGGCTTATGGTACAGCCTCTAAATAGCATCGCATCAGCTCACCTCATTCACGGCTCGGATTCATGTCCTGTTCTAGAATGCAGGCAAAACCACAAGTATCATGATAGAAGCATAGTACTGTAATACTCTTGCTGGGTCCCTCTTCTCAAGGGTTAATTCAGTCTGGCCAGCGATTGCCGCCCTGACACAGAAATCCACGTCTACATCAACACACCAAACTCATCGTGTGGCTCTCCCACAGACATCAGCTTTGCGCGCCTGGTGGGAATAGTTTATGCTCTTGGTGATAAAAGCCAGCCTCAATGCCGTGTAATGCTCTTTGTCATTGACTGTGAAATGCTCCGTTCAATTGAATGGGCAGGTTTTGAAGTGGAGCATAATATCGCAGCGCTAACAAAGAAGCCGTGGCCCATGAGTTGCTTGCTGCTGGTGGACATTGTCAATGAATGGGTCAATTGCTGAGTGGATGTGGGACAGAATTTGCCCCCACGATTCAGCGCTATCAAAGTTGCAATCGCACCATGCGACAAGAGCCCTTAACAAGATCCACAAAGTTGGCCAACAAAGCCAGACAATACGGCATTTCATGCCAAAGTCAAGAGAAACTAGTTCCTTGAGATATTCACGACACAGTACCAGAGGGATGAACTAGTTCATTGCAGATTCATTGCAACCGCAACTCTGTTCCGTCATTTCATCACCGCTTCAGTTCGCGCTCAAATCTTACCAAGTTAGCGTTGAAGAAAAGTACAGCAAGTCACAAGGCAAAGGAACAGTGTTGTTGGTCATCTCAATCAAGCATGCATTGCATTATCACAGAAGCCAGATGTGCTTTTATGCTACATCAACGCCTTTTTTGGCACTCCATGTTCCCAAAACCGTCCGTCAAACCATCCCAAGTGAATTGTTGTCCTCCGGGGTTTCATGCACTTATTGCTTGTCGAAAACGTAGGTGAGGTGGCATCGGCCGCAGTACTGGCGGTCCTGCATGGCAGCCATGAAGACACCGGCGCCGCACTGTCGCGTGTTAGTGATTTGAACCGAACCCGAGGTATAACGGTGGAAACTTACGGTGTCGGAGGGGCACTCGCGGCGGAGGCGCTCGATAGAACCATCAGAGCCGACCTTGTAGTACTTGAGGACGGCCAGCTTGGTCTTCTTGCGCTTGTGCTTGATCTTCTTGGGGGTGGTGTAGACCTTCTTCTTGCGCTTCTTGGCACCACCACGCAGGCGCAGCACCAGGTGAAGGGTGCTCTCCTTCTGGATGTTGTAGTCGCTCAGGGTGCGGCCATCCTCGAGCTGCTTGCCGGCAAAGATCAGGCGCTGCTGGTCCGGGGGAATGCCCTCCTTGTCCTGGATCTTGGACTTGACGTTGTCGATGGTGTCGGAAGACTCCACCTCAAGGGTGATCGTCTTCCCCGTGAGGGTCTTGACGAAAATCTGCATCTTGCCTGGCTAGGTAGGTTAGATTCCGACTCGAAAATCCCAAGTTGATGGCAGGCGACAAGAGAACAAAAAAAAGCCAACTATCAAGCCAACTGCGCGCGCGCGCAACTGGCAAGCCGAGTCGCGGCGTCGAGAGGCAAGACTAAATTCGATACGAAAGGCATTGAAGCCATCGTCTCACGTCGCCTGGGGAGTGTGCAGCATCTTTAGACGTACCTCGACAATAAAATTATTGCCTTCCTAAGCAATCCTCAGATGGTGCGGGATGATGGAAGAAGTGACCGTTTTGGTGGGCTGGCCGCCGCCCAGAAATCTCGGGGCGGACCACGAGGGTGCAGTCACATGATGTAGGGTTTCCGCTGCGGCAGCCCTCGTTACCAGTGTCTTGCGTCAGAGGAGGCTTGCGGTATTACAGAAAAATTGGGAGAAAATTTAAGCCCACAGGGCACAGGGTTGTGGGGGGCCCACACCAGGCGAATCCACCATTTTCCTTACCCTACCTCGACCTACCTAACCAGACACCATTCGTCCGAAGCGAGCTTGCATCCTCCAACCCACCTGACACACATTTCAAGTACGTTGCCCTCGACTTTTCGAATTTCCTTTCTCTCTTCTTTCTTCTCTCGTGGACGTGAAGTATTAACCCATCGCAGCTACCGTCAAAATGGTCAAGAAGAGAAAGAACAAGTACGACTCTCATCCCCCTCCTCGCCGAAGCCGACGCCTCGCAACCGACGTGCAATTGCCCAATTGTTCGACGCGATTGAGAGATTGGGCGATCGCGCGACACGATGGCCGTATGAGAACGCATCGCTAACCTGAGTTTCCTCACACAGCGGCCGAAACAAGAAGGGCCGCGGCCACGTCAAGCCCATCCGATGCAGCAACTGCTCGCGATGCACGCCCAAGGACAAGGCCATCAAGCGGTTCACCATCCGCAACATGGTTGAGTCTGCTGCCATTCGTGCGTTCTCCCTTATTCAGTGGCTACGGCCACAATGCTTTCCAATGACCCCGGTGCTAATATGGTCTCTAGGTGACATCTCGGATGCCTCCGTCTTCGCGGAGTACACCGTCCCCAAGATGTACCTGAAGCTGCAGTACTGCGTCTCTTGCGCCATCCACGGCAAGATTGTCCGGTACGTTGTCCTCCCCGGGAGTGTGACGACTGCGCCTTGGTTGCGTATGTGCTTCGGATGAGCCTTGGTCGTTCGGTTGAAACACTCCCAACACTCCACAAATTGCTATCATGCCCCTCTGCGGGCAATGAGGTACGTCGTATGAGTTCAAGCCACTGACACAGTAATCACAGTGTCCGTTCGACCACTGGTCGCCGCAACCGCGCCCCTCCCCCTCGCGTTCGCTACAACAAGGACGGCAAGAAGATTGTCCCCACTGCTCCCAAGGTCTAGGAGTCGGGATAATGGTTGGGATGGAGTCTGGTCACGTTAACGTCTGCATTCAAAAAAAGGATGGGATGAGCATTTGGGATTTATGAATCTAGAAGATTCCAAAAATTACAATCGGACTACGTACAAAGCTACATGGTGTGCCCAGAGTGATTTCATGTGTTTCATTTCCCTCGGATTTTGGTTTCCTCCTGTCTGGCTCGTGTATCTCCACCATGCGAGCTTCACGACGGTTTGACCTGGCAAGTTTACTGCTTCTACCTCACTGCTCTGCGCTGCTCTGCACTGTTCTGCCCTGCATCATCCTCGGCCAGGCCCGGCACATCAACGCCCTCTCCCACACCCTCCCGATGACGACCACGCCCACCGAGTCCCTGCCAGCAGTCCAGATCATCCAGTTTCCGCAGCAGCCGCTCCAGCTTGATCCGTGCACTCTCACCATCCGCCTGGCCAGTGCCGCGCGCCATCTCTACCCGTTCCAGGTAGGCAGCTCCAATGTCTCGGATCTTTGGCACGACGCTGCCGCCGTTGGCGTCAAAGACGGCATCGGAGAGGTGGTACAGGATCTCGAGCAGGTCGTCGACGATGCGCTGGTGCTCGAGCACGTTCATCTGCGTCGGGCGCAGCTTCTGCAGCAGGTTGGACCGGATATGCAGGCTCGTGATGAAGATGTTTGCAATCTGGACATCGTGGCCCTGGGTTACTGTCAAAGGGCGGGACAAGCCTCCACGCCACCGTAGCTCGGGAGGGAGACTGTCGAGTACCTTCTGAACCTGCAATTGATATTCCTCGAGGCCAGCGGCGGCGTCGTGTCCCATTGGTGTCAGCTGGACGTCATGCCAGACTTTGTATAGGTCGCTCAGGCGGTTGAGTCCTGGGACATAGCTAGTTGCGTCACCATGCCATCTCTCTGCATCCACGTCTGCATCCACGACCGGCTCCAGCTCGTCATCTGTAACTTCTAGGGGCCGGGGCACTGCATCAATGGGCTCCTGGGCGAGCAAGCTGATGGAAAGCCTACCAAACATGTTGGCACTACTGCGGGTGGTTGTCAATATCAAGAGCTTCTTACTCCTTCCCCGCGCAAAGAAGCCAGAGCTAGGACGACAACTCACCAAGACGCCGCGAAGACGAGCCAGTACAGACGTCTGAGAAGCTCGTTCTCCACCGGATCAAGGTCCCGCGCGCAGTAGTACATAAGATATCGCACGCCAGCCGCCGCTTCACTCAACGCGTGGTAGCATCGCACATCAGCCAACCCTGGGTTCGTCATTGCGCTCATGGCTGTGCCGAGATTGTACATGGATATGCACCATTCTAGAGAGTACGAAGAGCGCAGAAACCCGCTGGTGATGATGTCGTTCTGGTCAACGAAGCTGAGGCACCGCTCAACGGTGACTGAGCCGTAACCTCGGCGGGGCAGCGTCGCCGCGGTAGCAGCACAGATGCTTATCACGAGACCGCAGAACGTCTTGTCTGTGTCTCCGTCTCCATTGCGGAACCGCTCGAGGAAGCGTCTGCGCAGGAGGATCGGGGCCACGGGATGTATCTGGTCAAACCAGTCATTCACCACCTGTGATACGGTGTCGTTTGGAGCAAAGGACGACAGCCAGCGTTGGCCTGGACTCGATGTGCAAGCGGAAGACGCTGGAATTCCGAGACTTGAGTGTGGAATTGGAACGTAAGAGCCGGAAGCAAGAGCTGTCGGCTCGATGCCCGCTGCACGGGGCTCCGTCCCGGCGGCTCCGTTCCGGGTCTCACGGAGCTTGTTCGGCGCCGTTGCGGCATGTCTAATCAACCATTCGTTAACTAATAGGTCGTTCCGAGGAATCCTTTGACAGAGTTTACTTGTTAGCCGGTCCGCGCCTCTTCCTCGGTCGCTGATGCGTGCAGGCGATGTCGAGAAAGACACAGCCCACGCAATGATTGGAGTCTGTGTAGATGCACTATTCAGCTATCCTGTTAGCATACAGGGTATATGCAACTCTTGGTTGTATACATCCTGGAGTCGCACGACGCACCCTGACTTTTCGAGACCGGCAAGCATCGCAAGCATTTTCGTTTCGGTCTGGCTTGCGCTTACTACATGTGTCTGCCGTTCCAGAACCCATAGTCTTTCCACGGAATTGATCTATTATGAATAAGTTGAAGCACAACAGTTCCGAGGAGAAACTTCGGAATAGGCGAGGTGACGGTCCCCACATGGGAGCCACACCAATCAGCACCTTCAAGAGTTTGTATGTAGTGGACTTGAATCCGCTAAGAACAGCCCTCTGGGATGATTGTGCATGGAGCTAAGTCGTCGGGTCGGTGCGAAGTTTCTCCAAGGGGAAATGGTGTTGCACTGCAGCTCCGCCGCCTCTCCCATCTTCATCCTAGCATCTCGCCTTCTCGTCCCCGAGCGGGGCGAGTCGCCCATGGCCCATGGGGATGCGGAGACTTCTCGCGTGGTGCAAGTATGGGCAACCGCCTTGCGAGTTGCCAAGTGACTGTCTTGGTCTATTTAAGTAACAGAGTCTGGCCATATCCCCCGTCTTGGTGCTCTCTTTCCAGCCTTTCAACTCTCTAGGTACCCAAGTCATCTTCATCATGGCTACCCCCGTCCAGTCTAAGCACGACCTCCCCCATATTCGCCGCTTAGAAAATGGCAACAACCAGCTCTTTCTCAAGGGGAAACCCTTTCTCATGCTCTCGGCCGAGCTACACAACTCATCTCTCAGCTCGGCCAAGTTCATGAGCGAAGTCTATCCGGCCATGAAGGCGAACCACATCAACACCCTTCTTGGCTCCGTCTCCTGGGAGATGATTGAGCCAGAAGAGGGCAAGTTCGATTTCAACGAGCTAGATCTAGTCCTGGCCGGCGCCCGCGAGCACGACATGCGCCTTGTGCTTCTGTGGTTTGGGACCTGGAAGAATGGCATCTCCACGTATGCGCCGGGATGGGTCAAGCGCGACACCAAGAGGTTTCCGCGCTGCCAGGTCCGCGAGGCCGACGGCACGAAGCGTACAGTTGAGATGGTGTCGCCCTTGAGCGAGGAAGGCTGCAAAGCCGACTCCAAGGCTTTTGCCGCGTTGATGCGGCATTTGGCCCAAGTTGACTCGGAGCAGAATACTGTTCTCATGGTCCAGGTTGAAAACGAGACTGGCTTGCTGGGCGATTCTCGTGATCGGTCAAGGAGAGCTGATGCAGCCTTTGCTGAGCCTGTCCCGGAGGCACTTCTGGAGCACTTGAACAAGGTCGACCTACACTCGGAGTTTAAGGACCGCTTCTCCAACATTCCCAAATCTGGTTCCCACTCATGGGAGTCCGTCTTTGGAGCTGGAATCCCCGCCGACGAGGCCTTTATGGCCTACAACATCTCTTCATATGTCGGACGAGTAGCAGCCGCCGGAAAGAAGGAATATCCAATTCCCCTCTACACCAATACCTGGCTCAATTTTGACGATCCTTCGCAGCTGGATCTTACCGGATTCCCCCTCGTTGTCGGTGGAGGAGCCAAGGCTGGCGTGTATCCCTCTGGCGGCCCTTGCCCCCATGTCGTGGATATCTGGAGACACAACACTCCGGCTCTTGAGTTCCTCGCGCCGGATCTATACTTTCACGATTACGAGACGGTATGCCGCAACTACTCGGAGCAGGGCAACCCGCTCTTCATCCCTGAGCAGAGGCGTGACCACTATGGCGCCCGGCAGCTTTGGCTGGCCTACGCCACCTACGGCGCCCTGGGCGCGAGTCCTTTTGGGATCGATACGCTGCCCGAGCTTGTCGGCCGCGAGTACAAGCTGCTCGCCCAGACGTCGCCGTACCTCCTGGCGGCCGCCCCCGAGGACCGCATGGGGTTCATGTTCAACGAAGAAAAGACGGAAAAGGCGCCCGAGAGCTGGACCCGCGTCTTTGGCGAAATGGAAGTGACGGTCGAGCGGGCCTTTGTCTTTGGAAAGCCGGGCCCCGGCGCCGGCATGGTGATCCATCTCGGCAACGCAAAGTTCCTACTTGTCGGCCGGGGCTTCCACGTCCGGTTCAAGAGCGTACGCAAGGAGGCCACTTTTACTGGAATCCTGAGGGCGGTGGAGAAGGAGGTTGACGAGCAGGGCCAGCTCCGGGACCTGAGGATCCTCAACGGGGATGAGACACGGAGTGGCGAGTTTCTCATCATGCCGAATGACGACCCGGACTACGGAGGTTTCCCCATTGCCGTGACGATTCCAGCACGGACATGCATTGCAGAGGTCGAGGCATACTGGGTTGCAGAGGACGAAGAGGATAGGTAAGAGGAGTTTTTAGTCTAGTGTTTAGATGTTTTCAAGGGCAAAACAGGACTTTTATGGTTCTGTGGTTCAAGCCAAGCCGTTGAAGGATTGGGTTCGGCCATGTTGGAATGGAGCCGATTCCGTGGCCCAGGTTTTCTGTAGATGATCAAGATGACCGACCAAGGGTAAATGCAACTTTGATGATCGCCAACTATAGACCACTGGCCAAGCTGCATGCAACCCATCATATTGATACCAACTGACAACGTCTCGTCTTGACCTGCCAACTCGGTAGGTACTCCATGGAGGATATCTTTTCCCACGTCACAGCAAGGTTACTATCTCCATGGTCCATCGTGGCCCCGCAGGTTCCGACCAAGGCCAGATCCACTTCCGGGTGTCCCGCGGACTCCGATTCCAGTCTTGCCGCGGCCTCGGTGGGACTCTGTCGTATATTCATTTCCAGCCCCGATGGAGCCTCTAGCATCAACGGGTTAAAAGTCGATCAATGGCGGGGAGCCCAACTTGCGGGGATGATCAGGGGCCTGTCCACTTTTAAGAGAAGCGAGCAGACTACGGAGTACATGGTAGGTATAAGTATCGTGGCGGAGGAACAGCAGAGCAGACGCCGGCCTGGTTCCCGACAAGTCGAGTAGTCAGTATCCTGAAGAAAGCTCCTCCACGGCCCCAACCTCACGATGCTGGGCGCCGACTCCAACATCCTGCCGGGCTCGCCCAACTACCAGGCCATCATCCAGTCGCCATGTGCTGCCTTCCCGCCTCCTGAAGTGCCGGGCGCCACCGTCATGTCCGTCTCGGCGGCACCGGTCCAGGTCTTTAGCTATCAATCGCCCTATGGCGTAGATCGCATCGAGGCCAGGAACTTTTGCGACGTCAACGTCACCCTCACCCACGGCTCCGTCGGGGACAATGTGCGTGTCCAGGTCTGGCTGCCACTGGATGCCGCCAACTGGAACGGCCGCTACGTGTCAACCGGCGGTGGTGGTTTCGCCACAGGCATGTTCCACGATGCCCTCATCCCCTCGGTCAACGATGGCTTCGTCGCTGCCGCAACCGACGGCGGCCTGACCATGGATGACGGGACCGAGCAGGCGACCAACGACGAGCTGATGCTCAATTTTGCCTCGAGGTCTCTCCACGACATGACGGTTGTGGGAAAGGCAATCACCAAGTCCTTTTACGGCAAGGCTGCCGACTACAACTACTGGAGCGGCTGCTCCACGGGCGGCCGGCAGGGAATGATGATGGCACAAAAGTATCCCGAGGACTTTGACGGCATCCTCGCCAACGCCCCGGCCATCAACTTTGGCACCTTTGTCCTGGCCGACCTGTATCCCTACGTCGCCATGCTCCAGGAGGGCGAGATGGTGGAGCCCTGCGTCTTCGATGCTCTCCAGGCGTACAACATCGAGGCCTGCGACGGCGACGACGGCGCCAAAGACGGCATCATCTCGGACCCGGAGAGCTGCAAGTTCGACGCCCAGTCCGTCGTAGGCAAGCCGACCAAGTGCGAGCAAGCCGACCTCAAGACCATCTCGGCCCGTCAGGCCAAGATCTACAACCTCATCATGGAGGGCGGGCCCGTGGCCAAGGATGGCACCAAGCTGTGGTATCCCCTCGACTACGGCACCAAGGTGACGGACCTGGCGACGGACATGGCCAACAACGCGTGGTTTGACATTCCTCGCAAGTGGTTCGCCGACTATGTCATGGGGCAGCCCGACTTTGACATCAAGACGGTCACCAACGACATGCTCGTCGATGCCATGGCCAAGTCGCTCAAGAAATACGAGCACATCATCGAGACCAATAACCCCGACCTGTCCGCCTTCCGCGACAAGGGCGGCAAGATCCTCAGCTGGCACGGCCTGACCGACTCCGTCATCATGGCCGGCGGCACCTGGGACTACAAGAGAAAGGTCGACAAGCACTTGGGCGGCGCCGCTGCCGTCAACGACTTCTACCGCGTCTTCGTCGCTCCTGGAGTCGACCACTGCTTCGGAGGCGCGGGCCCGAACCCGACTGGCGACATGCAGGCTCTCATCGACTGGGTCGAGAAGGGCGTCGTTCCTGAGACGCTTGCGGCAGCCACCGTCACCAAGGACAATGTGACTCGCGAGCGCAACCTCTGCCTCTTCCCGCTCAAGTCGCGGTATCGCGGCGAGGGTGACATCAACAAGGCTTCCAGCTGGGAGTGCGTTGAGGCTTAGCCGGGGCTGATGGAAGAACCCATAACATATACACCTTGTGCATGTCACATATACGATAGACAGTCTAGCTGCAGCATATACAGAATCAACGACTGAATGAAACAGAAGTATCGATAAACCACCATCAATCCCTACAAAACACCAGCGATTCAAGTAGACCCGACATGAACCTAGATCAAAGCTCCACTGCCTGTTACACCCAAACTCGGAGTGAGGCATCCATCAGTCCCCAGTATATTTGTACATATAGTACACACGACTTGTACTAACACACTCCGCCAACATCGTCCCCCCCCCTGCGTTAAGGAACACACCGCCTCTGTACTATGCAGAGCAACGTCAATATTGAATACGCGTATTCTCGTATTCCCCATTCGCATCAGACCCCTGAGCCACCACAGGGTATAACGCGGGGTCGCGGGCGTTGGGCAGGCTGGTCTCTTACGGTACGTAGGAAGAAGATGGTACCTCGGTTTGAAGCCCAGATACTCCATATGCATATCACGCATCAAAAGGCTCTTCAACAAAGCAGTCGCTTTCGTTATTCAAGGTATAATGAGTCAAACAGGTCCTCAGAATGCCACCGGCATCGACAGCAAACTGCAAGGTATAAATGTACTATTGGGATATACAGTCATGTGCAGTTGATGCTCTCCGTCTGACCTTGGGAATTGCGCGTCAAATCAAATCAACCAATCAACCAACCAGCCCTCTCTAGATCATTCATCATCATGTAGTCCATAAAAATACTAAAGTTTCCAAGGCCGGAGACGAGGAGCAGCAAGGTTAGTCATCTCGCTATCTCAGGGGCAGCGTTATGTTGTTACTCCCCATCTCCGGCCTCACATGTGACTGAGCCTTGGGTCTATCAATGTAATCCTTGTTCTCAATCGTCACGCTCTTTGTCATGTGGTTGACCTTGTACACGCCCACCAGTCGTGCTGCAAGCTCAAACATGTTGTTTCGCAACGAGATGACGATGAATTGCGCGTTCTTGGTCCGCTCCTTGATGTAGTTGGCGACAATAGACACCTACAGTTTTGATTAGCGTTTTTTTTCTTTGGAGGAGACACAGGGACAATGAAGAGGCTATGCTTACGTTTCTGAAATCCAGGGCGGCATCAATCTCGTCCATGACGTACAGCGGCGTGGGCTTGTAGTGGTGGAGCGCAAACACGAGAGCCAGACTGCTCAGTGTCTTCTCACCACCAGACAAGTTGCTGATATTCTTCCAACTCTTCTTCGGAGGCATGACACTAAAGAGGATGCCTTCGCTGAAGGGGTCCAGACTGTCGACGAGCTCAAGCTCCGCATTGCCTCCCATGGTAATCATCTGATACATCTCCTTGAGTCGGAGCGAGATGGCACTGAATCCCTCCATGAAGCCTTCAAGACGTAGGCGTCGAAGGTCGTCGCAGCGTTTCTTGGCCGTGTCGCGCTGTGCAATGGCCGACTGTAAGTCAGAGGATCGAGCCGCGTGTTCCTCGACTCGCCTGCGATACTCGGACAAAACGGCGAGGTCGACGTTGACATCCTCTATCTTTTCCTCCAAAGCCGCAATCTCCCCCTTGAGACTGTCCTTGCTCATGTCTGCGAGCTCGTCTGGAGTGTACTTGGGCAACTCTTGGGATGAGCCGCTGCGTTCCTCGTCCTCCTCTTCCTCCTCTTCCTCCTCTTCCTCCTCTTCCTCCTCTGGCTCCTCTGGCTCCTCTGGCTCCTCTGGGGCATCGCCCATTTCAATGTCTTCGGCATCGGCCATCTCGACATCCTCATCAGCGGGGCCATCCCCGCCGTCACCAACGTTAGCCTCGGGCGTTTGCGGACGAGCGGCTACCTTGGGCGTGGAGTTGCCAATGAGATCGTCAATGTTATGGAGAACGAGTTTAGCCAGCTTATCGTCCCAGTATCGGAGACGCTTCTGGTTCTCCGCCAGTGCCTTTTGGTTCTCCTCCAGGTTGTTCTTCATTTCAATCTCAGTGGCCCTCGTCTCGTTGAGCTCTGATGCCTTCTCATCTAGCTCGGCCTTGAGAGCCTTGAGCTCCTGCTTCTTGGCCGTGAGGCCTTCCTCGGCCTCGTCAACACGGCTCTGTAGCTCCTCGGCCTTTTCGCCCTGATTGGTGATGTCGTCCTGGAGCTTCTCGAGCTCCTGTGCCGCAGTCTCGAGCTCCTTTGCCGCCTTGGCATGGTCCTTCTCAAGCTTCACCTTCTGCTTCTCTGCCTTGACCTTGCGAACCTCGGCATTGGAAATTTCCTCGTTATGGGAGGCAACCTCTTCCTTGGTGGCGTCGACCTTGGCACGCTGCGAGCGGAGCTTCTCACCGCCAATCTCCATGATCTTGTCCTGCAGCGCCTTGATCTCCTCCTCTGCGCTTGCCATCTCCCCGTGAATCGCCTCGACTTCCTCATTGAGCTTTGCGATTTCCTTTTGCAGAGCTTCGATGCGGCTGTTGTCCGAAGCTGAAGGCTGGTGTTCCTTGCTCAACTCCTTGATCCGGCGTTTCAAGTCGGCAACGTTGCGTGTCGCGCTCTCTACTTCGAGGTTGATCTTTTGCATCTTAGTGTCAAGCTCTGGAATCTTTTGCTTCAGCTCCTTGAGGCGAGTTTCGCACTCTCTCTGGTAATCCTGGAACTCCTGGAACTTGGCCTCCCAACTGTCGCGGTCACTTTCAAGCTTGGTGACCTGATCCTTGGTGGTGTCTGCCACAGGCTTCGAGGACATAAGCCCCCTCTTGACCGTGGTGCCACCACCGGACATGGTGCCCGACTTGTCGATGAGCTCGCCGTCGAGAGTAACCACTCGCCATCTCTTGGCACCGTACGCAATCCTGTTGGCTTGCGCGAGATCGGTGGCTACCAGAGTGTCCTGCATGGCATGATAGAATGCCGGTCGGAATCTGTCCTCTTTGGCCTTGACGAGATCGAACAATCGAGGAGCGTTCTCGGGGGTCTGGATAGGCGATAGGTCTCGTACTCTGAGCTTGTCGAGACAAATAAAGTTCCCTCGACCCAGGTTATTCTTTCGAAGGTACTCGATGCACTGCTGGCCGGCCTCGACAGTCTCAGTGACGAAGTTGTCGAGAGCACCACATGCTGTCGAGATGGCTACATCGTACTTCTCGTTGATCGTACCGAGGTTTCCAAGTCGCCCGTGGAAGCCGTCGATTCGCCCCGACTCCTTCATGCGCATGAGCGCAGCGAGGACATTACCACGGGTCTGGGTGCTGGATAGACTGGACCGAGCCTCGTCGGCCTTTTGCCGGGCGGTGGAAATCTTGGCGCGCATCTTGGGTTCCTGCTCGGAAAGAATTTTGAGTTCTGACTCCATGTTGGCAGCTTCTTGCACCAGCTCATCCTTTTCGGCCTCGTATCCCTTGAGCTCCTCAGCCCTGGCAGCTCTTCCCTCCCGGGTGGAGGCAATCTTGGCCTCAAGCTCCTCGAGAGCCTTGGCTCCAGCATGGACCTTTTCCTGGAGAATGTTCATTTCGCTCTCGGCAACGGCAATGGCAGACTGTTTCTGATTCATCTTCTCGTTCCAAGGTTCCAGTGACTTTTGCTTTGCAGCAATCTGGTCTGAAAAGACCTGTGTTTTACCCTTGAGGCTCTCGCGAATCTTGGCAAGCTCAGCCTCCCCCTCTTCGATTTGTTGCTCAAGCTGTGCAATCTCTTCGGTTCGGGTTGAAATCTCCTCGGTGCATTGCTCAATCGTCTCGTCCGCTTCAGCCGAGGTAGTTTCCGCATTGGCAATCGTCTTCTCCAGCTTCTTCTTCTTGTCCTCGAGAAACTTCTTCTTCTCATCAAACTTGACGCGCTCCTGCTCGAATTTGGCCATCTCTTTTGCCAAAGCTTGAGTCTGCTTGTCTGCCACCTCGAACTCCTTTGTGCCCTGGGCGTATTGCTTCTCGAGATCTTTGATAATTTGCTGGCTCCCGTGGTGCTTCTCAAGCTCAGCATCGAGTTGAGCCTGAACCTGGTTGTTTGCTTCCTGCAACACGCCAACGTTGCCATTGCATTCGCTGATGTAGAGTTGGTACAGAGCGGACTGCTTCATAGCTAACTCGTTTTCATCGCGGATGTAAGCGAGTGCCTTGTCCTTCTTGTCTTCGAGGCCTTGCTTCTCCTTTTCGACATGCTGGACACGGCCGCTCTTTTCCATGCAGATGTCGTTGAGCGTCTCAACTTCCGCGGCGGCTTCTTCGATGGGCGTCTTGTATTTGGAGGTTCCAATGATATCTTCTAGATATTCGAGAAGACCATCCTCGTGCTCGTTGCCCGCTTTGGCCTTCATCTGAGCAATCGACTCGACCTCACCCTGCAGAATGAGGAAACGCTTGTGGTCGAGATCCACACCGCGGTCGCGCAAAAGGGTTGTGACAATCGTGAAGTTGGATTCCTTTCCGTTGATGTAGTATTTGCTCGAGTTGTTCTTGAACGCCTTGCGTGATATGATGAGTGCGGAGTCGGGAATCACCTCGTGGCCGCCGCCGGGCTGATCCATGACCTCTTGAAAGTGCACGGCAACCTCGCAGTGGTCCAAATTGGGGTGCTGGGCAGAGTTGTGGATAAGGGCAGAGATCTTGCCCTGTCGCATTTTGCTGGCACGGAAACCGAAGACGAAAAGGAGCGAGTCGATGACGTTGGACTTGCCCGAACCGTTGGGCCCGACGACGGAGGAAAATGATGCGTGGAACGGCCCGACTTCTTGACGGCCGGCGTAACTCTTAAAGTTGTTGAGGATGAGGTGGGTAAGAACAATGCGAGGCTTCGGTTCTGCGGGCTCGACGGGAGGGATGGTCAACGTGCGTGCCTTGAGGACAATATCCATTGGCTTCTCCATGATGGTATCCATGGGCTTGATGGGTTTGATGGTATCGTCCATCTCAGGACCCGGGACAGTTGTATTCACGCTGGTGGCTGTAACATCTGCTAGTACCGAGTCTTCCTCGGCCTGTGACGCCTCAGCCTTGATCATCGAAGGGTTGATGTCAGGCACCGAGGCCATTGAGGTCCGCGACCCAATGCTCCGACGCTTCCGAGGCTCGAAGCTCCTGGACGGCGACTCTTCCTCGACCTTGACTGTTGCGTCGGCATCAAACACCTCGCTCGCCTCGGTCGAGGCCCGGGGCGTCGGCGTCTTCCGTGGTCGTCCACGCCCTCGAGGAGCGGCGGAGGCGGCGGCGGAGGGAGCGGGGGAGGCCGCCGGAGCTGGAGTAGCAGACTTGCGCCCGCTCCGGGTCTGGCGTCTGGCCGGGGCCTTGGGAGCCTCTGGAGTGAAGTCGTCCTCGCCATCGTCGGCGGCAATCTTGCTGGTGTGGCTGATCTCGTCCTCATCGTCAGAGTCGACCACGGCTCGGCGCCGTGCGGTGCGTCGTGGCCTCGCGGGTGAGGGCGCCGACATAGTGGCGGCGCTCGCTTCTGATAAAAGCGCACAAAAGAAAATAAATAGAATAAAATGTAGATGACAGTAATCCGAGCCGTTGACTGTCGAGGTGCTAAAGTATCGCCCAGAAGCGAGACTGCAAAGAGTGTCGTCAACAGGCGGTGGTGAGGCGGAATTTCCTATCACTAAAGTGCTTGCGCCCCGCGTTTCTTTGTTTGGAAATGTCCCAATCTGGGTTGTAAACAAACCCCTGTCACCACCAACCTGTGACACTTGAGCCCCTCCACTTCACGTGACTGCGCGATAGTCTGTTCGCGAGAGCTTCCCTAGCTTTAATAGCACTATCGAGCATAGCCAAAAACAAGAGCATTTTTACTCCCTTATTGCCAGGTTTTGTTATTTCGCCAAAATGTTCGATTACACGAATCTACATGATGTGTTTCCTACGGGGCTCGCAAACCCCTACGATCGCAAGGTCCAGCAAGACATTGATGCCTGTCGCAAAAGCTTCGACGGCGTGCTCTTCATCGACCGCGTCCTCCGAGCTGTCGGCATCTCGAAGGGTAAGCAGCCTTAATCCCACATACATCACCATCTAGGTTACTGATAGAGCTGCGGTGTAGCAAAGGTCTACCCTCCCAAGACCGACAACGCCCTTAAGCAGCTCCACCATCAGATTTGCGAGGCCGACATGACGATGCACCACAAGTTCTCCATCTTCTACTACGTCCTTCTCGATTTTGACGCCTCTTCCGGTCGCCAAAATGTGTCCGAGACGTTTTCAGATGCGTCTGGCATGCCGAAAAAGTACGAGATATTCATGAAGGGCCTGTGGCACATGGACAGACAGGAGTTTTCCGTAAGGCAGCCCGTATCTTCCAGTATAGGACAGTGTAACTGACAACTCCGGTCTCTGCAGGAGGCTCTCGAGTACATCTCACACCCCTCACTCATCCCCGACTTTGCCGACGACATCATCACGATCCTCGTGAACCGCGCGGAAAACAACGACTTCACCCTGGCCCTCTCCTATTTCAGCGCCGTCCAGCCCATCCTCAAGACCTCATCCGCCCTCGAGCTACTATTTGACGCCATGGCGCGGACAAACGTCTCTGAGGCGCTCTTTTACTCCCGGACATACCCGGCGCACACGCGCGAGCAGCTCTTCCGCCAGCTGATTGCGGCCGTCCTCAAAGGCGGACGGGGAGACGAGTTTGCGGATCGGGCATCGGAGCTCGCTTTCCTCCCCTTTGACGCGACGGAGGAGACGTGGTTCGAAGACTATCTGGCGACGGGCGACGGCAAGAGCCATAAGAAGGCCAAGGACATGTTGCTCATCCGCAAGATTGCTTGTGATCGTTTCGCCGACGTGGCCAGCCAGCGCCATGGCGAGCAGTGGGGTGCTGTTTTGGAGGGAATCAAAGGGGGCATCGATGGGCAAAATGAATGAGCACCTTGCAGAGTATTTTGTTCTCAGATGAGAACCTGGATCTTGGTGTAAGCATAGCGTTGGCGTTGGGCCTGATTTACTAGCATCGTGCAGTGTTCTGAATTGAACCGTCTGGCCTGGGATTGATTTATCAAAGACAGTCCAGTGCCTTCTGCACAAAAGCGGTAGTTGCTCCAATTTGTAGTGGCTTGATTAGAGGGATGCCGAGATTGTTTCTTTACTAGCATGTAATGTGATCCTTAAACGTTATGGGTATATTTTCTCCATCTCAAGATTGCTTGTAACAGCCAAGCCTGCGTTCAGAGTACATGGATGTTGGCAAACCTTTGTCCAACACTTAGCATCAACATGACGATAATTGCTCCCCAACTCCGGACACAAACATTCTCTACTTTGTCAAGACTCCTCGTCCGCCACAAAAGCTCTCACGCACACACAAGAAAGTAGAGGCGCCCTCGAAGTGGCAATAGCATAAGACAAGACAACATTAAAAAGTGGGGGAATAGAATAAAGATGCCAATTATTTGAAAGAAGAAGAGAAATGCATTCTATATCTAGCCGGCCATCTCCACAGGCGCCGGCGGAGGCTTCGTCGGATCACTCGCATGCGGCGGCAACTCGGCCGGCACCTGAGCAGTCGGCGGCAGCTCTGCCACCTGGTTCGAATACACCTGCATGTCCGGCTTGGGCTCTGAGGAAGCCAGGACATACTCCCTTGTCGCCTGCAGGTGCTCGGTCTCTGAAGGGATGGCGGCCGCGTCGCGGCGCCGCTTGACGCACCAGAACCAGAAGGCGGCAAGTGCGGCGATGACGGCGGCGGCGCCGCCCACGGCGATGCCCGCGATGGCGCCGGTCGAGATGCCGCTGGTGTTGCTCTCCTTCTTGATATCGGCCTCGCTCTCGCTGCCAGGGGTGGCAGTCGATTGTGGCGCGCAGGTGGCCGTTGCGGTAGCACCCATCTCGTCGAGTGCCACGACCTCCTCGTCGGTCGTTGGGTTGGCCTGCCAGAGCGTAAATTCGTTGCTGTCGAGGCTCCAGCGGAGGTAGGCGGCCGTGAAGAAGTACCGTCCTATCACGGGGATCTGGTCGTTGGTCGTACTCTGCAGCGAGTTGAGACGAAGTAGGGACCTGGTCTTATTGGCAACTATTGTGCCGTCGTCCTCGATCTTGCGGTCCGGCACAACGAGCTGGTGATTTGGGATGGTCACGGAGAAGCCAGAGCTGAATTTGAATGTCATGTCGCCATCGTAGCTGATTGTACCATCGAGTCAGTCGAGAGCTCATGGAGGGTTCACTCGGGACGACACTTACGCATCCAACCTTGGGTCCATGACGACGCTCCAAAAGTCGATACCTTTACTCCGGTCGGCCTCTCGGTTCTTGATGGCCCGCAACATGTTGAAGAAGTAAGGCTTGTATGGGATGTTCATCACAGTAGGTCGCTCGGGCAGAATGCACGCCTGCAATAGGGTGCCACCATTGTCCTTGTTAAAGATGGACTTGTCCTTGACTCCGCCGCCGTTGATGACAATGTCCTCAATGGTAACCACCATGCCCGAGTCACATCTGTCGCTCTTGGTGAGGCGCTCCGTGTAGCCCTGGCCGTACGTCTTGGCCTTGTCCCAGCCGCCTAGGATCATGGAGCCCTTGCTCTGGTGCTTCTCGTCGGCGCCGTCGAGGCCCCAGAAGTAGCCGACAGTGCGCGAGGCGATCTGAGCAGATTCCTTGAGGGTGTCCAGGAAAGTCGAGCCTGAGCCGAGGCCAATCATGTGCTGAGGGTCATAGGGCTGCAGATCCCAGCGCTGAGTATCCATGGGGCGGGCGATGGGGAAGTTTTCGAGCGTGGAGTTGCTGCTGCCGTCGAGGGTAACTGTCTCCGTGATGACATTGAAGGATTGGGGGTCAAATCTTTCGGATAGGCTCTGATAGTCCTTGGGTACCTTTCCGTCCGAGCTTGACTTGTCTGGGTTGTAGAAGCCTCCGCGATAGGTATCGCACATCCCCTCGGCCCTCTTCTCGTCACATTTGGGTCCATAGACAAAGGTGTTATTGGCGACCCTTGGAAATGGGTAAGCATTCCCGTCAGGCTTCCATTAAGGGCGAAGAACTCTTACCAGTTAGGGAGGAATGACAATGACTGAGCAGGCTCGCCGACCTTGAGATGGACTCCTCGCTGGAAATGGCCTGAAGCAAAAGTGACATTCTCGATGGGAAGCACCAGTGGCTGAACTGCACATGGATCGGCGGCCACAGTCATTGACACAAGTGTCAAGAGGTAGACCGCTTGGGCAGACAACCGAGTGAGTGCCATTGCGAAGCCAGAATAAGGGGCCAAGAATCAAGGTGTTCTGAACGGTATCAAGATACCGGTGATCTTTCCCGCGTGTCGGGAGGAGGTACCCAGGTAGTTAGTCAACAGTATGTTCCAAGCACAAGGGCGAAAGCCTTGAACCAAAGAGGAAACGGGTTCGATAATAGAATGTCAAGTATGGAAAGGGAGAGAAAGGCAGACAGTGTCACCGGGCGGAGAGAGTGGCAGAGAGAGACGAAGGAGCTGGAGCCACACGGATCTGTGACATGAATGGACCTAGCTCGACTGCACAATCTACTACCATTTGCAGTACGGACGGGAACAGCCTCGCGAGGACTCCATCCTCGCCTGGAGCGAGACTCGCGAGTGGCCAAGAGGAGCAGAAGCTAGAGCTGGGGCAGTGAGCACTTGCACAACCACAACCCGGCCGTGGGTCTGAAGGATTCACCAGACGGCCAGGATTAGCGCTCGGTAGCGGACCCTGGCCCGATGTGAGATTGCCGCATAAGGCACACTCTCACATGGCCTTTGGCGGGACCCAAAGTGGTTGCTGAGCTGCAGTGCAGCGCAGGCTCTTGATCGCCATGTGGTCTTGTCCCGACCTTTGCGGCTGTGTGCTGTGTGTTGTGTTGTGTTGTTGAAGCCTTCAAATGCTTTGAGCCGAAGCCGTTAAGGTATTAGCCCGGTTCATGGTGGGTTTAAAGTGACCCTTGTTGGGGAAGCGAGTTTTGCCTGATTGGGAGGTTGCTTTTGCTTCTCCAGGGACCACCA
This sequence comes from Pseudonectria foliicola, assembly GCA_003693505.1. NCBI lineage: Eukaryota > Fungi > Ascomycota > Sordariomycetes > Hypocreales > Nectriaceae > Pseudonectria > Pseudonectria foliicola. The sequence goes on from QUZD01000010.1 coordinate 230,538, forward strand.
GAACTGCGTTTCAGCCCGGAAATTCTCCAGTATCTCTGACACGTCTAGGTAGGGATTAGCCGCCTTTGAGCATGTAGCACCGCCCATCATAATGGAGCCAAGATTGGATATGGGTCGAACCGCCTCTTCTTAGTGCAGCTCGTTGCCGTGATCGGATGATGCGCTTGACAACCTGGTGAGAAGAGCTGGGCTGATGCCTGCAAGGAGCCGTATCTGCGCATCTCCAAGATGTGGAACACAACAAACGTCGGTCGCCGTTGGTCGCCGTTGGCCGCCGTTGGCCACCACCACTTCGACAGCATCTACAAGCGTTCTGGAAAATTCAAAGTTCCCTTCTCTCCGCTCATGGCTTGCCGAGGTGGTCATCGCCGGCTGATGCATTTGCACCACGTAGTAACATGTACTACGCATGCAACAACTCGTGTAGGCAATGCTAAACATAGGTAGTGAGTGTCCCGTAATCACAACCACAACCACAGCCGCGCCACCCTCGAGCGACAACGCACAACCCCATTCTCGGCATCGCCACAGGTTTCAATGCCCTGCCATTCCCTGTGCTGTTTAGTGTGCTGCCGGCGGGTCTAATCATGCTGAAACACAAGGACAGGGCACCGAGCAAGTTGTGGTCACTGTACCCAGCCACCTGCGGAGCCTGGCTCGGGTCTCCCACCATTTTGTTTCGACATGGCAATCCTCTGCTACGGCATGAGTCATCTACATCTTAGAATCTAACTGCTACACGGAAGACTCAGCTATATCAACTTGTAGTTGGTGACGTTGAGCTACAAGATGTTCTTGCTCCAACTTGACTCGTGAACTCCATCACTCAACCAACTTGGCAAACATACCCGGGTAGATTGGCAAATGGCTCACTACCCGCCAACCCTAACAGATCCTTCAATCTCCTCACTGGCTACAGAATACCATTCGTTGCTTTGACTGTCTGCTTACACGCACGATTACCAATGTGGGCTATAAATAGCTGTGTCACCAGCCCTGCCACCCCAGTCATGGGAGTCTTGGTGCATTCCCTCATGCCTGGATCAAATCGAGCTTCAACCAATCCGTACATGCATACCCTAGACCCAACAACCGGGACTTTCTGTCAACATGACCCAAAAGCGAAAGAGTCATGTTGTGGCACTTGTAGCCGTGCTCCCATAAGGCGCCGGGATGCCAAAAAGCTAACTAGGTCAGATGGCATCAGGAACCATCAGGGATCATAAACACTATAATTCATAAAATAACTAGGATACAAGCTCGCGGTTATGATGCCATGCTATGCAGACACTGCCTGTTGATCCAGCAAAACGCCTCGTAATGCATCGTGGGCCGAAACCCGGGTATAGTTCCCAATCTTTGCTCTTACAGTTCCAGTTCCCGCTTCCTTTTCTGCGCGCGAACCACTGCTGCGTGCTGCTTCGTATGGTATTTCACATCGTCGGGATACAGCGGGTTCCACACCGTGTTGCACACCTTGCACTCTGAAAAGGGCGCCTGTGATGAGATATTGAGCGTCGTCTGAACCCTCGCAGCTGCTTTGCGCGCCAACTTCTTCTTTTCTCCTGCCCGACGGCCAATTCCTGCTATTTCGCTATCGGCTGTAGTCCCGGCGAGGGGGTTTGCTGTCTCGTCGCCTACTGACGTCGTCTTCGGTACGCCGTGGCGCTTTGTTGTCGTAGAAACCTTGCCTTCCTCATCGTCTTCCCCATATCCAGCATCAGAATCTGTCTTGCTTTCCCCCTCGTTGTCGATGATTGGCAGCGAGGTACCCCGAAACCTAAGAAGACGCGGCTTCCTTCTTGTCTCCGGTCGCGCCGGTGGAGGCGGAGACGATGGCGGCGACGAGGCAGGGTCTGCTTCCTCATTCTTCGGACTGGAAGGGATGCTTGAAGATGACGATGATGGCGGAATGGGCTTGAAGAAGCTCAGTATCGATCCCTTGGGGGGCTTGCGATCCGCAACAGATGTGCCGTCGTGCTCTGTTGGTGTGCTCTTTGGCGGCGGCGACGACTGTCTACCGACCAGAATCGTAGGCAGTGTCACCTCTCCATCGTTCTTGTCCTCTGTGGAGAGGGTAGTCTTCCTCCTCTTGACAAGAGTCTCGCTATGAACATTGGACGATGATGCGACGCGCTTGCCGTAGGTTCGGATCGGCTTTGCGCGTGCTCGGGGATGGGGGCCCATATCAGATCTGATCCTCAGCAAGCTGGTTAGTGATCATATACTGGCGTCGAGATGATTGGGTAAGACGTACGTCGCATGCGAAGGTGGAGGATTCATACTGCCATGCTTCTTCTTGCTTGGCCTGGCATGCCCAAGGACACCGCAGCAGCGCGACGCGTTGGGCTGATGATCGTCAAATTGTAATGGGGACGCGGCAATGAAAGAAAATTCCAGTATAGGCCGCGTATGGTGAACAAGATCTCGACAGCTCAAAAACGGTGTTGGAATCAACTGTGAATACGCAGCTGGTCTTCCTGCGTAGAATCCGGCTTAGCGGTTGATATGGACCAACGCGTGCTGTCGCGTGAAGCGCGCTGTCACATGCCCCACGTCGTCACTGCCAAGATTCCGATTCAGCAGGCAGGGCCTGTAAGACAGCGACCGGGCACCGAGTCGTCGTACCAAGAGCCGTGCGGGACATTGCCATGTTTTTCAAAGCCATCAGAATTTTAAACAAAGGCACGTTAATCGCGTGAGAACGGCAAAAAGACTGGGACGCAAAAAGTTAAACCAACTCCGGTACAGGGAATCGAACCCTGGGCTCCGCGGTACAAGATCTCTCAAGTTATGAGAGCGCGAAATGTTAGCCACTACACCATACCGGATGATGTGATTGTTGAAAGCCGCTCCCGTATCGTGATCCTTGTTGCAATACAGGGGCGTGTTGGGCCCCGAGCTTGGTTATGTGCAAAGAGTATCGCTATTCTGTCGCACGATGATGCAGGCTCGACTCTCCAAGAAATCGTGATGCGTAAAAGTTCAATGTCATGGTTTGACTTTACGTCTCAACCTTGTTTCCCTCCGTCTTCCGCTTCCGTACGCCCAACTCGGCCACCTTGTCTTTAGATGTCAGGAGTACTGCGTCGTCCTCTTCCTCGTTGGTTGCCTTGTCTTTGATCTCAGTATCGCCCTCCTCTTTTCCAACCACCCACGTCTCGACAACCTGCTTGACCTCCTTGATCGCTTGCTGCTTCTTCTTGCCCTCACCCATCCGCCACATGTATCCCGAGTAGACGACCACCTCGGCCACAGCCACGAGGATGCTCCCGCCCAGCGTCAGGAACAACCGCGACGACAGGCTCCACCACCGCGCGGCGATCCACAGCGTGGCAGCCACGCCGGCGATGCTGACGAGGAAATTGAGGAGCAGCGTCACCTGCCGGTGCACCTCGTTGTACGAGACTTCATCGTCGCCCTCGTCGGCGGCATTCGTCGGGCGGTTCACGGCGGCGTAGCGGGCCGTGTCGGGGAAGCGGTCGTGGAAGGAAAGGTAGGCGGGCGGCGGGTTGGTCATGCGCTCGTATGAGCGCTCCTCTTCCTCGCGGCGGAGGCGGGCCATGAGGGCCTTGTATTCGGCAGACTGGGAGGACGTTAGAAATCTAGACAGGTGCAGACAAGTTGCAGCTTCTATAAAGGCGCCGGAACGTACCGGTTCAGGCTTTGGAGGTGGCGGAGGGGTATAGACTTGGGCGCCGCGGAGGAGATGCTCGAGGGTGTAGCGTCTATCGTGGCTGGGGCTTGACCGTAGCTTCTTCCATAGGTCGACAATCTGGCCGTGAGAAATTGGACTTCCGACTCTAGGATCGCTGAGCGAGGGCTCCTGCCCCTGCTCCTGTGATGTTGCTGGCAGTGCCTCGTCGGTTGCTTCACTGGGCCGGCTGGGCTGGTCGTCGATCTTGGAGAGAGCCTCGACAATGCAAGGCGTCATTGTTAGGAGGACCATGGTGGAATGGGGTGGGCACAGCGACCCGACTCAAAGGAGCGGCGCAGGTTGGTTTGTGCAGAGGAATTTGCTTTATTCCCTCGAGTATCAGGCGAACTGGCTCGCAATACCGTCGGAGTCGTCTTTGGTTTCAAGCTCCAGGCAGGCTTGGCAAGGAGTGATGTGTCGTGGAATGGAGAGCTACGGTACATCTTGTACCAGGGGCCGATGGCCAATGGAGAGAAGCTCCATTTGCAGTGCATCTCGCCATGGATCGCATCCTCTAGCGGGCATCCACTGGAAACGCACTGAAGCAAAGGCTCGAATGTGGATCCCAAATCGGTGCATCGACCAATCATCTGTCCCAACCCAATCCCGAGCGCCTGTTTCTTAGTTCTTGGGTTGGCAGTGGAGGTTGATCGGGCCAATGCTCCAACGGAGGGACTCGGCAGGTGTGCGGCGAGGGAAAAGTTTGGGAAAATCCGATCCCATCTACAACTCCCATCATCGTCACCAGCGTCACCAGCGTCACCAGCGTCACCAGCGACCGCCGCCAATTGACCCTTTCCACGCCGCTGCAGATGTCGTAAGGGCCATCTCGCTGCTGCCACGCTCTCCCTCGGAATCTCTCTCGACCCTCCTCCTCATCCACCTCCGCCTCCCACATATATCTCACCTCACTCGACCTCACCCCAGCCGGCCATGCAGCTCCGACAGGGCGCCTCGGTGCTGCGCGCCGCGAGCGCCAGATATGGCTCGACTTGGACCTCAACCTCGGCAGGCGCCACCTGTGCGCTATGCCGCCAGATCAACATCCCCCACAGCCTCTCGCGGAGCCCCTCAAGGATACACCGTGCGACTCTGCACTCGAGCCCGCGCCGTGACTCGGCCTGGGCCGCCGCCGTCCAGGTCGCTTCCAACGTGGTGGGCAATGTTGTGAAAAAGGCCGCCCCCGACGGCATGACGGTTGACCCGCTGCGCGCCGTGGCCAAGGAGATGAAGTTTCTCACCGGCAATATTCGCAAGCTGCTGGGTTCCGGCCACCCGTCGCTCGACCGGGCCGCAAAGTACTACACCCAGGCCGAGGGGAAGCATGTGCGGCCCCTGATAGTCCTCCTCATGAGCCGCGCCACGCACCTGTGCCCCAAGGCTCCACGCCCAGAGCTCGTCCAGTCGGCTCGCTCCATCGATGCGTCCATCTCGCCCGTCCAGATCCTTGCCGACATCAACCCGTCCATCCAGCCTCTGTCTGCCGCCGACGCCGAGCTGCCCGAGGGCTCCAACCCGGATATCCTGCCGAGCCAGCGCCGGCTGGCCGAGATTACGGAGCTGATCCACACGGCCTCGCTGCTGCATGACGATGTCATCGACCACTCCGTCTCCCGCCGTGGCTCTCCGTCGGCCAACCTCGAGTTTGGCAACAAGATGGCCGTCCTGGCCGGCGACTTCTTGCTGGGTCGGGCCTCCGTGGCCCTGGCCCGCCTCCACAACTCCGAGGTTGTCGAGCTGTTGGCCACCGTCATCGCCAACCTGGTCGAGGGCGAGTTCATGCAGCTCAAGAATACGGAGCGTGACGAGCGCAACCCCAAGTGGTCCGAGGAGACGCTGAGCTACTACCTGCAAAAGACGTACCTCAAGACGGCCAGTCTCATCTCCAAGTCGTGCCGTGCCGCCGCCCTGCTGGGCCACGCAGACGCCTCCACCGTCGACGCCGCCTACTCGTACGGCCGCAACCTGGGGCTGGCCTTCCAGCTCGTCGACGACATGCTCGACTACACGCAGTCGGGCAAGGACCTGGGCAAGCCGGCCGGAGCAGACCTGGAGCTGGGGCTGGCGACGGCGCCACTCCTGTTTGCATGGAAGCAGATGCCTGAGCTAGGTGCGCTGGTCGGCCGCAAGTTTGAGCAGCCGGGTGACGTTGCCAAGGTGAGCTCCCCCCCTTCGTTTTCCCCTCTTTATTTTTCTGGCCATTGAGAGCTAACCAACGTTATCAGGCACGCGAGCTCGTCCTCCAGAGCGACGGCATCGAGCAGACGCGGGCTCTCGCGCAGGACTACTCGGAAAAGGCGATCGCGGCAATTGCGCACTTCCCCGAGAGTGAGGCCAAGGAGGGCCTGATTGAGATGGCGCAGAAGACGCTCAAGCGCCAGAAGTAAGGGTCCGGCGAGGGCTCCTGCGTCGCTGTACGTTTTCCGTGTACTATAGTTGGCATGAATATGATTCACGTCCTGCTCCAAACGAAGCAAAAAAGAGGGAAAGACGATAGACGGGGAACATGTTTTTTTATTTCTCCTGGTTCATCCATGCATCAAGGGGAGAAGAACAATGACAATGATGGAGGAGGAGGAGGAGGGGGGGTTTGACGGTGCATGAGGGCAACGAATGTGATGCGGGAGGAGGCGCACATGATCTGGTGCACAATCCCATTGGCAAGAGATGCCATTGTACTCTACTACCTACTTTGCCGCTGATAAATACGAGGCTTTGTTTTCATCGCATGGCAGTGGTTTGGGCATAGGTGGAAGATTGGCTTCTGGCACTTTGGTAGTAGGGATGAGCCGCACGCAACTCAATCACGCTGTCAGTTGGAACAAGATTCGATTGGTGAGACTCCATCGGCTATACTTGTTCACAGAAGTGCGTCTTGAGCTGTCGACGTTGAGTAACCTGTCCATGATCAAGTTATTCAATGCGATGTCTTGGAACCATCACACCCTGGCATAGGACTGTGTAGAGCAGAGGAAGAGTCCCGGGGCAAGGCGATAGAAAGGGCATGGCTTGGTCTGGGTGCAGTGGTTGGCCAGCGTTGAAGAGACTTCGGTATTACTCGATCGTTACTCGATTCTATCAGTTAAAGAACGATTCTGGCCCAGGGGCCGACAGCCCAGGGCGCGATGCGTGATTGGCTCGTCGGAGCGTCGGCAGGCTCCGACACACCAACAATCGGGGATGGGCGGCCACCCCAGAGATCAGCTCCGGTTGTTTGTTGGGGCTTGCTGGGTTAGGGCAAGTCGTGTTTGGCGGGTTTGCAAATGGGCTGTGCGGCATGGCATGCCAGGAGCCATGTTGATGATTTCGCAGGTGAGCGACGGACTCGGGACTGTTCATGGTTGTATTCAGGGCTGCAAAAGGCATCATGAGAGCCGTTTTCCACATGTTCTGGAATGGCTGATTTACCCTAGGCCCGGAGCCGGCCCGGCCGGGAGTCAAGTTGCAGCGGCTTTTATCCACTCCGGGGGAGGAGAAGCGTTGGCGAATGAAAGAGTCGGTAATAAAGCAATAAAGTTGACCATCTTGGTCCATGTGCCGGTCTCCTCGGCTAGAGCGAGCACTGTCGTCTCGATTTCCATCCCACGACGCTCGCTGAGAGAAAAGACTTGATCGACGACGGGCGTTCACGGAAGCGAGCCCGCTAATTTAGCTTCACAGGGATGGGAAGCATGTAAGAGAAAAAATGAGAAGTATGTGGCCGCCGACCTCCACGACTCAAGTGCTGTACTAAACATATCCATTACTCGATACCTAAGGTACCTAAGTAAGTTACCTTATTACCGTACCCAAGGTAGGTAGGTGGCCTGCCCCAGTCCGACCTGGACCCGTCATGCCCGCTCCAGCATACGCGAGACCCTTATCATGACAACCCCCCGTTCCCCCACTAAACAACGGAGATAAGCGGTGCGTGCTGGGCTGTCATGCAATGGAGCCGGCCGCCTCCATGGATGCTGGGGACAAGGGCTTCCCTTTAGCTCCTTATCTTTCCCTCTTCTTCGTTTTCCCCAGGTCCCTTCTCTTCTTCTCTTCTTCTGATCTCGTCCTCACCGTGTTGTGATCTTATTCTCACCCTGTCCCGAATCTCATGCCCCTTATCGTCCACCATATTTCACTGCGACCTCAACACCATTACCGGCTTGACCAGCACTAGACAGCAACCGTAGAGGAGGCCATCTCTCGAACCATCAGTCTCCTGGCCAAGCTTGCAACATGACCGTGCAACACTCAAAGCCCTCCTCAGGGCCCGTCACGGTCCTGGTTTCTTCCCGCGCCATCATCACACTCCCAGACGACTCCCTCCTCTTCACTCCCGCCTCCATCGTCGTCTCCCCCGAAACGGGAAAGATTCTCTCCGTCGTACCCGAGCTGCTTCCCCGGGACAGCTTCCCAGCCTCGGCCACCTATGTAGACCACACCCCCAAGCTGCTCATGCCCGGCCTCGTCGACGCCCACGTCCACCTCAACGAGCCCGGCCGCACCGAGTGGGAAGGCTTCTGGACGGGAACCCGCGCCGCCGCCAGCGGAGGCGTCACCACGGTTGTCGACATGCCGCTCAACGCCATCCCGCCCACCACGACCCTCATGGGCTTCAATGAGAAGCTCAAGGCCAGCCATGGCCAGTGCTGGGTCGATGTGGGGTTCTACGGCGGCATCATCCCCGGAAACGCCGACGAGCTCAAGCCCCTCGTCGAGGCCGGTGTAAGAGGCTTCAAGGGCTTTTTGATCGAGTCTGGTGTAAGTCGAGCTGCCTTGCCATGACCGAGCTGAACCTGGACCAATGCTGATGTTCATCTTGTAGGTTGACGAATTCCCTGCCGTTTCCTCCAAGGACATCACCCTTGCCATGAACGAGCTCAAGGACTCACCCACTACACTCATGTTTCACGCCGAGATGATCCCGCCCATTGCCGACTCCGTTGGCGACACCGTCCAGGCGTCCGAACCCCCCCTGGCACCAGTCGGCCAGCTCACCGCTTACAAGACGTTTCTCGAATCGCGCCCACCCTCATTCGAGACATATGCCGTCGAGGAGATCCTCTCGCTGGCACACCTCGCACCCTCGCTACACCTGCACATTGTTCACCTGTCGGCGACGCAGTGCATCCCGATCCTGCGAGCGGCCCGGGCCAGCGGCATCAACATCACTGCCGAGACGTGCTTCCACTACCTGGGCCTGACAGCCGAGGAGATTGAGGCCGGCGATACGCGCCACAAGTGCTGCCCGCCCATCCGCGAGGGAAAGAACCGCGACGGCCTGTGGGACGAGCTCGCGGCGTCGGACTCGTGCATTCGCACCGTCGTCTCGGACCACTCGCCCTGCACACCCGAGCTCAAGCTGCTGCCGGACCACCTCGATGTAAATCAGCCGCACATGCTGCACTCGGACTCGGGAGTCGACGTGACAGGGCCGGCAGATAAGCAGGCCACCAAGGCGGACGTGGTGCGCGGCGACTTCTTCGCGGCCTGGGGCGGCATCTCCTCGGTGGGACTCGGCCTCCCGATTCTCCACTCGGCGTCTCAGGCCCGAGCCCGCGCCGGAGCACCGGCACCAAGCCTAACGGACATGGTACGGCTGTGCTGCCAAGCGACGGCAGCTCAAGTCGGACTGTCGCACCGCAAGGGCGCGCTGCGGGCGGGCATGGACGCGGACATTTGCGTCTTTGACGACGGCGAGGCGTGGACGTTTTCGCAGGGCGACATGCGGTGGAAGAACCGGTGCTCGCCGTGGGAGGGCCACGAGTTTGTCGGCCGCGTGCGCGAGACTTGGCTGCGCGGCCGCAAGGTGTTTGAGCTCGGCGGCAGCAACGCCGGCTTCGTCGCCGGCAAGCCGTTTGGCGAGTCGATTACGGAGAGAAGGACGGTTTAGGGGGCGCGATGGGGTGCATGCGTGCGGCGCGAATTAGACTGGTCGAATTCATTGGACGGAGCGATGTTTTTGTTCTTTTTAATGAGGGATTTTGGAAGAAGTGAAGGAGGGGGAGCTGGATGAAATCATGGTGATGATGATGCATGCGAGATGCGAGATGTGAGATGCGAGATCCCATGATCTTGGCAAATGTGGGTCGACGATGTGAGCGCCAGCAAAGATGATACAATCGGTGTCTGCAAACCAATGCAATAGAAATGGTTGCATAAGTGAATACTATGCCTTACTATGTGGACAATACTCAATGTTTTACTGTTACACACCTGCAGCGTGACTGAAATGGAGCAATAGTTGCGTACCTAGCTAGCTACTACGATGTGAAGCATGCACCCGGCTGGTATCATGCTGCACTTACATGGTAATGCCCCTACTTGGGAAGAAACCTTCAACGGATTGTCCCCGGAGCGTATCTTTGGTACCCAGTGCAATAGAAGTCGTACATTCCTTGACGTTTCCAGATCAAGCGAGCAGTCTAGACGATATTTCTGGCTAGTCTTTCTTTGCCTATTGCCTCCATTTCAAGAATGAGGTTAACTCTTATAGCGGCCGTAGTCCGGGGGGGCTCGAAACCACATGCGGTATCAACAGAAGCTAGTGCTGTCTGGGTTGCCCTGGGGCTGTCTTATCTTCCTAGGTGTTCTGGTAATTGGTAGGTGCCGAGGAACTCCATTGCGTGAAGAGGCGGTTAACCAAGCACGTTTAATATTCACTTTGGCCAGCTGCTCGATACGTAATAATTCTACCTATTCCAGTAGCTATAGCTTCCACATACAGCATAATTAGAATTCACCTGAAAAGAGGTCTAGGAAACGAATGCTCAACTCATTTTATCCATTGACAAGGTCCATTTCTCAGATGAGGGGCGGCAACGGGTCGCCATGCCAAGAACGAACGATTTTTCTTGCATGGAGCAACTGAGTGTCGTTGACCTCCAAGACAGCGAAGGCATTTACAAGCACAAGGCAACCAGGGCAGAATATGCACGCAGGCGCATGCATCATTCTCCTAATCTGTACGTGTCCAACTCCTTCTTACCCACCTACCTGCAAATTATTTGTGAAGCAATTCTTGACCTTTCCCCCGCTTTGAATATTCACCCATTGCTGAATTCAGACGCCGAACTTTCGCATACCCTGTTACGCTCCTTCACAGCTGAAGACATGGTCGTCAAGGTATTGCCAAGTGCCAAATGGGCCTCACTGGACGGTTGGGACTACAGTGGCATGAAGGAGCGCATACAAGGAGCGCTCGGCCAGATTGACAAGTCTGTGCTGGTGAAGCATGTCGAGCGCATCAAGAACCAGAAGGTGACTATGAGCGAGCCCTTTTCGGCTGGTCAGTATTGGGTATGCTTCGAGATGGTTGCCGAAGATGGCAGTTTGGTGATTGCCCGAGTTCGCCTGCCCCGTCACCCGGACACCCCGCCTGCAGTGACGGAAGACGACGAGGCTTATGGCATTGAGTGCGAGGTCGCGACGATGAAATTCGTGAGGCAGAGGCTTCCCAGCATCGCCATGCCAACAGTGTATGCGTACGAGGGCCCGGGATCACAGCTGGCAGCTGAAGCGGGTGCCGTGTATATGCTCCTGGAAGGCTTCTATGGGAATACGCTGCAAGACGTCGAGTTTAACATGTGCCAGCTCCCGGTGGGTCTTCGAGAAGCTCCCCTGGGGGGGAAACGAATGCCCTGTCTAACTAGGTTTAGATTGAAACCCAAGAGCGCATCATAAGCCAGTGGACACGAGTGCAGGCGGAGCTCGCAACCCTGGCGTTTCCTCAGATCGGATCCATCATGTCCGTTTCAGCAGCAGGCGAACCCTCAATCGGGAAGCTGGCGACGGCCGCCATGGAAAGGCTGGAAGATGCAGGGCCTTTCTATACGACTGCCGAGTACTTTCTCGCCGTTGGACGCGCTGGGGTAGCCAGGGCTGGCGAATCGGCAATGGACCAAGACGGTGAGTCGCCTTCCTATGCCCTGCTTGGGGCCCATGTGTTCGACGACATTGTATCCCGGACCACCTTGTTTCGGGGTAACAGTGCTCATGAACTTTTCCCTCTAAACCACATGGATCTTGGCACACAAAATATTCTCGTTGACGACGACTTCAACCTGCTCGCCATCATCGACTGGGAGTTTGCCCAGACCAGCCCATGGCAGGTTCACCATTATCCATATCCATTTCCACTGCTTGATTCGGACGCCGAAACCGCAGAGATCCTCGCAGACCTCAGCCACCTAGCCTACACCAACGTCTCCCAACAGGACGCTGCTCGGAGGCTATATAAGCAGAAGTTTAAGGAGGCGGAGAAGGCCCTGGAAGAAGAGGGACGAGGGCTGCACGGATCAATTTCCAAGGTGTTGGAGAGCCCGTCGTCCAAAATATACGCGTGCTTCAGCAACCTCGGGCGCATGCCTCCATCTGACGAGGGTCTCGTCCACGAGATGGTGCGGCTCGGGTTCGGGCTGGGGGGTGAGAGTGCGGAAGATTACATCCGCCAAATGGAGGCATCAGTCAGAGCACAAACAGCCACACAATCACGGGACGGAGTGGCCAAGGGCTGAGTGATATGCAGGGATCAGGCGTTGATTAGCGCTGTAGGCCATTAAGGAGGCCGCCCCCACATGCCATGATGGAGGTCTTTTGCCCGACTGGCGGTGCAGCAAGTCGAAGCGAAGGCGAAGCGAGGGCGAAGCGAGGTGAGGGGGGGCGGACTAGGGGAGGATGGATGGATAGATGGGTGAATGAAGCCTTTTGGGAGGCAGAGATTGCATTATATTGCGGTGTGAGATGTCTCGCTCAGAAGTTGTCGGAGGACATGGACTGGGCAGATTGTTAGGTTCTATGACCAGCTGGTAGCAGCCGCGTCGTCACTAATCTGTAGGGAGGTAATCAGAGTCGGGGCCACAATAGCTCGGCACCATCCACATCCGCTCGCTCATCATATCCACAGTCTCCAATTCCCCATCTCCCTCACCATTCTAGTGCCGGTTAGACACCCGTTAGACGCCTGTCTGACACCACGCGATCCACGCGATCCACGCCTTTTCTCTCGGATACTTCCTCGTCCGAAGCCATCGGGCCTATGGCGGCCGCCCAACCGCCCAAAGCTTCCCGAAACCTGCCTGCGTCCGCATCGCCTTGCTACAGTATTATTCCTTTTTTCGGACCTGGCTGAATGTCCCCGCTCGCTTCCCATCTTCCATCGCCTGCGACTACCAAGTACTACGACTACTACTACGGCTGCTACTAATACGACAAAGACTACATACAGTACAGGGTGCGTACGACTAGATTGGCGATCCCTGTCTGTTCTGTTCCTGCACCCCGCCAAAGGCTGGCCTTGGCTTCGTCTCTTCCAGAGGGTTTCCATTCAGCCCACTTCTCTGCATGGTGCATGTTTGCGACCGTTTCGCCTACATATCTCGACCATCTGCCAACAATATGAGCCGCCATTCCTGAGCCTCTCTGCCTCTTACAATAAAACCGCCTCGTGTCCAAACCATCTCGGCAGTATTGTCCTCCATCTATCGTCTGCCATTTAACATCACGTGCCAGACGACTGCGGCATGCCATCGCCCTTCGACCCGTCGCAATGACGATTCCACCTCTGCTTCAGCCTCAGCCCCAGCCCCACGAAGCAGCCGCCACCGTCGATGTCGATGTCGAAAAGGCAGAAAAAGAAAGCTCTGTAGATTCCTCCACCGAGCGTCCTCGACCCCCCTCATCATCCGACAACGATGGCTACCTTTCTACTGCCAACCATCTCTCTCTCGACGATGTCCAGGCCGTTCAGATTCAGATCCGTGACCTCGCCGTGTCTGTCGATACGGCGCCCTCGTGGCTTGAGCCGTCGACCTACCCCCAGTTGCTCGCCTCCAAGCTCAACACGGCACCCTCGATGAAGACGCTGCTTCATTCCGTCAACGCCAATCTCCAGCCTGGTACCTTGACGGCCATCATTGGCGGTAGCGGATCTGGCAAGACTACGCTTCTCAACACCATGGCTGAGCGCATGAGCAGCCCGCGACTAAGTCAAAAGGGGCTCACGACATTCAACGGTCAAGTTGGCGTGCACAGCGCCATACATGCCTATGTTGTGCAGCAGGATATCCTCCTTCCCACGCTCACCGTCAGGGAAACCCTGCGCTACTCTGCCGACTTGCGCCTCCCACCCTCTACGACGCCAGAGGATCGCTCGCGCATCGTCGAAGAGGTCATTCTCGAACTGGGACTCAAGGAATGTGCCGACACTCGCATCGGCAACAGTCAACATCGTGGCTGCTCTGGCGGCGAGAAGCGACGCACCAGTATCGGTGTCCAGCTGCTCGCCAACCCTTCCGTCCTCTTCCTTGACGAGCCTACCACAGGCCTCGACGCAACAAGTGCCTTTCAGCTTGTCCGTACTCTCAAGTCACTGGCCCAAAAGGGCCGGACCATCATTACCACGATTCATCAGCCCCGTTCTGAAATCTGGCAGCTTTTTGACAACCTCATCGTGTTAACAAAGGGAAGCCCTGTCTACTCTGGTCCTGCAAGTGATAGTCTTGCCTGGTTCGCTGGACTCGGCTTCGAGATCCCCCCGTTCGTCAATCCAGCCGAGTTTATCATTGATGTCGCCGCCATCGACAATCGGTCCCCCGAACGCGAGCAGGAAAGCACAGCACGGGTAGATAGGCTAAAGGCCGCCTGGAAGAGTGAGAGCGCAAAGCAATTCTCTTCACTCGACATGACTGCTGAGACGAGCCGCCGAACACGCAAAAGAGAAAGACAGCACCAGAGCGCTGGTCTTCTTCGCCAGACAGTCGTACTGACAAGTCGCACGCTCAAGGTGACCTATCGTGACCCCCTTGGCATGTCGGCGTCCATCTTGGAGGCCGTTCTCATGGGCATCGTTTCGGGCTACCTATTCTACGACCTTGGGCGCGACCAAGCTGGAATTCGCTCCCGCCAGGGTGGCCTGTACACCGCCGCTGGCTTGCAGGGCTATCTGATATTGATCTTTGAAATCTACCGTCTTACCATTGATATGCCGACCTTTGACCGCGAGTACGCAGACAACTGTGTTTCCGCCTTCCCCTACGTTGTCTCGAGACGCCTCGCACGCCTTCCCACGGAGGACCTACCTGTCCCGTTCTTGTATTCCGTCATTTTCTACTTCATGGCCGGCTTCGACCGTAATGCGGAGAAATTCTTCATCTTCTTTTCCATCTCACTCATCAACCAATACATCGCCATGACCTGCGCCATGACCTGTGTGGCAGCTGTGCGACACTTTGGCGCGGCCAGTCTCATGGGCAACCTCATCTTCACCCTCCAGAGCATGGTTTGCGGAATGTTTATACAAATCGATACAGTACCTGTTTACGTGCGCTGGCTCAAATGGATCACCTATACTGTGAGTTTGCATTCGCGCACCCGCCAGCATCATTGTATCTGACAGGCTTGCAGTTTTACGCATTCAGTGCGTATGCAGGAAACGAGTTCCAGGGCAACTTTTACGAGTAAGAACATCTGCTTTACAATGCCAATTGTCACTGCTAATCCCTGGTAGCTGTCCCTTACCTGGCGGCCGAGCGAACCCAGCTTGCAAGCAGTATACGGGCGAATACGTAATGCGTTCGCTTGGATTTCCGAGCAACTGGGTGGCTCGCCCAATCGTTATCATGGTTGCCTTTGTTGTCTTCTTTATCGTGCTATCGACCATCGGTCTGCATTTCTTCAAGGTGGAGATGACCGTTGCCCGCGCTAGGGTCTCCGATACCGATCTCTCGGCCGGTAAGGAGAAGCTGGCGGAACGAGCCGTTTCGGATGTGCGCGCGATCGATTTCGGTCTCGACAAATTCGCATTGGAACTGGACAAGAGGGCCCCTTGGGGGAAGAAGCTGCCTACGAAAACGATTCTCCACCCGGTGACGGCCACGTTCCGCGCCGGCATCCTCAACATCATTATGGGGCCCTCGGGTAGTGGAAAGACGTCGCTTCTCAACTCCATGGCTCTCCGGCTACGCAACTCGGCAGGAACTAAATATCGTCCGTCCGGTAAACTTACTTTCAACGGCGCTGAGCCTTCTGATTCAGTGATTCGGTCCATGTGCTCCTACGTGTGCCAGGATGATGACGCCCTGCTTCCATCACTGACTGTGCGCGAAACGCTTCGTTTCGCTGCTGGACTGCGCCTCCCGTCTTTTATGAGCAAGGAGGAGAAGCGACGCCGATCGGAAGAGGTCCTTTTGAAAATGGGCCTCAAGGACTGTGCTGATAACCTCATTGGCAACGACATCATCAAGGGCATCTCGGGTGGTGAGAAGCGCCGTGTCTCCATTGCCGTCCAAGTGCTTACGGATCCTCGCATCCTGCTTCTTGATGAGCCGACATCTGGTCTCGATGCCTTCACGGCCAACTCCATCATGGAAGTGCTGCAGGGACTCGCCAACGAGGGACGCACCGTCATTCTTACCATTCACCAGGCCCGTTCAGACCTCTTCCAGCAGTTTGGAAACGTTCTTTTACTAGCCCGCGGAGGTGCCCCAGTTTACGCAGGCGCTGCTTCTCAGATGTTGGGATATCTGTCTGGGCTAGGTCATGAATGTCCCCGGAACACTAACCCGGCTGACTTTGCGCTTGATATGATCACCATCGATCTCCAGCAAGAAAACCGCGAAGTCATCTCGCGGGAGCGCGTACAGCGGCTGGTCGACAGCTGGCGACAAGGCGAAAGCGAGACGTCAATGGATAAAGGCGATCTGCATACGGCCTCTCGAGCCAAGGTCACGACACCAGCCGAGTTGGGCGCTCTTGTTCGTAAACCCGCCTCCATCGCAACAGCACTTCCCTTGCTTCTCCGTCGTGCCGCGCTCAACACACGCCGTCAGCCGGATCTCATCCTGGCCCGTCTGATGCAGGTCGTCGGACTTGGCATCGTGCTCGCCTTGTTCTTCTCGCCCGTCGGTCACAACTACAAGTCCGTACAGACGCGCATGGGCTTTGTGCAGGAGATTGGAGCCTTTTACTTTGTCGGGATGTTGCAGAACATGGCTGTCTACCTGGGTGAGCGCGACGTCTTCTATCGCGAGCACGATGATGGCGTTTACGGCGTCGACGCCTTCCTCGCCGCCTATACTTTGCTCGAGGTTCCCTTTGAGGTGCTGAGCTGCCTCATCTTCGGCGTCCTCGGCGTCATTGCCGTTGGTTTACCCCTCACACCCAACATGTTCTTTGTTGTAGTATTTGCCACCTTTGGCATCGTCTCGTGCGGTGAGAGTCTCGGCATCATGTTCAACACCCTCATCCACCACGCGGGCTTTGCTGTCAACCTCATGGGCATATTTCTCGCCGTCGCCACCACAATGGCCGGAGTCCTGTCCATCGACATGCCCCCGCTGTTCCGCGCTCTCAATTACCTATCGCCCATCCGCTACGCCACCCGCGCCGTCGCCCCCTACTCGCTGCGCGGCGTGCGCTTCACCTGCAATGATGCCCAGCGCCTGTCGAACGGCCGGTGTCCCATTGAGACGGGCGAGGAGGTTCTCAAGCTGTACAAATTTGACGTTGATCCTGTCGTCAACGTGGCCGCGTTGGCGGGCTGCTTGGTTGTCTACCGGGTACTGGCGTGGCTGCTCCTCAAGGCGATGAGGACACATTGGCAGGGGAAGAAGTTGAGGCGTAAGGATGCGTAGAGGGGGCGTGTTGGTTGCCATAAGTGGCTCCTATAGAATTGCGGTTAGAACGCGCTGCACAAGATATTATTGCGAGGATTGAAAGCGGTGCATGAAATTTGTCTATACCACATGTATCTAGATTTGGGTTATCTAGATTGGGAGTTTTGCTTCTGGGACTCTGTTTGAAAGAAAATAGGACAGCCTCTAGGACTGAGGTTGTATTTTGCTCAAGATGCCATCTGTTATACTTCGAGGCAATAACGCACTTGCTTCCCTACCACGGAGTTACTACTATGTAGCGTGTGATAGTTCCAAGCGAGGTGCTGCTCGGTTCACAGCTGTGTGAACCTGCAGGAGGACCGAGCTGGGTTGAGACGCTGACCCTTGAGCTCACACGTGTAATGGTGCTGGTATGTTGGTAAATGTCGCGTGTGTATACACGTGTTTGATATATAGATATATATAGAGGTGTGTGTATGTGTGTGTGTGTGTGTGTGTGTGAGTGTGTGAGTGTGTGAGTGTGTGAGTGTGTGAGTGAGTGAGTATGAATGATATATCGAAACACCAAACGTAAAGGTAAAGACCATTTCTCAAAACCAACCGGGGGGAACATGCCCACTTACACCACCAACTGAAAGCAGTAATTATTGCAAACCATAATAAGATCCAAATGAACGGGTATCAGTGTGTTCCCCAACCCAAAAACAAAACAAGACCAGCAAACTCAGAAAAAGATTTCGCATTCCTTCCTTTTCCTCCTTAGATCTTCTTGGAATCGGCACTCGTCTCAATGTCCGAGTTGGAGTTGGAGTGGTAGTTGGCGCTGGTGTTGAAGTGGTAAAGGGGCTCCTTCTTGGCGTCCTTCTGGAACAGGACCCAGCGCTTGAACCACCAGGGGAGCGCGGTGAAGAGCTGGTAGGAGGCGAACTTGCGGGTGGGGACGGCAAAGACCCAGTCGAGTTCCTCGAGGGTGCGCTGCTTGGTTTCTGCAAAGAGATGGTTAACATACTGGACTTGGTGGGGCTCGGGGATATGGGACATGGGGAAGCTTACCAGGGACCCAGAAGAAGATCATGATGAAGGCGAGGACGTTGAAGCCGGCGTAGAGACCAAAGGCACCAACAGCCTTGAACTGGTCGAGAATGAAGGGGAACGAGGTGCTCAGAATAGAAGCCCAGAAGAGACAGGTGGCGACGGAGAAGCCCATACCGACCTCTCGGTGGGATAGAGGGAAGGCCTCGGCACTGTAGGTGAAGGGGACGGGACCCTCACCGGGGGAGTAGAAGGCGGCAAAGAGGAAGACGAAGAGGCAGACGAGACCAGTGCGGGCGGTATTGGGGTTGGCATCGGTCCCCAGGGGCATGAGAGTGCAGAGACCAGCAGCGAGGAGAGTCCAGGTCATCTGGGGAAAGGTGAAGAGAAGCAGAGAGCGGCGGCCGAATGTGTCAATGGTCCAGAAGGCCGGGAAAGCAAAGACCCAGTTGACGAGACCGAAGCCGAAGGAACCGACGGTAGCCATGAAGTCGGTCATGCCAGACTCCTTGAAGATGGTGGTGGAGTAAAAGGCAATAATGTTGATGCCGCACATCTGCTGGGCAATCATGACGGTGAAGGCGGCGAGGGTGGCACGGCGGACACGGGGCACGGTGAAGAGCTGGCCAAAGCGGGTAGCGTAGTTGGTCTTGCCAATGATCTTGTGCTCAATCTCGAGCTGGGCGCTGATGTAGTAGATGTCGCGGGCAACCTGGATGGGGTCGTGACGGAGCTGCATCAGTGACTTCCAGGCATCGGCGTAGCGGTCCTTCTTCATGTACCAGCGAGGGGACTCGGGGCACAGGTAGATGAGGGCGAGCAGGGGCACGGCAGGGATGAAGGGGGCGCCGAGCATGAGGCGCCAGTTGATGTTGGGGACCTTGAAGACGGCGAGGTTGAAGGCGGTTCCGAGGAAGATGCCAAAGGCAGTCCACATTTCTGGAAGGGGGAAGGTCAGCTACTACATTTACATTGGACAAGGGAAGTGTGCAGAGGATGTTGACTTACGCCAGGACATGACGAGGGCACCACGAACAGAAGCAGGAGCGTTTTCAGCAGCGTAGATTGGAACTGGTAAACGAGGTCAGCTGAAGCCCAAGACAACACGCGGCGGCTGGGAGTTGAAGATGCTTACCAGTTGAAGCCTTGATGCCCATACCAATACCCATGAGCAGACGACAGGCGAGTTGCTGTCCCCAAGTGTGGCAAAAGGCAGAACCAATGACGGGCCAGATACAGAAGTGAGCAGAGATGAAGATGACGCCGCGACGGCCAAACCAGTTGTTGCAGGGATCAGAGAGCCAGCAGCCGATGAAGGCGCTGCCAATGTAGGGACCAGCGTTGACAATACCGACGAGCATGCGGTCTCGGGTGCTGGAGCCGTCGATGCCGTAGGCCTTGGGGAAGAAGAGGTTGGCGCCGTTGGAACCGGTCTGGTCCCAGCCCTGGACGGCGGCGCCGATGGAGCAGGTGGCGATGGTGAGGAAGAGCTTCTTGGGGAGGTGCCACTTGTGGGTGACCTCGCGCTCGAGGACGCGGAGCTCGGTGTCGGAGAGCTTCTCATCGCCGTCAATCATGGCGGCGCGGCTGGGATCCTGGGCGACGAGGGCGCCCTTGCGGAGGATGGGGATGTGCTCCTGGAGGCCGCGGCGCTCAGCAAAGATTTCGACATCTCGCATCAGCTGCTCGCGGGGGATGCCGGCAAGCGGGTTGACGATCCTGTGAGGTGGTTGCTCGGGTTAGACAACTGGTGATTCTCTGACATGCAGGTGGTGGTGGTGGTGGTGGTGGTGGACAATAGTCACGTACTTGGCCTCGAGGTTCTCGTTGATGTTGAGCTCAGCATGCTCGGTAGCAGTGCCGACCTTCTCGTCATAGGAGGGAGGGGAGACTGCTCCCTTTGGTGCAGATCTATGGGGACCAAAGTCAGCAATTGACTCGAAAGCCATTGGGGTTGAGTGGAATCTGAGTCAAACATACGTGATATCCGCCATTGTGGTTGCTGGGACTCGGAGACAAGCCAGATACGAAGAGTGTCGATGAGATGTGAGGATCTCTCAGGGAGTCTCTGGGACAAACAAGGGTCCACCACAGCTGTTATATAGAACTGTTGTAGGGCGGAGAAGGACAAGAGTGGATGGAGTGGAAGATGCTATGGAATCTCAACGGCGAAACGAAACGAAGAAGGCCGGACGACGGGGGCTATTTGAACTACAACGGCTCTTGCAAATCCCCCCCCCCCCCCCCAAGCGCGGACTCATCTGGGCGCCGCTCTCAGCTGCCGCCGCCTCCCCCCGCCGTTCTCGGGAGAGCATCGAGACAGGCTGGAGCTAGCTTGCATGCATGGGCTTGCTGCGTGCGGCCATGGATGGGCCACCTGGGAAAACTTCTTCTTGTCTGCATCTGAAGCCGCAGGCCAGAAAGAGCGGCAGCAGCACCAAAGGCTGGGGAGCAGGAGGGTGAGGAGGAGGAGGGGGCGTGTAAGACAGGGAGGGGGTCGAGACCTCGCCCGACGGGAGGGCGAGGAGAATTACATACGATTCGGATCAGGGATTGTCTTGATTGCCAAGGCGGAGCAACGAGAGCTGCTGGGAGAGTTGCCGCAACTGGAAAGCGACTTGGTTCCATCCCTCGTCTCGTCGTGCGGAGAGGTTCTGGCGATGGCTGCCAACTGCTACGCCCACGCCTCTCCCTTCCCCGGCCCGGCCAAGCAGGCTTGCCAAGATGCTTTGAGATACCCCAGACAGTTTGGACAAAGCCAACCCCAGACCCCGCATGGCCTTCGCTCTCCGGCATTGGGGTCTCGTTCGTCTTCGGCCCGATAGGGAGCTCGCAGCTTGCTAACAGC
Source organism: Pseudonectria foliicola (assembly GCA_003693505.1). Lineage (NCBI taxonomy): Eukaryota > Fungi > Ascomycota > Sordariomycetes > Hypocreales > Nectriaceae > Pseudonectria > Pseudonectria foliicola. The sequence continues at coordinate 251,704 of QUZD01000010.1, forward strand.
AACTGGCGGAGGCGGTGCGGCTGTTGTGTTAACGGACCGTGTAGCTTTCGATGCGTTATCAGTGTTTACAGTCCAGAGGCATCATCAGCATGGCCAACGTCTACAAGGTGTGCTAGTCGACCGACAAGTCGGTAAGGGGACTTGTTGTTGTTGTTGTTGTTGTTGTTGTTGTTTTCCTCGCCCCATCCCTTCTTTCTGCCTTTGGGTTTCTCTAGGGCGACGTCTAGGTCATGTCATGATTGCTCCTCTTCGGCCCGCAAGCAACTCTAAAGGCGAGCAAAGGGGCCTCTTGCTGGCCTGGCCAAGCCAAAGCCCTTCAAGCTTAACGAGGGCCCGCAGGGGAGAAGTACGACCTTATTGGAGATAATCCACCGTAGGCTCCTCCCCACGATCTCTTGCTTGCTCTGGCGCCACCGATCCGCACAGCACAGGAGACCTACATAGAGTACATGAGTATGCAGTAAAGCACCTACTGTACCTAGTCGACGGCGCCCCAGAAACGGTCAAGCGAGAGAAGCCCCCCTTGTCCCCCCCCCCCCCCNNCCCTTTCCCCCCCCCCCCCCCGGGTGTGGGGAGCAGGCAACAGAATTCTCTGGCTTGTGAATGGCCCCAATGCGGATAGGGAAACGAGCTGGGGATGGGCCTTGGCAATAACCCCCAACTCGCTTTTGGGACCAATGGACAGAAGGGCGCCAAGGGCCGGGAAGGGCGCTCTCTAGGGGAAGCCGGTGTGATGTGATGGCTTGGGCTTGGGCTGAGGGGAGGGAGGGGGCCGGAGACGGAAGAGAAGTCGAACGTGTGTCAAATGGAAGCAGTGCTTACCGGGGCAGTGGGAGAAACCTGACTGTCAATGGACGAAATGGAGATGCGGAGGTGAGACAGAGATATCCATGGGCAACAGAGTAAGACGAGCAGGACGTCCAAGACGTCCAAGACATCCATCCATGGCTTGACTGCTGCCAGGTGACACACGCGCAGAGACACAGGCACCACCACAGGATGGACGCAAGTAGACGAGATGGGATGAGCAGACAGGCCTGGATGCGGGTAGGTATGCCCGCAGATGAGATGCTTCAAGTGAGTGGCCACCACCACCATCGCCTCCACCATTACCATCCTCGCCTTCAACCATCGCCATCATCCTCATCGTCATTGTCACCGTCCCTCTCCAAACCACAAGCTGCGGCCGCTTCTGTCGTCGATCTCTCAGCCAAGCTAGCCAGGCTAGTCCACGAGTGTGCCTAGCCCCCCATCTTTAGCTCTAGATCTACGGGAGCGAGCCAGCAAGGCAACAGAATTAAACATGGCCCGAGAGGCTGCCGGCAGCCCACATCTCCATTGAGGTGCAGGCGCCACGAGTAGTAGCATGAGGAGGCGGAAGTGGTGGGGAGGCAACGAGGGTTTCGGGAATAGCCTCAGGAAAAGGCTACTGGACACGAGCTAGCTCGCACGTACATTCTGTACCTCGCAAAAGTACTCGCAGAGGTAATCTCTCTCGCGCACACATATACACACACGACACACACCGATTCTGAGTCTTCTCTTCCCCTCATTTCCCCTCTCTCCTGGTTCATCCTGTGCCTTGGTCTAGCCCAGTCCTCATCCCTGCAAGCAAGCACAAGCAAAGTGTAGTACGTACATACATCCATGCATACATTCAAACATACATTGTACTTGCAGTGCTGTAAAGGATCCGTAGGTCGCCTCCGGAAACATGGACAAGGATGCTCCTGGTGGTGGCGTGGTCCGGGCGAACATGGGCTCCAAGCCACTGCTGTCATTGCGCATGGGAGGCCAGGAGGCTCAAGAGGGAGAGTGTGGGCCCGAGGCATTCCAGAGTCTGCCAAGACAAGCCTGTCTGTCAAGGCTCAGTCCAGGACGGAATTGCAAATGGCGGTTTATTGTTGCTGTTGTTGATGTTGGTTCTGCCTGTTGGTTCTGCCTTTGGTTCTGCTGGTTCTCCCGGTGATGCTGCTGAAAGCATATCGGCGGCTCCCCCTCAATTGAGACAGTTCCAGAATGTCCATTGCAGCGGGTGAACGGTGCCCATGTGAACATTATCGCCATCTTGCTTTCTTCTCCATTCTCCATCTCCATGCTTTCTTGTCCGCAAGCGGCAGCGTCCGTGGGAGTTGTTGGTTTTGGCTCCGCCAAACTCCGCTGCGCCTCCTCCAAGCCGCCGTATCCTAGCCCGGTCTGGTCTGTATTTGTCCATCCAGTCTAATCAACCAAAGTTGTCTGTGTGATCTGTAATCTGTACCATCTCCAATCTTTCCTTCTCCCATCGGCTCCCCGCCACCACCCCCATACTTACTACTGTATCTGTGGATGTATGTATGTATATCCTCCATATCCGATCCCCAGAATCTGCGACAAGAGTCTCCGCTTTTGCTTGACGCTATTCAGTGGAGACCCGTTGGCCGGTTTGCCTGTTGCCAGTCTGCTTCTGGATCAACACAACTGTGGGTTTTGCCTGGGGCAAGCAAGCAACCAAGCAACCAAGCGGAGACCCCGTGCGTGAAAAGGCGAGACAACACACTGCAAGTACAAAATGCGAGCTTACATGCTATGCTAATGTTATGTAAAGTGCAGATTGCCGTATCCGTACGTGCCGTACTCCGAGGACGGTCTCGTGGTGACTGACTGCCAGGGGTTTGCTGTTGTTTCACCCATCAATTGTCTGTCCCTCGAGCATCTGAGCGCATGTGACCAATCTATATCTCGCGTGGCTGGCTACGGTATCCGTGCTTGGGTCTCGTGTCCTTCCGGCCATCTGGGCGCCAAAGATGGGACTTCTGCGTGTTCTGTCCCATCCAAGACAACGAGAGAAGAAACGAGAAGCCCGTCATAGCCCAACCTCTGACACACTGTACTCAGGCCGTTTTCCTCTCCTCCTCTGAAATCAAGCATCCTACTTTTATTTGCATGCCTCACCAATCCAGTATCGACTTGACCGCTGGACCCCCTGGTCAGCCAATATGTCACCCCATCATCCTTGAATACCAGGTCAATGCTGTCAATACTGTACGGTAGCGGCCTCTCATCTCTCAACGGGCTGCCGACTTGCTTGTTGCTAACCACAACCAGCCCTAGTTGGTCTCCTACCAAGCCAGCATCTGCATCCGCTCAAGCCAAGCCAGGCCATCTCAGGCCATCTCAGGCCATCTCAAGCCAAGCCGTGCCCGCAGCTTCCTCTCCCCAGAGCCGCACTACGTTGCATCTAATCCACCCCCAGCTTTTTTTTTTTCGACAGCCCATGCAAGCCAAGCAGACCAAGCGTCCAGGCAGCCAAATTCTTCTTCTCCAATCGTTATTCTGCTGCCTAGGAGCCTGTGGGGTCGTCGAAAAGCTCTCGCGCCATGCTGCCATGTGGTTTTGAGTGCGGAGAATGGACCCTCCACCTCTCCAACTTTGCCCTCCGAGGTGTTGTTTTCTAGCCCGAGATCGAGCAGATCCCCTGTTGAGACAATTCACGGCGGGCACCGTCGACCAGTCTTGATCAAAGTAACGTCATGCGTCCTTTTCCTCCGCTTCGCGCTGCCAGCTCGTTTCATCCTGCTGCTAGCGACGCGACCTACAGTACCTGATTACCAAGGACACTCACCATCAGTGTTCAAGGATTGGTGCATACGTAGTAGAGCAGGGTTTCCTGCCAAGCTTCGCCGATCCTCGTGCCATCCTCCTCCAAACGCCCTGTTGCCTCGGCGCGCTTGGCGCGCCAGGACCGTATTCTTCTCTTCTGCTGGTCCCATTCTGTATAATGTGCGACCGTCCACGTCTGAAGCCGCATCTAGGGTTCGTTCCTCATGGTGGTGATGACCAAAGAAGATGTAAGGGTCCCTGTCTTGGCCGCATGTTGTCTTGCCTAGGTAGAGACTTTGCATTATAGAGTACGCATAGTTGCAACCCAAGCATCCATTGAGACATCCCCTGGCGTCCGGCAACCGAGGATCCTACCTTTGGCTGTCCCTTGCCCCCGTTGTTGTCTGACCTTGTGAAGGTGAAGTTCGGGTCATGTTGAGACAAACTCGCGCCATAGGGAACTCGCAACCACCTTCTACCCAGACAACCCAAGATATTCAAGAATTGGGTCTCATCTCATACACTCTATAAAATCACCGTACCGGCAGGTATCAAAGCACCAGTATGCCTTTTTTTTTCAATTTGTATCTGCAGCATCATGAAAAGATACATCAAGCCGACTCCCCGCCACAAGATGCTCGCCAAATGACCAAGGCTGTCGGCTAGACGCACCAAACACCAGCGAAACGATGAAAGATGACTCCCCGGGCAGAATAACTTGCTCGACCTCACAACTCGTACCCCTGACAGACTCACATAGGGCGCCACTTCATCTGTCGCACCGACCACCATCTCTGCAGCAATCCTTAAACAGAACACCACTGCCATCAGCTCTTGCAGAACCACAAGCACACCACAGGCTTGCCGTCTGGCTTGCCCGTCCTCGAGCTATCCCAGCCAACGTCCTTGATGGCCATCTTGAGCTTATCCTTTTCGTCACCGCCGTAGCTGAAGCCCTTGTACCATTTGCCGTTGCCGCCGCTGATAATCTCAAAGCACCTGTTCTTCTTGGCCGTCACGTTGGTGCATCCAAAGCCCTTGAGCAGGTCCGCCAACTTCGTATCGCAGGGCACATGGGATGCCACAAAGGGAATCTGTGCGTTGGCCGGTAGCTGCCACGGCGGCTGTTCGCTCTTGAAGATGTGCATTTTGGTGTGCTCCGCCGGGAAGAAGTAGTTGTAGCCCGGTTCGCAGCCCACGCCGCCAGACGAGTTGGTCATTTGTGCCGCGGGCATCGTCGGGTCAATGTTGGGACATGCTTGGGGCTGCCGCGGGAGCATGTTGCCCGTGCCGTTGGGCTGGTAGGCGTATGTCTGCTGCGTTTGGAAGCCGCCCATGGGCGCGTAAGGGTTAGTCCCATAGTAGTTGGGTGCTCCATACTGACCATAGGGAGTTGACATGTATCCCTGAGAGCCGTAAGCGTGGGGATTGTATGTCACGTAGCCTGGAGCTTGGGAGTATCCTCCAAGGTAGTTGTAGCCCGGGCCGCCAGCATGGGGGACGTATGGTTGACCTTGCGTGGGCATGGGAGCTCCCGCAGGAGCAAAGGCTGGCCGACTGCTGCTGGGGTCGCGGCCCGTCATGGGATTCCAGCCTCCAGACATTCTGGGACTATACAAGCGGAAAATGGCGGTAGAATAGCCAGGGGATTTCTCCGGATCAGTAGAGAGGCCGCCAAGTATGTATCCAACGCCGAATAGCTGGATTGAACGAAGCCTGCCAGTAGCCAGGAACAGGGCCGTCACGAGTAGGATCCCAAGAAACGGGCGGTGAAATAAGAGGAGCGGTGGCTGTATCGATGAGGGCGTTGGAGTATATTGGTTCCGGGTATTGATGGACGTTTCTCTCAATAGTGGTGTTTTGGCTATCTAGTGAAGAGTAGTTGTAGGCTGAGACAAAAAGGTCAGTATACAGCCATAGTTATGTAGGCCCGCAACAGGAGCACAAGTGACGACAAAGATCCTCTAATCAAATCACAGCTTACCTGGCGCCGCTTCTGCCGCTTCGTGGTACCCTTGTTCAACCTGAATACTATCGCTGAATATGTCCTCTTCCCCGTCCGACTCGAGTTCAATGTCTAGATGGCCAGCGAACACTTCCGTGCTCCAGATAACGTTGTTATCCTGGTCGTAAAAAGCTCCCACAATAATCCACGCCCAGAAGGGAGGATTCTGTGTGATTTTGAGATGCTGGGTAATGATGAGTTTTGTGGCAGGTGGAGGTAGTACACCTTCTTCAACTTCAATGGTCCTGCACCGCACTGGCCTGGACTGCGACATGAATGCTGCTAGTGGCTGTAAGAAGAAAAGAGGAGAGATGAAGAAGAGAAAAGGCCGGGAATGTTGGAGTTATAGAATAAGAAGGCGTATCGAGATGCACGGTTAAAGGACGTGATCAAGTAAATCTGTCAAAAGAGTCTGATTCAGCTATGGGAAACGCGTTCTATGGCGCGAGCAAGCCAGAGACGGTGAGTATGTGTTCTCGGAAACTGGCATCTCGAGATCACGCGCGACACATCATGGTGATTCAGCTGTCCTGGCGCCATCTCTTGACGGCAATGCGCAAAGACATGTGAGCGCTATTCGCATGGCGCAACAGGCAGGGCACGCATGGGATGGTACTCGCATGATTCGCAGGTTGTACAGCAAAGCAAACTTTCTGCGTAGAGCAAGGCTGCGCGAATCATAGGCCCAAGTCCCCCACTGATTGTATATCCTTGACATCCCATTCCTGCGTCTTTACGCTTCTGCCAATGCCGCATGGTCTAAGTGGACATGACGCACGCATTGAAGCCATTGCTGACTTCTGTTCACTGAGACTTGAAACCGCCTTGATCTTGCGCAAGTATGACACCGCTGCCGTGATGTAGCGTCTGATGGGCAAATATCAGTGCGTGATGAGTCGCATTGCCTGGTCTTGTGGTGAGAAGCCCAGACATTTGGTGCGTGACTTGGTAACTTGTATGTTTGTCTTAAAGGTGAAACACGGTCGGTCAGCCTTCTTGCACAACTGAGACGGATTTGCCCAAAGTTTCCAATTAGACTGGCCGAGAGGGGTTCATTTAATCATCGTCAACGCCGCTCTGAACAACTCGTACACCAGCTCCCTTCTTGGAAGCTGCCTCGGCCTCTCGCCTCTGCTGTTGCCGCTTCTCCACCTCAGACACCAGGCCCTTGAGGTAGACCTCGGCCTGGACCGTTGCACTGTAGGCGGCAGGGGTCCAGTTCCAGACGTTGCGTTTCCCGACATCTGCACCAGCGGCTAGTAGCGTGCGCAGGACTAGCAGGTTGCCGTTACCGCTGGCAAAGTGCAGGGCCGTGTTTCCCTCGACATCGGCACGGCGAACGGCATCAAAGGGCCCCCCAGGCACATACGTCAGTAGTAACTGGAGGCAGGTATCGTGACCCCCGAGGCTAGCTTCCATGACGGCATCACGACCGCGGATATCGCGACGCAGGATGCAGCTGGCATCGTGGGAGCAGAGTAGATGAACGACCTCGGTGTGGCCCGCGCCAGCAGCTAGCATCAGAGCCGTCTGGTGGTTTTCGTTCAGGGCCGGACAAGGCGACTCGTGGCCCGCTTCAAGCAACACGGCGCAGATGTCGCGGTGGCCTAAGGAAGCGGCTAGGTGGAGGTTGGAGTTGGATAGGCCAGCAGGGGATGAGTCGGGGTTATGAAGTAGCGACGGAGAGGACTTGAGGATTCGGCGGAGGAGAGGCGCATCGGCAGCGTTGATGGCTCGCCTGATGCGGATGGCTGGGTCAATCCTGGGGAGAGGAGCAAGATGGTTAGCATGACGGACTCGGCGATGCGGGAGAATCGGATGCAACGCCGTATCGGCTGCTTCACACGTACATCTTGAAGGCGAGGAAGACGGCGTTGCGTCATGCCATGTGAAGGTCATGGCGGTCCTATGAGCGCACTTGTTCCTCCGCCATCTATCAGTTGCTTTTCTTCGTCGTTTGTTGCTTGTTTCCGCCGAGGTGACGATGAAGACGATCTGAGGTTGGAAGCGAGGACAAGCAGTGGAGCTTGAGCTTGAGCCACTCGGGGGGCGCATCTGAGCCACATTACCGGGTTACACTGCCACTTGCGACTCCCAAGGATGGAGAAATCTCACCCAAATCAGCTGGCTATAGTAACCCGTCCTATCCCACCACAGCCTGGTTCACAGATGGCAAATACATGGGATCGTCAAAGCCAGATGGCCATCCTCTGGCGAACCTGCCTTGCCACGCTTACCCATCCGGATGGATAGTCTTGGATTGGAATAACGGCAATAGGTGGAGCAACTTACAGGTAGGCTAGAAACATCGCGTCTGGGCCACCCTTCTTTACCTTCACTGCCACCTATTCATAGCCTCACTAACCCCAGGATCAAGCCTGCGCGCAGGCTGACACTAAGTATTTGCTGTCCATCCGCTTGAGCCAATACCAAGGCAGGCATGGCACTTAGCATTATGCATAAGTTGGCAGCGTTTCAGCTCTGGGCAGCTTTTGCCGAAATGGGTCCAAGGAGTCCCCGGCTCGTAAGCACCGCTCATACCGCTAATTGGTAGGTTGGCTTAAAATATCTTTGCCTCGAAGGATTCTCGCTAGAAAGATCCAAGTTCCTTCTCGGTAGTGAACTGAACTAGAAACGCCTATTACTATGGCGCTGTGGGATACTATGGGTTGGAATGGCGTTTTGGAAACAGCCCTTGCGATGCTTAAATAAAACCTCCGTCCTCTCCAGAAACCAAGTCTCATCGCTTCAATAGTCCAGTCCAACTTTGGCAACTTTACCAACTCGCATTTGAATTGACCACTTATTTCTGAACGTTGCCATGCTATTCCCTCGCTCGCTCATCTTTGGCCACTTGGCCGCCTCCTTCATCTCGGTCATCTCAGCCCAGTCAACACCGACAGAGACGGGATCGCGCACTGCTACCTCCACCTTCAGCACCTCTTCTCCTAGCACGACAACAACCATCGCCATTATAAATCCGTTCATCGATTCACACAACGGGGGCGACGATCTAAGAGTGTCCATCGTTGACGCCAACGACAAGGCGCTGAGCTATGTCGTCGCCTGTCACAACATCCACACCCACACCGTCAAAGAGGCATGCTCCTTAATGGCTGGAGCAACATTCGTAGACGGAGTGAGCAAGGTCACAATGACCAATGAGGTCACGCTGCTAGGGCAGGGAGTGTATGTGCCCACGACCCAGCTAATACCGTTGGTGCCATTGTTGACTGACATGTTCCCAGGTCCATGAGTATCGACTGCCCGAAAACCAAGAAGAATGGAGAATATAGCTGCGAAATGCACGTGGCATCTGATGGCCAAAAGGCAAAAACGACTATACCGGCTGCAATGGCAGACGTAACTGTCACAGCCGGGGTGGAAAAGCTCACCGTGACCGCAACTAATACTGAGAACGCTGGCCCGGTCATGACTCACAACGTTGCCATGGCTGGTATCGCTGTGCTTGCTGGCGGATATATGCTCGTCTAATACAAATGGCTGTGCTTCTTTTTACAATACCATGTTCGGCCTTCTACGTGCTTGAGGGAGTGTTACTCCAGCATCACCAGCAATGTTGAAATTGGTCCCATCCCATGCCCGGCGAGTCAACTCGGCTCAAGATACATTTGACTCTCTCTGTAGCATTGTCACTCGTTATCCAGGCCCTGGTATTCCCTCATCTCACCCCTTTGTTCGAATTGTGGCCATTCGCCTTCACCCAACTCCCTCTGCATCCTACTTGGTACCTGTATTAGTATTATTGTACCTCCCAACTGAGGTGAGTTTCGTACCCGGCGGGCCAGGTTTGATCTTTGAAAGCACAACGTGGGACGCCATCGTCCAGTTGCTCCACCGCACAAATAACACGCACATTTCGACGACAAGCTACTTTTGGATGGCCCGTTTCCACCATCACCTACTGGTTGGCCACAAAATGCCTGTCGTGTGTGTCCTTACTCTAGTCTCCTCCCCTGACCCTTTATCGGAGGGGAATTGTCGGCAAAGACACTGAACTAGATTGTGTTGGCAGGCTTGGCTTTGCGACGGTGCGCGCAGAGTGCTAAAACGCCACTCATTTCCTGCGTTAATATCCTGGAATCTGCTTCAATCCCATGTAGGACTAGCATACAGGGGGCGTAACGAAACTGCAGGGGAGGATCACGGGATCGGGGATTTCTAGATAGGGTCAAATGGTGGGCTGCCGATGTGACTCCACCGACAATGGACTTGAAGAATAAAATAGCTGCCTTTCCATGAGGGGTTATCTGAAATATCAACCCCTACTCTTCTTCCCTTGGGCCAGGAAAACAACCATCACCGCTATAACCAGCGACAAGTCGTCAATCCTGTCGAATCACCATGCTGTACCCTCGCGCCCTTTTCGCACTCCTTGCTTCGGCCATCCCAGTCGAGCAGGTTGCTCCAAGATCGGCGCTGGCAGAATCCGAATCAAGCCGGACTGCCCTCAGCCTTGCAACTTCAACCGCCAGCCGTGTAATGGTCTCTGTCTACCTACCGCAGATGGATGAGGACTCGGCAAAAGACGAATACCGCGCCTCTGTAGTTGGCGCAGACGCCCAGGCGACAACCTATGTTGTCGACTGCGATAGACCTAGTGGCGTCGTATGTAGTATCTTCCACGGTGCAACCATCACCGATGGACCCAAGACATGGACCATGAACCGAGAAGTAGATTTCAATGGCATCGATGCGTAAGTGCCATCGTCGTGACCGCTCTTCTTCGGCTTGTTGTGTGATTGACATGCGTTAGCACCTTGGACGTTGGTTGTCCCAAGAGTACTGGAGCTACCAGTGCGACTTGCGACGTGAAGCTCAAGTATAGGTCGACGAATGTGACCAGAAGTGGGACTGCCACCGCAACAACCATCATCGTCACAGCTGGCGCAGAGAAGCTCGCGCCCGTTGCTACAGAAACTACAAGCGCCGATAACGCCGGCCCGGCCAAGACGCATAATGCTGTGCTAGTCGGTGTTGCGGCAGTTGCTGGAGGCGCAGCTTTGTTGCTGTAGATGCGATGCGGCAATGAGGGCTCACGGCTCAAGATGTTTTTGCTGCCTTGGTTCGCATATTCCGTTTATGGAGAGAACGACGGCTACCCATAATGAACTTTTATGAATTGATTCCAGATACGATTCTATTGCCCAGGGTGAGAGTGGTGCATTAATGCTCTCTTCCATTTCCTGAACTTTCTCGCTTTCCCAATTAGAGTCCACCATGTATAATACGAGTGAGCCAGCTACGCTCGGGTATTCATCGTACCAAGATGCCAGGGTAAGTAGATCACAAACTGCTCCACGCTCACAGGTATCTCTGTTGGACTGTGCTCTTAATTCATCATGCAAAACTACTCACCAAATCGTCCAGGGCCTAGTTGTACTCAAGGACCTTGGTTTGGTTTACCATTCCAGATGAATATAATACCTTCACCTTGCGGTTAGTCAAGTACACAGCGATCCTAGTAGCACCATCATCTACTCACATGTTCCAGAAGCACGTTGTAGGCTACTTGAGCGGCAGTCATTGGTGATGGAGCGCGTCGTCGTATGTTGTAACTCATACGCTTGAAAGGAACAAGTTAGGCACACTATAGGTATGGGCGATATAATGTCGCCCCATGTAGATACGGGAATTACTGATACTTCTGGCTATTTATAAGGTAGGTTGTAAAGCATGTACCTCCATTTTGATGGTCTTTGATTGGCTACACGTCACGTGCAGTACATAAATGTAGCCAAGCGCCCATTGAGTATATAATTACTAGTAGTTGAGCTCCACACACAGCCCCCTCACTACAACAGACGATCAACGTCTGCCATCTTCCGTAGTATAGTGGTCAGTATGCAAGCTTGTCATTGAAAAAACAACTCGCTTGAGACCCGGGTTCAATTCCCGGCGGGAGAGAGATCCAGCCACCTGCTCCAAGCAGGTTTCCTTTTTTTGACGTTGTTGGCGATGATATCGAGCGTGCTGATGGTGGTGGTGGTGGTGGTGGTGCGCGTTTTCGGGTGTCCACGCGGTTAGGAGGACTCTGGTTTGGAAAGAAGACGCACGCACGTGTCTTTTTTTTTTTTTTTTGTTGGCTTTGGAGGAATTGGTCTCTACTCTGAGAGCTACCGTACTGTACTGTAGCATGGATCGACAGTTGCTAGCTGCTCACGTCGTGAGACAAGCGCGTCTCATATGAATGCGTACTCGCGCTTTTGCAACCTCGGGTCGATTTCCAGACATTGCTAGCCACCGTGCATACACAGATCTTGCATTAGACTCCACATTGACGCAGGCACTTTAAGATTAGAGCCGATCCGGAGAGAAAACGACGAGTGAAGATCGGGCTGACGCAAGGAACGAACCCAAACGCGGCCTTGCCTTCTATGACGCGATGATGTGTTGGGCCTGGCGATCGCAGCAGGATGGATGATGTATGTAGGAGACAAATGAATGGACATGTTCATAAATAAGTAGGCATGGCGTGCCTCTGTCTGTTCCTGAAAATCAGCCCGTTGTATTAAACTTTTGTTTGACAAGGACGCTGTAATCTTCAATTAAGCCATCTAAAGCACGAGTCAACCCGACCTCTCCACACAATCACAATGAAGGACGAAAATGAAGTCATCAAAGAGTTCAATGAGATTGTCAACATGACGGCCTCGGAGCTCGAGAAGTGGCTCAAGTCTGACGACTCCAACAGCGCCGGCTGGCCCAAGGAGGACGAAAATGGCGAGACCGTCGGTCACGATAGTGGGCGCAAGATTGTTGAGATTCTCAAGTCCAACCCCCAAAAGGACCCCAAGAAATACACCGACGATCAAGTCAGCCACATGCGCAAAGTTGTTTCATACTGGTAAGTCGGGATGTAACGTCTTTTAGAGACTCGCCTATTTTGTCGCTAACGGTACTATATCAGCAAACGACACCTTGCGCAGGAAGAGAAGACCAATAGCGAGAAGCCTGCTGAAGAGGTCAAGAAGACGAAATCGTATGCTTCTTTGATGAACTGGGGGCACGACTTCCTCAAGGCACGCGGCCAGAACGAAAACGATGACGGAAACAATGACGAGGCCGATGGTGAGGAGAAAGAGGTCAAAGAAGTCGAAGAGGACGAGGGCGAGGAGGAAGATGATGATGAGGAGGAGGATGAGCACGAGGAAGCGAGAGAGGAAGAATCTGACAAGAAGGCGGGCGACAAGCGAAAGGCCACCACAAGAAGTGCCACGAACAACAAGAAGCGACAAACTCGTCAGGGCAAGGGCGCATCAACAGCCGCCGATGATGAGGGCGATGAAGAATATGAGGATGAGGACGCAGGAGACGATGAAGACATGGAGGAGGACGAAGGTGGCAAAGAGGAAGAAGAAGAAGAAGAAGAAGAAGAGTCGAAATCCAAGAAGAGCAATGGCACCAACGGCAAACAAAACGGCAAGAAGGAGAAGCAAGACGACAGCAGCTCAAAGACTACCAAGGGACCCGAGAAGGGCGACACGGTCAGCTGGAACTGGGGCGGCGGCCAGCCTGAAGGCAAGGTCCTTGATGTTAAAGGCGAAGAGTATGTTTCGATTGTCCCCAAATGACTTGTTGCAAAAACTCCCAAAACTAACAGTGTAAACAGGACAAGCATTACCACGAAAAAGGGCAATGAGGTGAGTCGCAAGGGCAAGCCCGACGACCCGGCCGTGGTGTTGGATGCCGGCAAGTCAAAGGCCATCAAGCTGGATCATGAATTGAATTAGGAGTTCTGGATGGTCATCTTGGAGTCATGGGCAACATAATTGGTACCAATAAATCTGGTAGTCTTTTTGATTCGAATCTCTTCTTCTTCTTCTTCTTCTTCTTCTTCTTCTTCTTCTTCTTCTTCTTCTTCTTCTTCTTCTTCTTCTTCTTCTTCTTCTTCTTCTTCTTCTTCTTCTTCTTCTTCTTCTTCATCAACAGTTCCCTTGCACTAATAAAGGCTCCTCGTCGGTATCCTCACGACCATTACGCCTCTACCCAACCAAGATCCAGCTTCGGCCTCTTCCAAAGATATTTCCCCTGTGGATGTTCCGGATGGCGTTTCTTCGTATCCAGCACAGGTTCTCCAACGCCATCCACCTTGACCAAATGCGGCAGCTTCTCTGCCCTCTTGTCCATCAGCTCGCGCAGCTGCCCGTCCGCGGATTCATTCGAACCCTCCCGATAACCGTAGATGCAGAGATACTCCAGGTTCGGTGGCAGCATGTCGATGAGCGGCGGCAGCTGTTCCAGGCCCTCCTCGTCTTCCAAGCTACAGTACCCACCGTCTCCGCACCCTATCAACGAGGCGATGTGAATGCTCAGGTGCGTCAGCGCCTCAAAGTCGTGCAGGGAGCCAATAGTCTTTCCATATACCCGCGTCGTAGGCAGTTCCCATGCGGCCAACGGGGCGTCCGGGCTGCTGGCGCGGTCGATGTCAAAGTAGCCGTCCATTTCGTACACACTTGGCGAGGAATAGTCGTGATACTCGGGGTCGACCGCGCTGGTTGCGACATCGAGCTCCAACACCTTCAATGTTGACTTGTGCTCCAGCAAGGACTTGCCAATCAGAGGTCCATATGTCACCGGCCCGCCTCCATCGGGGTCGGTGAGTCCACCAAAGGAGATTTTGAGCTCCTCCAACCTCCGACTTATGCGAACGATGGATTCAAGGATTGTGCTGTCAAAGTCGGCGTGCTTAATGTGCACTCGCTTGATGCTTGACGTCTTGGGCACAGCAAGGCACCTTTCAGGCTGGTACGAGCCAAACCCGTCCGCCACGACCGACTCCACTGCCGGTAGCCGATGGAAGAGACGCCAATACTCGAGAAACTCAATGTCGATGTAGTCCTCATCGTCATAACCGCCATTCCCGTGGCCAACAAACTCGACGTGCTGCAGCTTCTGCAGCGCCGGCTGCGCAAGCTTGCCATAGTTGGCCCGAAAGAGCCAGTCCTGCACGGGGCGGGCTGCACGGATGCCTTGGCCTAGATACAATTTGGTGACGTTGGGACAGAGGGATAGCAGCACAGCAGCCGGCTCTGCGAGATAGCGCTGCACAGTAACCTTCAGGTTCGACGAGTGCCAGCTTGGTTTGTTGGGTTGCGGAGTCTTGCCCGGCGGCACAATGGGAGTTGGTTCGTCGCTCAAGCCCGTGCTCCTGCGAATGTACTCCTCAATAGTGGCCCGCTCGTCCTCGTCGATGTGCTCAAATGGCTCCAGAGTGCTCGTGTGTACGCCCTCGACCTCGTTGGTGACGAGCACAAACTCCGTCACAGTCTCGGCCAGCGAAGGCTCTTTTAGATATTCGACAATGAGGCGATTTAGAAAGTATGTATCGGCATCGGTACTGGCGCAGATCCTGCGGAACGAAAATGGCGTTGCCATGGTTCGGAAAGTTCTGGGGCCGTCCTGAGAAGCGGCGGAGGAGTCTGAGGGTGCAGTATTAAGCTCATTCGACTCGCGGCGGTGTGTTCAGCTTATATAGCCGGTCACATTAGCATCATTTAGTGTTGGCCAGAGACCTGTGAATAACAACATGAGAGTCAAGGTACTCCCTCCTCGAAATAACCCCATGTCAGACACTAACATCAATTGTGGAGTGGCAGCCTAGAGCATGGAATCGCCCCATGGGTCTCAACTAATGGCGGAAACAATTCCAGCTCAATTGTACGGAAATTCGATGAAGCAACGATACTGCCTAAAAGGGACCGAACTCGGCGATTTAAACGCGCATTGTAGATGAGCCAATTGATGTCATTGTGCAACCAGGCAAAATCATGCCGCAGTCTTCCACGGCTACCTAGCTCAGTCTATTCGTGCTTCTAATCCAGAATCCCACTCATGTTCCTAGTCCAGCTATTCGAATACAGCAATACTTCAATCTACAGCTCCTTGGTGCGCAGAGCCTCTGGCAGGAGCGCAACCTTTTCGTTGAAAAGCTTCTCGGCATCCGCCCAGACGCGCGACGTCTTGCGGTCCTTGAGCGTCAGCAGCGACTCCTTGAGACCCTCGCTGAAGGCCTCGCTGGCCTCACGCGGCAGCATCGAGGGAAGGTGGTCGATGCTGATTACAGACAGAGGGCTCTTGTTCTGGTCGTCCTTGACGGTGACGGGCACGGTAGGGTCGTCAAAGGTGGTGTTGATGGAGTAGATGGGGATGGGGTTGTGGGGGTTGGTGGTGTCGCATGAAACATCGACGACTACGCCGAGCTTGCGGCCAGCCTTGGACAGGAGCTCATCGTTGACAAAGGGAGGGATAGGCTTGGAGAGGTAGATCTGGAGTGAACAATGTCAGTCGTCGGGCAAGGCACCTCTGAAAGCGGACGGTCAAAGAGCACTTACGGCGTTGAGGAAGATGTCGTGATCGGCAATTTCTTGATACGGGCCCTCTCGGCTCTTGGTCTCGTTGATGTCCCAGCGGGTGATGTTCTCCTCGGGAATACCAGCCTTGAGGAATAGATCGACGGCGCCGGAGCCACAACGGCCCAGGGCACCGAGGACCATGGCGGTGGGCTTGCGGCCAAGAGCCTTCTCGCCAGCGGCAACGTCCTTGCGGATCTGCTCGCAGAGCTCGTCCTCGTTGAGGTAGTATCCACGGCTGTCGGTGAACGTGCCGACAGAAGGCAACTTCTCGCCGGGGTGCTCGAGCTGCCAGGCCCACGTCTTGATGCCGAGAGCGGCGCCAGTGAAGCCAGCGTGGTAGCCGAATGCGCTCACACGGCGGCCCTGCTCGTCGTGGAGAAACTCGAGGTCGTAGAGGACGGAGCCGCCGCGGGGGAAGCGGCTCAGGACCTGCTGCCAGCCGCCCTGGTTCTTGTAGCAGTGGGCAAAGGAGATGTGGGAGTTGTTGAGGGGGAAGTCCTTCTCAGGGATCTCCTTGAGGCCGAGGATCAGGGTGCCGGGGGCGGCATTGGGCCACGTTCCCTCGGGCACTAGCTTGGCGCCGGCGGCCTCGTACTCGGAGTCCTCAAAGATGCGCTTGAAGTTGGGATCGGTGGAGGAGCGCTCGACGGAGACGGGGTAGCCGGCGTCGACAAGCGTCTTGATGACGGCGGGCGAAAAGGAGCGGTGCTCGAGCGGCTTCTCCTCGGCGCGGAGGAGGATGGCGGGGTACTCAGACATGATGAGGGCTGCAGTTGGGGAGGCAAAGTCAGTCAAGAGGTCGAGAGTAGGATTCCTTGAAGAATCTGCCGGGCTGTGATGGCGGCGATGAGCAAGGGAGGAAATGGTGCAAAACGAGATGCGGCGGCGGGGAAGGTGAAGCAGGCAAGGTGGTGTGAAATCGCAAACAATAGTAGTACCAAGGCGGGGAGCAAATGGCGATTGCAATTGAGGAGAGCGAATGCGAATGCAGGTGGGAAGAAAGGAAATTGAGCGGCGGACAAAGCGACGCACCTTGACTGGTTTCAACTCTTTATATGGATAGTTGTCTGCTTTCTTTCTTTTTTTCTCCGTGCCGTTGTTGCCAGGGTCAAGTTGGTGATCTGACTCACAGAAGCTGGAAGGGAGATTCAAGCTCTACAGCGTCAAATCGCCAGGACAGGCATGACAGGGTTCCGACTGCGGCGGAAAAAAAGCCCCGCCCCCGCTGTGGGGTCAATCTTTTCCCGCATTCGCTCGTTCCGCACGGCGCTGTGATTCACGCAGAAATGATGAGATACCCTGTAGCAATGAGTCTGGCCTTTAGCATTGTATTGAATCGCATGGGCATGTTTACAATGGAAAAAGGCTAAGTCAATTGAACAAGTGCGCACTTGTAGTATTCATCAGGTGGTTTTTCTTGGTTCTTTTATGCCGTTGGACATTGGGTAGTGGCGTGTTGAAATGGCGAATGAAAACAAAAGTCAACTTGGTAGTTGTCATCGGGTCCGACACTAGTAGGCGAACGACAAACCACATGATTTCTAATTCTGCAAAAACAGATCAGGTGTATAGAGACTATTAAGCAACGCCTCTTCAACAAACAGATTGGGCCCGGTTAGCTCAATCGGTAGAGCGTGAGACTCTTACGAGTACGCGATCTCAAGGTTGCGGGTTCGACCCCCGCATCGGGCTATTCCTATATAAATTATCTTTTTTGGATCTCGACGTCTCTTTTTGCATCTCCTGTATCAATCTCAATTATTTGGAGGGCCGAGGCAGGATTGGATTAGAATTACCGAGTGGAGTACCGACTGATGGGACAGCAAATGCCCTGCAGATCATGAATAAATTGTGTTCTTTACTATATCTAATTTAGCACAGCATCCGATGCCGCTGTTCAATATCAATACCTCTATCTATCAGTGCCATTTATGGCCCTCTCCTGGCAACCCATGTATGCTAACGCCAGACCACCACCAATGGGCCTTTAGCACCCTTTGACCCAGTATTTATACGGTTTCCGAATCAAACGTGTTGCGTAGATCCCTCTCGCTCCTTGGTGCCCAGCTGCCCCGAAGCGACGGGCTCGGTCTTGTTGAAGACAAGACCAGGGTGGCCGAAGCAGAGCAAGAAGGCAGCGACCAGCACAAGCCTGGGATAGAAATGTTAGTTTTTTCCCTCAAGAAATCACGGCAAGAAGCGAAGAATAGGCACGTACACTCCCTCGAGGCCAATGAAGAGACCTTCGTCAGAAATCAGATCCGAGTCGCGGTAACCCTGGCTTAGCTCGTAACACCGGTAGATGCATCGCGCGAGAATCAGGATGACGGCGGTGCTCAGAGCAGCAAAGAAGATGCGCATGCGCAGGTTTAGCGTGGTAGAAAGGCCGGAGCGGAAGTATCGAAACATGTAGTCGCCCAGCAAGACGCAGAAAACGAAGAGCACAATGACTTGCAGGATCAGGCCGGCCATGGCAACGTCGATGCCCGCCTGACTGGAACCCGAGCTCGTGGTCGAGAGAGCACCACCGGCAGCCTGTAGGATAAGGCAGACGATATCGGCGGGGATGAAGACCCAGTAGACGAGCTTAGGGTTGAAGCGCGAGAGTTCTGGAGAGTAGTGCGTGATGCTGGGCTTGGAGTTAGAATCGCGTCATACGTGGCTGGAAACAAGGGGGAACCTCACATTCGGGAAAGTGTAATGTAAACAGCGGCCGTGTAGAAGACGGGCGCGCAAGTGATGAGGACGATTTGGATGATGAAGCCCGTAAATTTGAAGGGGTTGTTGTAGAGAATGATGCGCCCGACGTAGCCAATCATCTCAGACAAGCAGCCGAGAATCATAAAGACCATGAAGCCCCAAGTCCGCCAGCGGATGCCGAGATAGATGTGGACGATCATGGCGAGGGCGAAGAGCACGAGGAAGCTGATGTTGGCCGCCAGGGATGGGCGGTACTGGTAAACGCTCCACTCGAGGGGACACAGGGCCAGGGTACAGTTGGCATCGGGGCCAAATGCAATGAGGTCATTGGGAAGTGTTGGGGTCGGCATGGTGATGTGGTGCAGAG
Organism: Pseudonectria foliicola; assembly: GCA_003693505.1. Classification (NCBI taxonomy): domain Eukaryota; kingdom Fungi; phylum Ascomycota; class Sordariomycetes; order Hypocreales; family Nectriaceae; genus Pseudonectria; species Pseudonectria foliicola. The sequence continues at coordinate 270,734 of QUZD01000010.1, forward strand.
CAGAGGGATGGGATGGAGGTTTTGACGTTGGTGTTGGTGTTGGTATTGGCTGTCGTGTAAGTGGATGCAGCAGCCGTGTAAGTCGCAGCGCGCTGGCTGGTCAGCTGGAGGCTCAAGAAGAAGAGGAGGAGGATGAGGTTGCACAGGATGCTATGGAAATCAAAGTAAACAATCCAAGTTCCTGGGATCCTGAGAGGGCTTTATAATGCTTCATCGAGTGCAGCCAAACAGCTGCGCCAGCCTCGAGCGTCGAAACTTTGGTGACGGCGTTGGCGTCGGAGTCGGCGTCGCTGGCAGCAGACAGCAAACAGCAACCCAGCGTGGATTGGTACGTACCGTCTTGGCCTGGAGATCCACCCGATTTGACTCGCCGGGACTATGCGAGCCCCGCTTTTTCGGACTCGCTTAGCGATCTGGCTCTCAGCGCACAGCCCCATGAGCGCTAGCAGCAATCTAAGGTACCTATTCTAGGCACCTAAAGGGCCAAGACGGCGAGCAGCTACAGGGCTGAAGGTGCCTGGAACGAGTGCGAGCTGGCAGCCGGCGGCCCGACGAATCAGGGAGCTACAGTAAGCTATGGGGGGAGCTTGCAGCGGGGCTGCGACGGATGTTTAATCGTCCGTGTCTTAATGGCCTAAGGTAATCTGTAGGCACTAAGTTAATCTGTACAATGCCAACTAATCTGTACTAGTACGCCACCTGGGCCTTTACAGTAGACAGTAATGATGACGCCGACTTATTGTTCAGGCACAATGCTGATGATGATGATGATGATGACCACGACCCCGTCGAGCGGGATGGATGCGAGGGCAATGCGATACACTGATAAGCACTGATAACCTGGCGCTAGAGTTACGCATTCCACCCGTACTGTAGCCTACTACTGTACTGTACCTTACTTACAGTAGTCTGCCCGTTCCGACGGGTCAATTCCCTCTCGTAATCGTCCCATCTCGCTCGCTCCATCCAGGTGTGTGTCGGGTGCGAAAACGAGATGCGAGTGTCGATCTGAGGTCCAAGCTCCATAGGTAACCCCCCGCTGGTTAATCTAGGTGTCGTCAACTACCTGGATGAGCGTCTTGGACTCGTAGACTCGCAGACTCGCAGACGCGTAATCGCAACCACCATTACACACCATTCGGGATTCCTTGATAAAATACCTGTTATGACTTTGCGTATTTCCCTGCGGCTTGGCACACACTTACGATACCCAAGGCAAATGATGCCTTGTGGACCGCAGAGAGTAAACACAGAGGCCATACCTCGCTTATCAGCAGTGAGACGGCGTATCAATAGAACCTGGAAACATCACTGTAAGTTGGTCAGGGCCAAAGGGTGGCATCGTCAGCCCTATCCGCAAGGGGTTTCTCCAAAACAGATGTTGACTGGGTAGCGGCAAGCAGATTGACGGGATTATTGCAAAGTCTAGACTCTTCGTCAGCCCTGGAATGGCCAACAAGCCACGCTGCCACGTCCCTGATGTAGATATTCTACACCGTCTGGTGTGATCCATTGCAATGGCTTCAGTTTGCAAGGGCCCTCGCGCTATGAGTTGCCAGAATACAGTCAGCTTGGCATCCACCATCCATCTTGGATGTAAGCACAATTCACCTGAGTGCCACCAATAAGGTCGGCCACAAGTGAGTTTACTAGAGTCCAGGTACTGCAGACTGTTATTGGGCTTGATTGGCATCTCAAACACGGAGATCGATTTGATACGGACCCGGGTAGTACATCTGATTGCGGCGTTGCCACGACTGTTCTTCGCTCTGACCGAAGAAAAAAAAGAATCAGCTAGTCTGCTTCGACATGAACCTTGTCCATTCAGCTGGATATTTGGGGTATAACGTGCCACTACCCCATCCGTCTCGCCATCACCAACTAAGCTTACATGGACTGACGGAGCTTCATCCCTCACTTTATATCTACCTCTCATGTACTCCCTACCTCTAGGATCATGTTACAAGGCCTCAGATCCCAATCTGGTCATCTACAGATGCGCTGGCTTTCTGACGAGATGACAATCATTAACCTAATGTGTTACGAGAGGGTGCAAGCATCCGCGTTGCTCGGCACAGGTGGAACCGAAAAGCTCCCCCCACAGCGATTATAAATATCACCATGTGAACGGAGCTCAGTAATCATCTCCATCATCAGTCCTGCAACGACAACCTCAATCCCAGCCGCTCACACATTGGCCATTTCCTTCATCATGGCCTCCAGACCTTCGTTCGACTCCCTGCCCCTTCGCAAAGACGGCCCTCGTGGCAATGCATGGGGACTACATGGCGACGAGGATGAGTGCGGCATGCTCAATCTGCTCACCCCAGACGTCGTGGCGAAGGCAGCCTCGGAGATCCAGGACGGCTTGCGCATCTCGCTCGACTTGCCTCTGGGATACATGGAGCCCCCTTGCTTTGGACGAGCAACCTTTGAACATAACATCCTGCCCAGGTTGCCGTACTCCGTCAACGACGACTCGCTCGCCCTCAACACGCAGAGCAGCTCGCAGTGGGATGGCTTTCGTCACTTTGGCTACCAGGATGCAAAGTTGTTCTTTAACGGCAAAACGCAGCAAGATTTCGAAAACTCGAGAGTGAATGGAACTGATGGTGAGTATACGTGCGCGTCCTTCCTACGAGCTTGAAGCTGAAGAGCCACAGCATGGGTCGAGAGGGGCGGCATCGTTGGCCGTGGAGTTCTTCTCGACTATGCCGCCTGGGCCGATGCCAAGGGCGTCTCCGCGCCGCCATTTGAACCCACGTCCATCACAGCGTCTACCCTTAAAGAAGTCGCGGCGAGCCAAGGCACGACCTTTCGGAAGGGCGACATTCTCTTCCTCCGCTCAGGATGGGGACGGAGCTACGAAGCCCTGGCCAGTGTTGATCGTGCCACGCTGGCAAACAATGCCTCACCGCCAGGTATTGGAATCGAGTCATCCGAAGCGACGCTGCGATGGCTTTGGGACGAATCGTTCGCTGCCGTCGCGGGCGACCACCCGACCTTTGAGGCGTGGCCCTGCCAAAACCCCGGATTCTGGCTGCACGAGTGGCTCCTGGCGGGATGGGGCATGCCCATTGGAGAGCTATTTGACCTGGAGAGGTTGAGCGAGGAGTGTCGGAAGAGAGGACGCTGGTCCTTCTTCTTCTCGAGTATGCCACTCAAGGTGAGTTGTCAAGCATCAACACTGAATGAAACACCCAGCTTACAAATCACAGGTTCCTGGCGGAGTTGCCAGCCCCCCGAACGGAATCGCAATCTTTTAGCAGCATTGCAGCGTTCTTGGAAGAGCTAGACCAAGTATCATTTGACCCCTGTGTAATTCTCAACCTGAAATACCTGCGTCCTTTTCGATTTCCTCCTTGCTGAAAGACCATTTATCCTGGAGCTGCTTATCGATGCTCTTTTCAATAACGCTCTTCTCCCACCACTCACCCCAGCTAGTGAGGAAAATGCGATCCGGGTCTTCGGGTAGGTCTTTGTAGAATGCTCGAAGGATGCTGCTCGCGCCTGATTGGGCAAATGGTTAGATAAGTTGTAGTCTTTTTCGGTTGCAACGAGAGACACTTACCCTCCTCAACCGTCTTCGCGTCGGGCATGTCCGTGGTGATCTTTATGTTGCTGCCTCTGCCAATACCAGTGTTGGGGATCAGACCAGGAGACACGGCGACAACCTGGCAAGAGCCAGCAAGCTGGCGGCGCCACCAGTGAGCCCCGAGGAGCTGGACGAACTTGCTCTCGCCATAGACGGTTTGCCCAGGGGCGCCCGAGCCGTCCTTGAGGTCCTTGTCAAGAACACCTGGTACAAGTGTCAGCTACCGACGCGTAATACGCGAGAAGGCAACAAGACTAACTAGGGTCGGACACGCCTCGAATGGCGCCCGAGGAAACAACTATGATACGGGTATTGGAAGCGACGAGCTTTTCACGCAAAAGGTGGACTAAATAGTGCTGTGCTATTGTGATGCCTCTTATTAATATCTTCTCACCCTCAAACAAGATAACAAAGCTTTGCTCACAGATGTGGTTTACGACCAGCGATTCGCACCATTTGGGATGCGCTCCAGGCTCTTCGGCCCCTTTACTGATTCCAGCATTGAGTAGAAGGTAGTTGATGTCCCGATCCCCAAGCTCGGCAAGCGTCTTCTCAGCAAAGGACTTGACGCTCTTCAGGTCGGCCAGCTCAAGTGGAAGAATAGTCGGATCGGCGTGACTGATTTTTTCGTAGGCAGCCTCCGTGTTCTTGATGTTTCTGGCTCCAAGGATGACGGTGCTTGGCGTGGGTTCGCAAAATTGATTGACCACTTCAAGGCCCTGAGCATTGGAATGTCAGCACCATGTAGCTCATTCAACAGGACAGAGGGGTGCCTACGAGGCCCGATGAGACGCCGGTAGCGACGAGGGTGTAGCTGGGAATAGGCATCTTGGATCTTGCGAAAGAAGCGAAGTTTCTGAATGCAGCAGTCTGAAGCTGTCTAAATGCCATTTATATCAATGATGTTGAAGGCATGAATGAAGAATCAGATGACGACGTGAAACACTCGGTGGGGTTTGAGAAAGTAGTCATGTAATATGACGACAATGGAGTTTATGGAGCTAGCACGGAGTTTACAACTTTTGGGCTGACATGGTCCACAGCCACCATCGGATCAAAATCACTTTTGCCTCACGCCAACAACATTAATCTCCGATGAGACTGCTATCCAAGGACTTGCAAAGTGCGGGCTGATTGACTCTAAAATATCAATTGACAGTATCTTTACACATTCAAGCCTGAAGGCCACGTCTGCCTTGGTGGGGTATCGTATTGCTTCCAAAACATTAGGACATGGCAAACACTCTCAAACCTTCTCAGTGTGGGCAGTGTGCTCAATGTCATCATCGGCACTCTTGAAACCGCCGTGTTTAGCCTTTTCAATCTTGGCCTCGAAGTCGCCAATAGGCCTGGAGCTCTTCCAGGCCGGAAGGTTGGCATCGAACATCAGGTCGACCTCCTCGAGCGTCTTTCTTGCCGTCTCGGGGTAGGTGAAGAAGGCGTGGACAGTCATGACGACGCAGAAGGTGCCGAAGATCATGTAAGTCTGCCACTTGATGTTGGTAAAGGCGGGGGGGACGAAGAAGGCGAGGGCCAGGTTGAAACTAATATCACGTTAGTAAGACTGGATACTCAAATCATATGGACTCTTGCTACTCACGCCCAGTTTCCAGCGGCGGCCAGACCGACACCCTTGGCTCGGTACTTGAGGGGGAAGACCTCGGAGGCGTAGACCCAGGCAACGGGGGCCCAGGTGAGACCGTAAACACCAACGAAGATGTAAGCCATGGCGATGACGGACTTGGCAGGGGCTCCCTTGATCTCCCACTTGAGAATCTCGTTGCCTAGACTGGGGTTAGATTCGGGACAGATGCATTGGAAACCAAGGGGTATATTCTTACCGTTGACGCTGTCGACGGGGTAGCCATGGACGGCCATGACAGCACCAGAGGTGAAGTGAAGAACAGCGCAGATGGCGGCACCGATAATCAGGGGCCATCGGCGTCCAAGACGATCGATGAAGGGCAGGATGACACCGGTGGTGACGAGGAAGATGACATATTGGATGATGGATGAGGTAAGAGCAACGTTGCCAGTCTAAGGATGAGTCAGTATGTGCAAAGATTCAAAGCAGAGCTTGCAAAGGTATCTAACCATTCCAGCCATGTTGAAGATGTAAACGAGGTAGTAAAGCATGACGTTGCCTCCCCTGTGACTGACGTTAGCAGACGGAATGGCGAAGTGGAAGCCTGGATACACTTACAGAAGCTGCTGCCAGACCTGGACACTAACACCGACGACGGTTCGCTTCCAGATACCGGGGGCAAAGAGACCGAGGTAGCCGATGTCCTTGGACTCCTGGGAGATGCGGACGGCCTCGCGGACCTCCTCCATCTCGGCCATGACAAGCGGGTCGGTCACATCGCCACCAGCTCGCAGGTTGGCCAGGACTTCGAGGGACTCTTCCCAGCGGTCGTGGGACGCGAGCCATCGGGGGGACTCGGGGAAGAAGAAGAGTCCAGCAAAGAGAATCATGCCAGGGACAGCCTGGATGCCCCAGGCGATGCGGAAGGAAGCAGGCGTCTTGATGGAGCGGTAGCAGCCGTATGAGATGAGATACATGATGAGAATACCTTGAAGGCGTTAGGAAAGAGCTCTAGTTGTCACCCCCGAATGACAAGGAAACTCACCCCATTCAATAGACCACTGCTGGATACCCACGATACGGCCACGGATCTTACTCGGGGCCAGCTCTGCAAGATAAACAAGAGTCTGAGAGCTAGTGATACCGACGGCAAAACCACTGACGATGCGGCCAACGACGAGATGAGCGACGTTCTGGGCCGAGCATTGCAGAGCGGCGCCGACGATCCAGAAAGCGCAGGCGACCATCATGGCTCCACGTCGACCGAAGCGATCCGCGATCCAACCAGCAATGAGCGCACCGACCAGCGAGCCGCCGGACATGGAGGCCGTGATGCCGCCCTGCCTTGTACCGTTGGGATGGTTGAAGTAGTTGAGGTATTGGTCCGAGCCGATCCAGGCACTCATGGAGCTGACGTCGAAACCGAACAGCATGCCGCCAATGGTGCCAATGGCGGCAAGCACTAGGATCACCGTGTTAGTCTACTGATGGAAGCGCGGCGTTTGGTCTGGCTTACCGTAGATATTGTAGATGGTATACATGGCGAAGAAGTGTTGCCTTTGCTGTACACACTCTCTGCTTGGGACCGTTGAATGACACAGCCGTCAATGAAGAGCCACTCGTCAACATTCTTCTTCCCACGGGTGTCTCGAGCTCTTATAAGGATTCAAACAAACGGCGACATCATCAAGCAGCGGCTCAGGGCCCTCCGTGGAGCAGCTCTAGAAGCGCACGTATCGTAGCAAAGGTTTGACTGGGCCCCCCGTATTGGTTCAGACGCCATGAACCTGATTCCACCCCCGGACGGGCTCTAAGCCTTGGCCATGGAGGCCCCGCAAAAGCGAGAGGGAGGGAAGGGAAGCTGGGGGCCCCAGGATCGCCAGTGTGGATTTCCAAGTTGAGATGGCGGCTGGGGGGAACAGCATCTCTCTCTCGTTGTTCAACGGCATGGCAGCAAGGAAGGCGCCTGGTGGATTAAAAGACCGCGCCAATCAGTCAGGAGTCTTGGATGGCACTGCCCAGCTGTAACTAATGTAAGGTTTGTACAGGTTGCTTAGTGTAGTGAGCCAACAGGCGGTTGAGGGATTCATCTCTGGGGGACCAGGATACGGCAGAAAAAGGCAATGATCTCATCGTCAACAAGCCCTCCCCTGTCTCCAGCAATAGCGTCACATTGGTCCTTTGCACTACGCCGTAGCTTACAGAACACAGTACTGTACTAGGATGAATGGCCCAGGGCGTCACCTTTGACGTCGCCCTTACCTGAAGGCGTTACACAAGATCTCAGTGCCGGATGCCGACGACGCCTCCTGGCCGCCACAGACTCGATGGAAACGACTAAGGACGATTGAGGCGACCCGAGTCGCAGTCGGACAATAACCGCACAGACGCTAACGGGATTGCACAATTGGCTCGCGTCCTGGAACCTTTCTTGTTGGTTGCTCCCTGGCTTCCCTGGCTGGCATCCCCCACCATTCGAGAGATCCTTGTTACAGAATTATGGACATGTCCAGGATGCCGGCGAATCGCGTGACAACGTGCAGCGACTTGCTCGCCCTGCAGTAGGGATTACTCTACTGTACAATGCTTGACGCGGTAGCATCTGCGGATGCCAAGCCTTCCCGCTCCCATAGTCACCCGACGGTTGAAGCTTGCAAGGCTTGTTCCCCCAGACGTGCCAAACACTGACACTCAGACAGCCAGCCAGCCAGGCCAGACAGAGTACGTACACAACTTAGTCATGTCCTCCTCATATGTCGATGATGTGGAGAAAAGGCCGAGAGTAATGCCTAGCTTGGCTTTTCCCCATGGCGTAGCCCCTCGGGGTAGATTAGTCCGGAGAATAAACCTGGAGAAGGGTGAGATGTCATTCCGCCCGTCTCGGGTCCGAGGGTGGGTTCTAGCCTGCGCCTAATCACGTCAAGAGGCGAATGCTAATCGAACATGGCGTGAAGAGCCCTTGGACGCGTTGCTGCCCAGTGTTTAGTGTAGGTACATATTGTCGACCGACACTCAGCGGACGCATTGCAGGACGCAGCAGTGCACAGTGCAGTATTGTACATGTAGGATCGTTGCCGATCCTCCAGTTGGGACTTTTACACATGCCGGCCGGTGGAGGCGGACCAGCCCATGCTGTGGATATTACTTAGTAACGGTTTGTTAATGCCTGGCCCAGAAACTTCTGCTAGCCCTTTGTATGAAAGATCATCCAGCCGATTCCTTTTGGGACAGAATCGTTGGTACAAGAACTTGGCAGTTAAATGCTCACTCACTGATTGGCACGCATAATGTAAAGGAATGACGACGTGAGCCGTAGGGGATCAATGCGTCACAAACTCAGCTTACAGTGCACATGGACTGCAGGGCGGAAAATGATGCCTAGACTTTGGTTCATCGTACCAACATGAAGGGGTGTAATGAATTCAAACGTTCTCCATTCGTCCGCTGCGGCCACAACCCTTGTTCCTTGTTCCTTGTTCCAACGCCAAGCGCCGAGGGGCAGATGCAAGACAACGTGTAGTACCTTCGGCCTGGTTAGTTGGTACCTATGTATTGAACTCAAAGCCACCAAGCCACTGTGGAGGGACGTCTATCTGCATGTTGCTCCGAGGCCTTCTTGAGTCGCAGTTGAGACGAATGTTTCGAAGCAACTGATGGTTTCATTCTTCTTGAACCTTTGAGACGGGACTCTGATCAATCAGGCAGATGGCAAGGATGACCTAGTAGTCTATTTCTCGGGACCATAGCCTCGATGAGCCGCGTTTAGTTGTTGAGATGGTTTCACGTAGCGTTGCCGCTTTCCAGACGCCAATCAAGCGTGCCAAGACTGAGCTAGAAGTCGCAGTATAAACCATCCACTAATGCCGATACCAGCAGACATTTTGAAGCAGATATGCGGAGACCTGACCGGGCAGATCGAGGCAAGGAGAACCAAAATGTGGGCGCTTTAACATCCAACGGAATAGCCATCCACGGTGCATCCAGATGATCAGAGAACAAGGGCGATCACGCTCGCCATCTAATAGAAACATCAACCTGCATGTCAATCCCACGTCGATCTTCAACAGTTTGGCCCCGTACTACCAGACTGGCGGGTGGCTTACGTGCCTTTGCTGTCTCTGAACCCTGAGAGCAGACCCAAGTCTCATGCAGTCAAGGCTGGTTGCGTCAACCTAACGTCCATGCCGAGTTAGCATTGCACTGCTCAAGGATCGACATTGACACCTTCTTATTAGAGCCCTCAAACACGGGGAGCTTCCACGTGGGCACTAAGTAGTTACGTTGTATAGTGCGTAGCAAGTATATGTGAGTTGTGATATTGGGGGTCTGGTGTTTCTGCTGGAACGCTTTACCAGACCTACGGAAATTGGGAGGACTGTTGGGGGTTATAAAAAACTTTGAAGTTGACTATTAAAAAAGGCCAGGAGCCCATGCAATATGTTATGCTTCGCATAAGATCCGTGAATGGAGACGCATAGATCTCGATCCTATATTTGGCCTATATATTGCTAGCAAGCAAACAATATGTGGATCATGTCCCACTCTCAATCCGATGTACGATATATAGCGTACTTGAGAGTGAACATGTTCCGTTAAGAGCTGAAATATGAGAGTCATATCCATTGTCAACATGCATAGGATTTTCATACCAGAACATGATATACCAGTCTTTGTAATATGAAAATAGGAATTTCTTCAAAAAATTTGTACAAGAAAATAATGTTACTTGTATATACATCTCTTATAAAAGCATCGGAACAAGATTACATCAGTACGCTACCCAGAAGAGGAATGGGCCCTGACGTCCAAAGTAATCTGACGATGTAGTTAACGAGAACCTATAGCAGTGACGAAACGGACAATAACTGTAAGACGACCTGTCAATGCGCTTCCAGAACGCCATCTAAAAGTTGGATGCGGCTGTGGTTTCCTTGTCGGCAGCAACGCTGACGTTCTTCATGATGATGGTCTTTCCTGTCGTGCTGGTAATCTTGACATCAACACTGTCCGTGCCAAAGCCGCTCTGCTGCTCGAAGAAGTTGTAGTCTCTACGCTTAGTTCCCTTCCAAGTCTTGCCGCCGTCAGTGCTGACCTCGAGGCTCTTGACGGGAACGTTGGAGTTGACAACCTGCATCGAGAACCACCAGCGCGAAGTCCCCGACTTGTTGAGGACTCTGAGGGGAGTTGAGATGCCGCAAGGGACGAACGTATACGATGTCTGAACAATTCCGTCGGTGCCGCCCACCGCTCTGAATGCATCGGGAAAGAGATCGAGGTGGCCCTCGGCACACTCGGGGCACTTGTCAACAATCTAAGCCTGGTTAGTGGACGAGCTTGTCATATCTGATAATGGAAGGATGACTTGCCATGGCAGTGATGGTGCCCGAAGGACCGGTCACCTTGATACAAGAACCACAGTTTGCAGCATCGTTCCAGACCTGACCGGAGAAAGCAGTTCCGTAGATGCCCTTGGGCAGAGCAAGAGTGGTGAAAGAGCAAGTCCCGCCCTTGAGGTTGCCGCCATAAAAGGTAGAGCGGCCGGTCTTTGGGGCACCCCCGATGTTGGCAACCTCGACATTGGCTGCCTTTGTAGCTCCAACGGCCGAGATCTTGTTGGTAGCTTTGGCAGCCACAGCAGTGGAGAGGGTTGTTGGCGACACAACAATGGACTTGATGGGGCTCTCATTGGTGTCGGGAGCAGGCACGGGGACGTCGGTATCGGGAAGCGGCGAAGCGACAGGGACAACTAGACTCTGAACAGGCAGTGACATGGCGCTTGAGCCTGCTGGATGGCGATAATGGCATTTCTTGGCCAAGATGGCCGGGGCAGCGAGAAGGATTGGGAGAGCGAGCTTCATCGTGAATATTTGGCGTGTAGAAAACCGTGATGAATGACAGTTCTCTCGACTAACTGAGGATTGAGAAAATAGAGCTTTCAAGTGAAGCCGAAGAGAAGAACTTGATAATGAGTTCTTGGATAACCACTAGTTTTTGGAAACTGGGTAATTGTAATGAGCGACTGAAGAGGATGGGGGGAAATTGAGCTACAGTCGCAGTCGATCAGCAGCTCGATCTCTTTTGACCAAGATTGAGCATGCTCTTCCTGAAACTCACCCGCTGACAATGATCGATCCTGATGCCATTTCTGGAAGGCCGGTTACGAGACCTGGCGCCCCCTAATCTCGAGTAAAGGCCATCGCAGGGGTGTTGTGGCTCGATCCTACCTAGTCCTGACAGGTGCCCACCCCCGTGCCATACATTGAGCAGCGAACAGAACGGTGATGCCATTTTCAATGTAAGACTGATACTACGTTTATGGCTCGATGGTCATTCCGGGGCTATGTTTGAGTTCTCTTCGTCGTGGTGCTGATACATAGTGTCTTTGAGCAGAGGCAGTTTATAGGTGGAATGTTGCCATTAATACAACCGTATTGTTTAGTCTTTATTCGTGCAGTAGAACTGTTGATGCGACTGGGCTCGGAGACGATGGAACCCAGTTTAAATCTGAGCATAGGGCGTTTATTAGCTTGAGCGTTGCCCTTGCGAGGCCCAGCGAGCAAGGGTTTGGTATTCTAGTCTTCGGTCCCACTCCACCCATTTGGACAACTCGGAACTTGGCACCTCGGCCCGTTTTCACCACTTCCTGAAACGTCTTCCACGTTGTTAGCTTTGACTGTGCACTTATTCAGCCTACTTGGCTCAATGGGCGGAGTGCATGGCTGCCGACAGAGCACGCCGTCTCGAACATGAAACTTGGCAGGTGTCGTCTATAAGGTGAGCAAACAGGTTCTTTAACATAAATTGATTGGGTGTTTCGAAATCGTCTGCCGTCTTCCGAACGGAGATGTAGCAAGTATTGGAGGACGGCCGTCGTTGACTTCTCTAGAGTATTGCCTCTGACCGAGTTGCTTCAGATCTGTTACCAACTTCGCTCCTCATACCTCTGTCAGACCTACCCTGGGGACCTTATTACCCATGATGAACTGGCAATGCACTATGTAAAGATTTGTGAGTGAAGATAAAATCCTCAGCTTCTCGGTTGTTCTCTCCGAATTCACCCGTTTCCCATTCCCCATGCTTCTCTCCCCGACTGAGTCATCTCAAGACCGGGATGATGCCCCACAGCTGTACATGGCCTGGAACCAAAGCCTTATGGATTAAACAGACCAACGTTATTCTTAGCGAAGTAGCGAGTTACGTGAAACGGAAATAATCTCAATTTCCTCATTCTTATCCTTAGGGATTACTTACACTCTTCGCTTTTTGAAGGACGCGAGTTCGAACGGTTTCATGTTGTGTGCACCATCCTTCTCGGGCATTTTGTTTTTGTCTTCTCACTATCCCTCTCTTTTTTTTCGCCCCCCTTCTCTTTTGCAATAAGAAGGCTCTCGACTCTGGATGTCTCGCTACTGCCTGGCTAAGAGCACAGCTGATTCTGACCAGAGCCGTGAAGCACAGCCTTCTTCCAGGCTGACTGAACAGTCACTGTAACATCGTCGGGCGGACTTTCTACTTGCTGAGATGAACCACCCTCTCATATCCTTGCAGAAAGCCATATGCAGGCTGTCGGCCTATGAGGGAGGCGGCCAAAGTTGCCTCGTTCTGTACGCCACGCTGGAAACGTGAAAAGATGGACGAGGCTCTCCAATATATCTTCCTTTTGGTCACTGGATATGTTTTACCACATACACAATGCTAATAATAGATGTTGAGCAAGATTCTGCCTCGTCGCTGCAGCAGAATCACCTTTTCTCAGAGCCTTGTCAACTGGTGTTGCAGAAGACTCACGTAGCAACCACCCCAGCCTGTTGTGGCTTTCCCGTGACAAGACGAGGCATACTCCCCAAGAACTCGGAAACTCATAAAAGATATTGGGATAGAGCGCGCTATTCTAACTCCCTAGTTCATTAGTCCATCCAGCTTATGTTTGACCTAAAATTCGTTTTCTGACAATGTTCTGGCTTCTTTGGATACTCTTCGGTATACCAGGACCCCAATCCCGCAAGACAACATACGAGATTCGGGAGCGAGAACCGCAGCTAGTGTTCTCGCAAACAATCGATGGGGGGATGCTTTGCAGCTACTTGGACATGGTTTGCCCCGGGAAATACCAAATAGAGCAGGACGACGAATACTATCGCATTTGGGCACCATTCAAGCTAGGCCATGTCAGTCCTCATCGACACTCCCAGTGCAAACATGCTTTCTGATAACATTCAGGACGAAATTCATACATACTGTGGGCACTGAAGATGGCGAAGCCGCATTCTCGCTTTGGGAGGTATTTTTTCAACAGCTGATTATGGGTTGTATTGACACTGGATTATCGGATTATGGACGACATGGATTGATTGGATGGGGTTGATAGCCTGGTGAGACAGCCCGTTCATGTATATGTACTTTGGCTGTAGTGTTCATGCGCCTTCATACTGGGCGAAGCCACCCATATTTTGAGGCTCCAGTTGGCGGCAAGGGGGTTCAGCTGGGCTGGACTATAAGATCTAGGCGTACTGACGAGACCGGGAATTTTGATACTACAGTATTCATCTGCACTAACGGACTCGCTTGGAGTCAAGCCTCGTGATCATGGGTCTGATCCATAAGTTCTTTGCTTGGCTTTGGGTACGGCGATATTTCCAGTTTGAGACCACCCAGCACTAACCATTGGCGATTACAGCCATCGAGCTCTGTTCCCGATATCCATGAAGTCGAAGTCCCATCCCCAGAGGAAAATGGCACACTGAGCGGGTCGGATTCGACGGCATTGCTCCCTCAGAATGCCCCTGTAGTCTTAGGATCTCATCTGGACGCAGTCGGCTCTCTTGACGTGCAGCACCACCAGGGCCTTATAAGCGAGCGCAGCACACGACTGAGCGAACGCAGCGCGCTCCCCGAGAATATCGATTTGGAGGGATATCAGCTGTTCATGGCAGAGTATATTGCAGAGTCATTCACAGCTAAGACCCCTCAATTGCCTGTATCGAACGATGACCTCTCCAAGATTGGCTCCCATTTCGAATCCCCCACGCAGAAGGGGAGAAATACCACAACGAGAACTGGCTCCTTCAATAAGGAGCTTGCAAGGTTGTGTAGATCGCCCTCTCCTCTATCAACCGATCAATTCACAGCCCGGGTTGGCGGTTTGGTCAAGCCATGCGTATATGGGCTCTCGGAAGAACTCAACTTCAATCGCCCAGACGGGAGCATTCCTCCCAGGCAGGTTCAAGGTGCCCAACAGATTAGTTCTTTGAGTGATGTCAAGAACCAATTGAGTCCGCAAGATGGTTGTCCCCTGACTATATTCCCATGTCTTACAAAAACATTTCTGTCTGATCACACCATTTGGACATACATGAACCAATCACAAGTCCGTACCATACTCGATTATTGCGAGCTCGGAGAATCAAGCGAAGCTGAAAAGGACCGTTTGGCTATCCAGATATGTGGCGAACCTGTATCGCCGGACGATACCGAGTTCCTTTCCTATCGCAAGATTCTTACAATTCTCATCCGCATTGGCCAGCATAGCAAGCTCAACATGTTCGTTAACAGCGAGCTTCACGACAGGCTCCTACCTCTCAAGTTTACTCGAACTAATATAGGGGCATATGAAGTACTCCGCTCCGACAAAAAGCCGTGCTGTTGTTTTGAAAGCTGGGACAACGTGCAAGTTGGACAATTCCAAGAAGAGCAATGGAAAGTTACGGCGCCATTCTTCAAAGAGATAAACGGAAAATTCCAGCACTATGTCTTCCCAAACAGCATTTCTCTGCCGTTTACACCTACACCTGAAAGTCAGAAGCCCGCTGAGGGCGCGTCTGCTGATGTCTGGAAAGTAAAACTTGACGAAAATCATGGGAGTCTCCAAGGTGGCGGAGAGGTAAGGATTCAAAAGCTATCATATCCTCTTTTTTCCCCCCCAAGGCTCTCTGACTCGCTTCCAGAAGAGACTCTTCGCGGTGAAGAAACTGAAATCTTTTAACAGAGTTCCGTTTGAGGCGGAATGCAACGTTCTCAGTCGACTCAGCCGCATGGTGAAAAGAGGGGAGCAAGATACAAGCCATCTTGCTGTTGTGCTAGCGACGTTCGAGATCCAAACCGGAACTTCTTCGACCTTCTATTTTCTCATGCCATGGGCTAAGGGGAACCTCAGACAGCTCTGGGGACACTACTCAGGCCTTGAGGATGGGGTCCGAGTCAAAAGATTCTCAAAGTGGATGGCTCAAGAAATTGAGGGGCTATGCCACGCGCTGGATACGATCCATCGCTTCTTCTTCTTCAAAAGCTCCTCTGACGAGGATAGCAGAACGCGTGGAATTCACGGAGACATAAAGCCCGAGAACATTCTATGGCACGCTGGCGAACAAGGACCGGATTACATTGGCGGCCATCCCGCTGGGCATTTAAAACTGGCAGACTTTGGATTGACCCAATATCATCACACGGCCACTGTGAACCAGGTCAGCCCTTCGGTCAAAGGTCACCCTTACTGCCCCCCGGAGGTGCAACTCTATTGGAAGGCAAGCCAATCACTCGACATTTGGACATTAGGCTGCTTATACCTCGAGTTTTCCGTCTGGCTCCTTTTCGGTAATGAAGGTCTAAAGGATTTCAAAAAAGACAGAAAGTCGACTAGTCTAATGAACGACGCCATGGAAGTCGCCGTGTTTTATCAGATTGACCCATACAGACAAGCTTTCATACCTTGGGGGCTCAAGATCTCCATCAATCGAGGTGTCGTAAAGGTGCGCACCCTCGTTTCCTTTGCAGGTATCACGCTAACTTGCGGAAGTGGGTAGAAAAAGTCCATCAAGATCCCAAATGCCCCATGTTTATTCACGACCTGTTAGATGTTGTACTCTATCAGATGTTGATATTGGATCGCGAAACTGGAGTTTATCATGTTTCTTCGCAGGCAAGTCGCAGTTCAGGGGCAGGGTTTTCGGCAAATGGATTCCTCAAGTTTCTTGCACACCATAATGCAAAGACCCAGAAACACACATCAATCCAGCAACTCTCGGAGATATTTAAGAAAGCAGCAGATGGGCCAGATGACTATTATGTGGCCTCATCTCCTTACGAAAAGAGGATTTTGTTACACCCAAAGCCGTTCTATACTTCGACAACTATAACACAGGTCCAGGAAACTGCAAAGTAGGAAGGAAATAAATCTCCCCTCTTCACATCCGTCAGAGCTGGTAGCTGAACTGACACATATCACATAGACAAAGACTTGCTGAACGATTCACACAACAGCCGCGGGTATAAGCAGTCACCGTTTGTGGGACGAATATCAAGGTATGACGGTCACCGTGTCGTCAAATATGGGAAACTTGGGAGCAGTATTGATTCAGTGTAGTATTGCTCTCGATAACCAAAACCAGTCACTATGGTTTCCAGCACAAAACGATGATCAGATTGTGTAATGCGTTTCGTCGGCTAACCCCTTGACCTGGATTATCTCGTCCTGAAATTCCCAATTAGCTTGCACTATGCTTGCTATAACAATACTCAAGAGCTCTTACGTCTGTAAGGGTTCTGTTTGTGAGAAGCTTGACACGATCGGATAATTCTGCCATCTTGGGGGACTTAATAAATGCAGATGGATTGGGGTATATGGACTCAGATGGTACCGCAAATCTGAATGTATTCTTTCCTAAAATATCTCCGACCCTTTGGGTCATGATGAGGATGTCAAAGTCGGAAGAGTGAAACAGGACACCAGGCTGGACCGTCCAGACCTCCTGTTGCGTTCGCCGTGGCCGACGCAGCCACTCGAACATGGGGTTTTCCAGCTTTGGCGACTAGGGTAGAGATGAGATGGAAGTTGTGAGTCTAACCCGAGACACATGATTGAGATGGTCTCAAGGATGGCTATTTAACAAGTTTTCCTCCACATGCCTCAATACGAACCAACGGCCGAGGCAGACTACGCTTGTATTTTACACTTTGAATCATTTCGTTGCTTGACTCTAGTGGATGGCCTCGATTATACGTCCTGGTAGTGGTCAAGGCTGGTTGCCAAGTCTACTGCGAAGATCTAAACGTGCAAATCTTTCCCTCACTGCAACGCAAGGCTCAGCCGCACCTGTATCGCAATTACGCCTGACGCAAGCCTAAGGCCATTGTTACTTGTAGGAGATGCAAGCCGCCCAATCTGCATGTGCGGATGACCAGAGCTTCAAAGCCTCATTGGACGGTAGATTCGAAAGGCTGAAATACATGCACCGGGCGGAGGCTGAGCAGAAGTAGCGATACTTGTAGACTCAGAGCCTGATAAGAAAATACGGCTGACAGCTCCGATGCTTCTTAGCATAACTTGACCAAAGGCAGCGCAAATGTCCTACAGCATGCACTCAACCTCAAAACTTCAGCTCAAGAGCAAAGATGGACCAAGTCTGGAAGGGATTTGTCCCCAGTGACGACAGCTTGAGCCGCTTCAGGTTCTGGTCAACAAACGAGCCATGCATCTCTATTACACATAAGACTATTATACACGTAAATATTTCTCATTCAGTCATGGTATAGGCTTGGATTACTAACGGAATAAAAAGAAAAGTAGTAGCAAAAGGGTTCACACCGGAGATGCGCGGGCTTGGGATGAATGGAAAGCAAACGTACGAGTAGATCCCAGCAAGTGAAGACCAGAGCAGGCGCTAACCGTGGGTGAAAAGGATGCATACGAGGTTTCTGCTTCCTCGAAGCCTTCTCTCAGCTTCTTGTAAGAACCAGCAGAGGAGACTCGCCCCTTAAAGTCCACTCCCAGTTAACAGTGTCTAGCATGTGTCCTAGATACGACTTGGCAGCTTCAGACATTAAACAGGACCGAAAAGCATTATCCAATATACCGTTGGACCGCGAGCGATTCAGAGAAATCCTGGGATTCTTGTTCGTACCAGGAGTGTTTCTAGATGCCATGATTAGACCACGGACGACGTTTCAGAAACTCGAGAGTTTCCAAAACGGCCAAGAATGCATAGGTACGTGCCTAGTTGTCTGACATGACGGTAACTAACCTTGTATAGTGTACATGATGAGCGTCGATTCCATATTAAAAAACTACACTGCCATGTGTGTCACGCATTTTCCAGCGACGAAGCAGATCTTTGGACTCTTTCTGGGTTGCAGTGATTGGGATGCAACAAACATGAGCTTTCGACTGCATAACAACCGGGAGTTCTGGGACAGCCCATTCGTCCTGTTGTCTGCTTTTTTAGAGAATGAGCAAAGCCACCGATTCGCTCAGGTCAACGGGAAAATCAGCGAACTCGAGGACAGGGTACTGGAAGACCAGGTTGAACGGAGCCAGCCAATGACAAACAATCGCCGCGGGGGCCATTCAAACGATGAGAGCCTGTATCGATTGTATTCGCAGGTCGGGGTTCTCAGCACTCAACTCAAGGTGTGGAAGTCGCAGCTTGGCAAACTCAAGGAAGCTTGCGCCGCGTTGCCGCCATTCAAGCACTCCCATACCGAGGGATTTACGGTGAAGCCCAACGACTATGTAAACCGAGTGGAAGAGCTGTTTGACGAAGCTGTGGTGAGATGCGAAAACGTGCTGCAAGCAACAACACTCGCATTCCAAAAGGTGAGGCGCTTCCAGCACCCGGGAGCATCTGGACAAGTGCATGGCTGACTCTCGTGCTTTAGGAGCTGGCTGATGTAGCTCGGATGGACTCCAAGGTGGCAATCAACGACGCCAAGCAGATGAAGGCCATTGCCGTCCTGACCATGATATTTCTGCCCAGCACAGGCATTGCTGTGAGTTTGACGCACGCGCGCTCCTGTCAATCTGCCGCTGACGAAGAATGCTGCGCGACAGGGTTTCATGGACGCACCAATCTATGACTGGAAGGGCAAAGGTCACTACTTTTGGTACATGGCGGGGCCCATTACGGCGGCTGTGATGTTCTGTTACTTCTTGACGACGCGGATGCGGTTGTGATTGCTGCATTGACAATGGGAGTCTACAATATAAAGCTTCAGTCAAGAACTATAGTTCTCAGGGTCGTACCCACACACAACCCTACAGTGGCTTGCCCTCGAAACGTGGTTCTGCTGCGGCTACGTAATAGGCATGTCTGACGAGATAGATCCGATTCGATGTTACATTGGTCCTTGTCCAGGTTGTCACCGACTTTCTGGTTGACAAATCCAACCCCGGGTACAGATTGCCATGCGTGTATAGCTCTCCATACCAGAAGCAGCAGACTGGATCAACTCCAGTACAACAGACTACAGTACTGGACAAAGTCTTCTCTCAACAGCCGAGGCACGCAGGGAAACCGCGGCGCGCGCCTTGAGCTGGATAGCCCGCCGGGCCCGATTACCAATCAAGCGAGCCCAGCAACTACTGTAATCTAATCCAAGCATACCACCACCACCCCTTGCAAGCCTTGCCAAACCTCGGCGTGGCGTCGGTTTCGTCTCCACCAAGCGTCCTTTGGGAACCTGCGCACCGTGCTCCGTTCCCCTCCATCGCCTATTCCGTGTCCGTCCAGCCCGTCGTGGTGGCGCCGGCGATTGCGTCTAGATGGGGACAAGGAACCGCCGGCCAGAGGCGTACTTAAGTTGGCAGGCTGGGTAGGCTGGGTAGGCTGGGTAGGCTGGGCGTGGTGTTTTCGGGGAGCACCAGCGGGCGGTTTGGACGTATCCAGGTGGATGAACGCGCTCTTTTACTTGCTAGCCTAGCCTAGCTTGTCTTGTCTAGTTGGAAGGGAGAGAGAGAGAGAGAGAGAGAGCTCTTTGGTAACGATGTACAGTACACGCATGACGTCTGTGAGTTCAAAGTTGGACTCAGCCGAATTGGCTGGCGCACTGTTGCGCCGCCATGTTCATCATGCAAAGGGCACCATCGAACTTGCGGAAGGGATCCGTGTTTCGACATGATTCTTCCATTTGTTCGTTCCCACACTTCTGGGGTAAATGACGGAATACATATATAACTCCAAGGGAGGGCCCGATGAGCATTTCCTGGTCCCGTCCCAGTCACTCATTCCCTCCTCCTCCTCAACTCCAGCACACCACAACACAACACCGCCATCATGAGCCGTGATAACCTCTCCATTGTCCTTGCCGAGCGTCCCAAGGGAGACGTCATCCCTAACCAGACCTTCCGCGAGCAGGTGACGCCGGCTCCCTCGCCCTCTGATCTTAAGGATGGCCAGATCCTCGTCGAGACGCTGTACCTCGGCCTCGACCCTGCCATGCGAGGATGGCTGGATGGTGAGAAGAACCCCCCCCCCCCCTCTTTACACACTGTTCCCAGGCTTTATCCCCTGCTCTCATGATGCAAACTGACACTGCTCGTCAAAAGATGCGCGATCCTACCTCCCCCCCGTCAAGCTTGGCGAGACGATGCGCGGCACCTGCGCGTGCCGCGTCCTCGCCTCCAAGAGCAAGCAGGCCAAGGTCGACGACGTCGTCACCGGCTACCCCGGCTGGACGCAGTATGCCATCCTCGACGAGGGCCGGTTCGAGCCGACGTCCAACTACCCGAACCTGCGCAACCCCGAGGATCTGCTCTCGTCGCTCGGCATGACCAGCCTGACGGCCTGGGTCGGCATGGCCAAGATTGCCGACCCCAAGCCCGGCGAGCTTGTCGTCGTGTCCGGCGCCGCGGGCGCCACGGGCAGTGTTGCGGGCCAGATTGCCAAGCTCAAGGGCGCCCGAGTCGTCGGTATCGCGGGCAGCGACGAGAAGTGCGAGTGGCTCGTCAAGGATCTCGGGTTCGACGTGGCCCTCAACTACAAGGCGGCCGACTACAAGCAAAAGTTCAAGGAGGCCACCAAGGACTACATTGATGTCTACTTTGACAATGGTAAGTGGCCGACGTCCCAGTTGACGAGCCGATTGGCCCTTGTTCCCGTGCTAACACAATCCTAGTTGGCGGCGACATCCTCGACGGCGCCCTGGCCAGAGCCAAGGAGCACGCCCGCTTCGTCGAGTGCGGCATCATCAGCCAGTACAACGCCAAGGAGCCCAAGGGACCCAAGAACTTCTTCAACGTCATCGCCATGCGCATCAAGCTCCAGGGCTTCATCGTCCTCGACCACGTCCAGGACTTCCCCAAGGCGCGTGCCGAGCTGTCGCAGTGGATCGCCGAGGGCAAGCTCAAGAAGACGGAGACGATCATCAAGGGCGGCCTCAAGAACGCGCAAAAGGCCTTTGTGGACCTCTTTAGCGGCGTCAACACGGGCAAGCTGATTGTCGAGGTCAAGAACCCCAACGAGAGCCCTTCGAAGCTGTAGACGGCTGCAGGGCTGGACTGGGCTGGGGCTGGGTGTTTTTTTTTTTTTGAAGGCTAGGAGGAGAGCCGAGTATGCGCTAGTTTCTGGACCATGTTAAAAGGTCGAGAGTTGTGCACTTTCTTGCCCAGTTGTTGGGAAACTTTCTGGAAGCTGCAGGATGGATAGGATGAAGGTATCACGACATGATGATTGCAGAGCAGAGGTCTCTGCCCATTGCAGCCGCAGCCGCAGGCCACAGGACACGACCCATGAATGCTCTTGAGATATCCCACGATAGAAATAGATAAAAAATCATCTCACAAACAATCGCATTCCCAATCCCGCCCTACCATGCTATTCCCTATTCCCGGAGCGCCACGCAGTAGCCAGCCAGGCCAGTCTCGACTAACAATCAACGGCGTCAGCTAGGCGTCACAATGGCCCGCGGATGAAGAGACAAGAGAACCCACAGATTGTAGCCCTACGGCCTCGCTGGCCCCGGCTTGTTCCTGTCCGCGGCCGTCCCAAGCCGACTAAAAGCGCCTTTCCTGAGAGGTGAGCTCTTATCGCTCGTCTTCTCCGCCCGGGAAAACCGCTGAATGGGGGAGCCAAGACGCTCCGGTGCAGGGATGATGCGAAGCCCTCATGAGGGATAAGACGCTGAGAGCGACTGTTGATGCGGTCTAGGCCATTGAGAAGTGCATGACGTAGAATGACAGTCGAGGCCTACAAGGTTGACTAGAGGAATTGTTGAAAGGCTGTTCTCCTTCTTCTACTTCTCCCTTGTGCGCATACATGCTCGGGTTGGTAGAACTGTTGATGGCGAGATAAACCCCCACCATCACCCCAACTTCAACGTCAGCCTCCATCCTCGGGCGAAATCACCATCACCACCATCGTACCATGGCGGCAACAGGAGGGACCGAGGCCGTGGCTCCCCGAGCGGCAGTCGGCAAGGATGAAGCCATCGCCATGGTCGGCGAGCAGCAGCACGTAATCGATCCGGCCGTCGAGGCCCGGGCCGTTCGCAAGATTGACCTCTTCCTCATCCCGGCCATGATATTTGGATGTAAGCCCATCTTCTCCGTCAACTTCCCTCCAGACCTTCCCAGGACATCTCGTACTAACCAAGTCAACTCCCCCCAGATGGCCTCGTCTACTACGACAAGGCCATCCTCGGCTCCGCCGTCCTCTTTGGCATGACGGCGGACCTCGACCTCACCGTCGTCGACTCCTCCACGCAGCCGCCCACCGTCGACACCCGCCGCCTCAGCTGGGCCACGTCGCTCTTCTACTTTGGCATGCTGGCCGGCCTGTATCCCATGTCCTTTGCCCTGCAGCGCTTCGACATGGGCCGTGTCCTCGGCGCCGTCGTCGTCCTCTGGGCCGCCATCTGCATGCTCACCGCCGCCGTCACCTCCCACCAGGGCCTCTACGCCCAGCGCTTCGCCCTCGGCTTCGTCGAGAGCATCATCCCCACGGGCTTCATGTGCATCGTCGCCGGCTACTACACCCAGGCCGAGCAGAGCCTCCGCCAGAGCTGGTGGTTCTCCGCCACCGGCCTCTTCACCATCATCGGCGGCGGCCTCAACTACGGCTTCGCCCAGGTCCGCGGAGGGGGGCTTCGTCCCTGGCAGTACATATACCTGCTCGCCGGCTCCCTCACCTTTGCCTTTGGCCTCTTCTGCTTCGCCCTTCCAAACTCCCCGGTATCGGCGTGGTTCCTCACCCCCGAAGAGCGCTTCGCCGCCGTCGAGCGTCTGCGTGTCGGCCAGACGGGTGTCCGCTGCACCTCCTTCAAGCCATCCCAGCTGCGCGAGGCTGTTCTCGACGTCAAGGTCTGGCTCGTCGCCCTGATGATGGCCTCGGCCTACACTGTCAACGGCGCCGTCAGCGGCTTCGGCCCTCTGATTGTGTCGACATTTGGCTGGACCTCCCTCCAGTCCATCCTCTTCCAGTTCCCCCTTGGCGGCATCTGCTTCATCGTCATCCTACTGACGGGCTATCTGGGCTCGCGCTTCCACAACATCCGCATTTTCATGCTCGTCCTGACATGCCTCCCTGTCATTGCCGGCTGCGCCATCATATGGAAGAGCAAGTGGACGTACCACGCCGCCGCACCTGTCATTGGTTACTCCATCACGGGTTTCTTTGGCGGCACTGTCAGCCTCATCATCACCGTCGGCATGTCCAACGTGGCCGGCCACACCAAGAAGAGCTTCATGGCCGCCACCATCTTCGTCGCCTACTGCGTCGGTAACATCGTGGGACCGCAGCTCGTCTGGAGTAAGACCAAGGCTCAGCACTACCCGGCACTGTGGCTGGGCCTCATCATCTGGTACGTTGAGCGTCCCGCCCCTTTCCCCCCTACCTTTTGCGCTTGTGACGCCGATCCTGACCAGAGTCGCAGTTACATCATCTGCATCCTCGCTTCCACTGCGTTGTATCTTGTGCTACGCAGAGAGAATAGGAAGAAGGAAGCCCTTCCAATAGATGAGACTGAACGCGCGAAGCTTGCGTTCCAAGACTTGACGGACAAGGAGAACCCCTACTTTCGCTACGTGTACTAGAAGAGCACGGCGACAACGACAGTATCGGGTTGGGCTAGAGTCGAAGACTTGTTTGAAACAAAAGACAATAGTGAGGCGTACATACAAGTCGTATTTCTATTATACCTGTTAACCACACCCAACTCCGTAACAATCATGGCTTTTAAGCTTAGTCCCTTGGTCCGTTGCACCCAAAAATAATAAACTATAGCATTCATATTAGAATATACGCGTAATACTCGGCCCTACCCATTGCACGGTTGGGCAAGTGTGGCTCTGCCTCCACCGGTCGACGCGCTCCGTCATCCACCCAGACTTGAAGCTGACCCAGCGCTTCTGGCGATCTGGGGGAGGAGGGATGATGTTGCCTTTATCGTCTCGGATAATGGGCTCCGGTAGGACTTCGGGCTTGCGTTCCTGGCCGTAGCGAATGGTACGCATCAGAATGCACTTTCTGTCGTCTCGGCCACGCCAGTTCCACTGGACGCAGTCGTCGTGGTTGCGGCAATACCCGCCGCATGCCTCGAAGGAGTCGACGTGGGCTTCCGGCTCAGCAACCCAGCTATCCCAATCGCCATTGTCCCAGTCGTCTTTGATACCGGGCCGTCCAGGGTGCTGGAAGTTCCAGAGATCGGCGTAGAGCAACGGACGCTGCCACAAGTTAGAACATGCCCTTTGGAACAACAGTGGTTCATCTCGACTTACCCTCATCTGCCTCGACCCAAACTCCCAGCGCCACAGGTCTGCCATGTCCTTGGGATGGGTCTTGTGCAGTGTGAGCACGGGCTGGCACCAGTAGGCATCGCCGTAGGGAATGCCTTGCAGCGGGTGCGGGTTGAAGAGCGGCCAGTATCCCTGCAGGGGCACGTTGAGGTTCCAGAGTGACCATCCCAGCACGCTGTCGCCGCAGCACTCCCCGCGCACGAGGGGCAGTGCTCTCTCGGCAAGTGAAGGATCGATGTACTGGCCGTGTGGCGAGGTGCGTCGATGGACAAGCGCCTGGATAGCGCCGCGGCTGAGAACAAAGCCAGGACCTCCATTGGCGAACCAGGTCGTGACGTCCTTTTTATCGTCGTGGCGGCCAGGCGAGGGGGAGCCCATGTAGATGGGTACGTTGGGATCAAATGTTTGCAAGAACCGGAAGACATTGTCCCAGAAGACGTAGCTGGCAAGGGGTTAGCCATTGTGTGTCTGTACCGTGGCAAGGCCCGCGGACGAGGCGACTTACGTATCGGTCTCGAAGAAGAAGTAAAAGTCCTTGTTGGGTTTCATCTTCCACGCCTTTTCAATCATGGGCAGAAACTTGTACTTGTCGACAATCCAGCCGTCGATGGCGGGGTTGGCGCCTGCGGGCTTGCCCAAGGTCTCGTTGGCCTGCATCTCCTTCTGCCAGATGTAATTCTTGAAGTCGGGATTATCGTCGTTGAAGTAGGCGGCGGGGAGATCGGCGAGGACGTCGATGACGGTGTGGTTGCCGATTTTCTCGTCGAGGTCGGAGAAGATGAGCAGCTCGTCCGGGGTGAAGCAGGTGCTGGAGCTATCGAGCTGGGCCTCGATCTTGGCGCGATTCTCGCCGTGGCCCATCTTGAGGACAGGCTGGACAGCGTGGAGGAGATGCTTTGGAAATGTCGCGCAGAGATCCTCGGTGGACTTGCCGGCCGGGTTGACGGAGACGGGGAAGAAGCTGCTCATGGTGTCGAAGGGGTAGAACTCGGGGGGCGGGGAATCGTGGTGGGTGAAGGGAATGAAGCGCGCGAATCCATTGCGACTGCGGCCGTAGGACAGCGTGAGGACGAGGAGGAGGATGGAGAAGGCGATGGAGACGAGAACGGCGCGGTGGAAGCGCTTGTTGAGCAGCACCAGGCGCAGCTGCGGCAAGCTGGCCGTGGTTGGGATGAAAGGGAGCATCCTCGGTTGCGGCGCACAACCATGCGCACGCAAGTGATGATGTATTGGATCGGATCGTGATGGCGCGCTTAAGATGGCGCGCTTAAGATGGAGACGGAGACGGAGACGGAGACGGAGACGGAGATGGAGGGGAAGGGGAGGGGAGGGGAGGGAAGAAGAAGAAGCAACGGAAAACAAGAAGGAGGGAAAGGAAAGGAAAGGAAACAAACAACGTTTCCTCTAGCGTCGGGAGCAGCACCGATGCTGATGCGCGATAAGAGGATGAAGCATCGTCGAGGTCTGCGCCAAGGCCAACGTGGTGTAAAGGGATCGACTCAAGGGCGTCAAGCGTCGTCGGCGTCAGCGTCAGCACCAGCGTCAGCACCAGCGTGAGAGGCTAAGTAATGCCAAGCGGGATAGCTCTGGGTAAGGGTTCCCTTAAGGAGAGTGATTGATGAAGGAATATGGATCTCAAACGGGACTGGAGTCCTGATCGTCGCCGCTAGGGAGAAGCACGGAGCCCGCTACA